>JASTWF010000214.1:221315-614363 GCA_030390025.1 Squalus acanthias | reverse complement strand
CCTGGGCAGTGAGTGTACCCCCTGGGCGGTGAGTGTACCCCCTGGGCGATGAGTGTACCACTTGGGCAGTGAGTGTACCCCCGGGCAGTGAGTGTACACCCTGGGTGGTGAGTGTACCCCCTGGGCAGTGAGTGTACCCCTTGGGCAGTGAGTGTACCCCCCTGGGCAGTGAGTGTACCCCCTGGGCAGTGAGTGTACCCCCTGGGCAGTGAGTGTACCCCCTGGGCAGTGAGTGTACCCCTTGGGCAGTGAGTGTCCCCCCTGGGCGGTGAGTGTACCCCTGGGCAGTGAGTGTACCCCCTGGGCAGTGAGTGTACCCCCTGGACAGTGAGTGTACCCCCTGGGCAGTGAGTGTACCCCCTGGGCAGTGAGTGTACCCCCTGGGCAGTGAGTGTACCCCCTGGGCAGTGAGTGTACCCCCTGGGCAGTGAGTGTACCCCTGGGCAGTGAGTGTGCAATTCTGGGCAGTGAGTGTACCCCCTGGGCAGTGAGTGTACCCCCTGGGCAGTGAGTGTACCCCCTGGGCAGTGAGTGTACCCCCTGGGCAATGAGTGTAGCCCTGGGCAGTGAATGTACCCCCCCTGGGCAGTCAGTGTACCCCCTGGACAGTGAGTGTACCCCCTGGACAGTGAGTGTACCCCCTGGGCAGTGAGTGTACCCCTGTGCAGTGAGTGTACCCCCTGAGCAGTGAGTAAACCCCCTGGGCAGTGAGTGTACCCCCTGAGCAGTGAGTGTACCCCCTGGGCAGTGAGTGTACCCCTGTGCAGTGAGTGTACCCCCTGAGCAGTGAGTAAACCCCCTCGGCAGTGAGTGTACCCCCTGAGCAGTGAGTGTACCCCCTGGGCAGTGAGTGTACCCCCTGGGCAGTGAGTGTACCCCCTGGGCAGTGAGTGTACCCCCTGGGCAGTGCGTGTACCCCCTGGGCAGTGAGTGTACCCCTGGGCAGTGAGTGTACCCCCTGAGCAGTGAGTGTACCCCCTGGGCAGTGAGTGTACCCCTGGGCAGTGAGTGTACCCCCTGGGCAGTGAGTGTACCCCCTGGGGAGTGAGTGTACCCCTGTGCAGTGAGTGTACCCCCGTGCAGTGAGTGTACCCCTGGGCAGTGAGTGTACCCCTGGGCAGTGAGTGTACCATTCTGGGCAGTGAGTGTACCCCTGGGCAGTGAGTGTGCAATTCTGGGCAGTGAGTGTACCCCCTGGGCAGTGAGTGTACCCCCTGGGCAGTGAGTGTACCCCCTGGGCAGTGAGTGTACCCCCTGGGCAATGAGTGTAGCCCTGGGCAGTGAATGTACCCCCCCTGGGCAGTCAGTGTACCCCCTGGACAGTGAGTGTACCCCCTGGACAGTGAGTGTACCCCCTGGGCAGTGAGTGTACCCCTGTGCAGTGAGTGTACCCCCTGAGCAGTGAGTAAACCCCCTGGGCAGTGAGTGTACCCCCTGAGCAGTGAGTGTACCCCCTGGGCAGTGAGTGTACCCCTGTGCAGTGAGTGTACCCCCTGAGCAGTGAGTAAACCCCTCGGCAGTGAGTGTACCCCCTGAGCAGTGAGTGTACCCACTGGACAGTGAGTGTACCCCCTGGGCAGTGAGTGTACCCCCTGGGCAGTGAGTGTACCCCTGGGCAGTGAGTGTTCCCCCTGAGCAGTGAGTAAACCCCTGGGCAGTGAGTGTACCCCCTGAGCAGTGAGTGTACCCCCTGGGCAGTGAGTGTACCCCTGGGCAGTGAGTGTACCCCCTGAGCAGTGAGTGTACCCCCTGGGCAGTGAGTGTACCCCCTGGGCAGTGAGTGTACCCCCTGGGCAGTGAGTGTACCCCTGGGCAGTGAGTGTACCCCCGTGCAGTGAGTGTACCTCTGGGCAGTGAGTGTACCCCTGGGCAGTGAGTGTACCATTCTGGGCAGTGAGTGTGTCCTCTGGGCAGTGAGTGTACCCCCCTGGGCAGTGTGTGTACCCCCCTGGGCAGTGTGTGTACCCCTGGGCAGTGTGTGTACCCCCCTGGGCAGTGTGTGTACCCCTGGGCAGTGTGTGTACCCCCCCTGGGCACTGTGTGTACCCCTGGGCAGTGTGTGTACCCCCCTGGGCAGTGTGTGTACCCCCCCTGGGCACTGTGTGTACCCCTGGGCAGTGAGTGTACCCCACTGTGCCTATCTAAGTAGAGCGATGTGCTGATTGGTGGGTAGCTGTTCAGCATTTCTTGTTATGTTTTAAGTTTATTTCTGTTAAATTACCTCCATATTTTGGTAAAGACCAATGGAGAGGAGCAAGGAACAATCTAGAGTGGATCTTCTAAACTGGAATAGGGCTAACTTCAATGGGATGCGAAAGGATCTAGCCAGGGTAAAATGGAACCAAAGAATGACAGGAAAAACTAACGGAACAATGGGAGATCTTTAAGGTGGAGATGTCCCAAGTACAGGCTAGGTACATTCCAACAAGAGGGAAGGGTAAGGGAACCAAAGCCAGGGCTCCTTGGATGATGAGGGAGATAGAGATGATGATGAAACAAAAAAAGAGGGTGTATGATGCATGTCAGGTGAATTCTTCAAGGGAGAACCAGACCAAATACAATAAGTTGAGAGGAGAAGCGAAGATAAAAATAAGATTGGCAAAGAGAGAATATGAGAGTAGAATGGTGGTTAACATAAAAGGGAACCCAAAAATCTTCTACCGGCACATAAACAGTAAGCGGGTAGTAAGAGGCGGGGTGGGGCCTATTAGGGACAAAGAAGGTAATATATGCTTACAGGCGCAGGGCAAGGCTAGAATACTCAATGAAGGCTGGTTAACAAAATTGTGGCTCATGGAATAGGTGGGTCAGTGGCAGCTTGCATAAGGAATTGGCTTAAGGACAGAAAACAGCGAGTTGTGGTTAATGGCTGTTTTTCAGACTGGAGGATGGTAGACAGTGGTGTTCCCCAAGGGTCAGTGCTGGAGCCACTGCATTTTCTGATATATATAAATGACCTGGATATTGGAATACAGAGTAGAATTTCTAAATTTGCCGATGACACCAAACTTGGGGGTGTGGCAAACAGTGATGATGATACCAATCGACTGCAACAGGACATAGAAAGGCTAGCAGAATGGGCAGACAAGTGGCAGATGGAATTTAATACAGAGAAGTGTGAGGTGATGTATTTTGGCAGAAGGAACAGGGCAAGGCAATATACACTTAATGGCACAGTTTTAAAGAGTGTGCAGGGACAGAGGGACCTGGGAATTAATGTGCATAAGTCTCTAAAGGTGGCAGGACATATTGAGAGAGTGGTTAGCAAAGCATATGGGATGTTGGGTTTCATAAATAGGTGTATTGAGTACAAAAGTAGAGAAGTTATGCTGAACCTTTATAAAGCACTGGTTAGGCCACAACTGGAGTACTGCGTCCAGTTCTGGTCACCACACTTTAGGAAGGATGTGAAGGCCCTTGAGAGGGTGCAGAGGAGATTTACCAGAATGGTTCCGGGGATGGGGGATCTTAGCTACAAGGATAGGTTGGAGAAGCTGGATTTGTTTTCATTAGAGCAAAGGAAGTTGAGGGGTGATTTGATAGAGGTGTACAAGATTATGATGGGTTTGGATAGGCTAGACGGGGAAAGGCTGTTCCCACTAGTTGATGGTACAAGGACTAGGGGACACAGATTTAAGGTTTTGGGCAAGAGATAAAGGGGGAACATGAGGTAAAACTTTTTTACGCAGCGAGTGGTGAGGACCTGGAACTCGCTGCCGACAGAAGTGGTGGAAGCGGAGACACTCAATGTTTTCAAGGGGAGACTGGATAGGCACTTGAGGGAAATAAACTTGCAGGGCTACGGGGATAGAGCGGGGGAATGGGACTGACTGGATTGCTCTACAGAGAGCCGGCACGGACTCGATGGGCCGAATTGTCTCCTTCTGTGCCGTTAAGACTCTATGGGCTGGATTTTGTCAATGGGGTGCTTTTGGAGGCGGGACTCGCACTTGTCGAGTTTTAGTCCCGCCTCCATCGACTTGTGGTCAACCCACGCTATTTTCCCTTGATTGACCTTGTTCAGTCCGCCCAGAGGGCCAAGCAGGCCAATTAAGGGAAAGCTGGTTACTGGTGACATCAGCAAGTGACGTTTCATCTGTCAAGAAGTTTTGACAGATGAAATGTCATCGTTTGACGGCTCTGTGAAGCTGTCAAACACTGACAATCTGTCTTCTAAGTTGAGTCTTTACTCAAGACTCGATTAGAAAGCCTTCCTGAGCAGAAAGCAGAAGGCTGCAGCTTTTGACAGTTCAACGGCCATTCTGCTTTCTGTGCCGGTGAGCTGAGGGACTCCCGAGACCTGAAGGAAGGAAGCCTGCAGGAAGAAGTAAAGGTAAGTAAATCTTATTAAAACATTTTACACACACCTCACACACTTACCTCTGCACCCTAACCCTAACCCATCACTCACCTGCACACCGGACATCTCGGCCCCTCCGACCCCCGCAGTCCGACGGCCCGCCTCGCTGACCCTGGCGAGGTTCGGAGCCGTTGGGAAGCCCACACTTCAGAGCTCAAAATAGGGATTAGCCAAAAGACTGCCTGTTAATTACCTGTTAACAGGCAGTTAATTGGCACTAATCCCTTCCCGCCTCGAGGAGATGGGACCCGCCGCGGGTCAGGTACCTGCCTCCTGGGAAGATGGCACGGAGGCGGGATGGGTACCCGCCCCCAGATTCTGCCATTTTCCCGGTAGTCCAGCCTCCAAACCCGCCTCCCCAGGGCTGGCAAAATCGCCCCCTATGACTCTGACCTGACCTGAGCTGTTAGTTTGCGGCTCTAAGGCTCTCCCCTCCCCTCATTGGCCCTTCCCCTCTAATCATCGATGTCCCACACCCCAGGGTTGAACACTCGGCCGGTTTCGTCCCTCGAATCCTTTCCCCAACTGGTGAGTTGTCTCCGAGTGCCAAATCAGCTGGCTGGCTGGGTGCTAATGAGGCCCGGGCACCCGATGGGTCCGCCGCCCGCCCGATTACCACAGCGGGCTCAATCGGCCCCAGCAATGCCAGAGAGTCCTCACGGTTGGTTTCTGATCCTTGTGTTGACCCCCAGAGCTCGAGTGTTAGAAATAAACTGAGAGATGATCACTCAGACCGAATCCACTATCAACCTGTGCTATCCCACTGCTCATCCTTTCAACATCCAAAACTGGAACTGGAGATAAACATCCCACCTGAGACTGTCAGCGAATCCAGCCGTTAAAATAAAAAGGCTCATGAACAGAAGCAAATAGAGCAACATCAAGCTAAAAGGAGACTTTGGATAGCTTTGGTCATCTGTATAATATTTAATGATCGGAGAACTGGTTGGTGAGTATATTAATCCTAGACACTGTGGGCTGGATTTTCATTGACCCGTGGAGGCGGGTTTGGAGGCGTGTGGTGGGTTAAAATTGTGAAAACTGGCGGGCGGGCACAAGTCCGCCTCCATCCCGCCTCCACGCAATTTTCCTTAAATCGTGTCTGCTGGTCCCGACTCCGTCCCGCCTCCAAGAGGCGGGATAGGCTGTTAAGGCCCTTAACAAGCATTAAATTGCCTCTATAATGCCATTTTGAAAGGCCTTTGTGATTTTAACCCTTTTTCTACGTGAAGCACGCCTGTTCTGAACCACGAATGTGAAACCTGGCGGGAGCACATTTGGCTGGCTGGCTATGGGGATGCATATATGGATGGATGGAGAGGAGACATATCTGGGAGTGGTGGTGTAAAAATATCTGGGAGCAGACTTAGGACTGCTGCTCATTTTGTATCCAGGTCCTCTCACAGCAAAGGCCAGGCAGTGTTTCAAGACCTTCAATGCAGCAGCAATGATGACATCATCAGAGGCGACTTTCAGACTGAAACCACTAACTGGTTCATGGGTTCCCACATGCTGGAACTCAATTGCCCAATTAGATGAAAATTGCATCAATCTCCCACATCCAATCGCAGTCGGGTGGATAACACGACCCCAACCCGCCCCAGTATCAAAATCCAGCCCTGTGTGTGGGGGGGTCAGGGTCAGGGTCAAGTGTGACCTCAGTCACTGTGGGGTCGGGGTCAGGTGTGACCTCAGTCACTGGGGGGTCGGGGTCAAGTGTGACCTCAGTCACTGTGGGGTCGGGGTCAAGTGTGACCTCAGTCACTGGGGGGTCGGGGTCAGGTGTGACCTCAGTCACTGTGGGGTCGGGGTCAGGTGTGACCTCAGTCACTGGGGGGTCGGGGTCAGGTGTGACCACAGTCACTGGGGGGAGGGGTCAGGTGTGACCTCAGTCACTGGGGGGTCGGGGTCAGGTGTGACCTCAGTCACTGGGGGGTCGGGGTCAGGTGTGACCTCAGTCACTGGGGGGTCGGGGTCAGGTGTGACCTCAGTCACTGGGAGGGTCGGGGTCAGGTGTGACCTCAGTCACTGTGGGGTCGGGGTCAGATGTGACCTCAGTCACTGTGGGGTCGGGGTCAGGTGTGACCTCAGTCACTGTGGGGTCGGGGTCAGGTGTGACCTCAGTCACTGGGGGGTCGGGGTCAGGTGTGACCTCAGTCACTGGGGGGTCGGGCTCAGGTGTGACCTCAGTCACTGGGGGGTCGGGGTCAGGTGTGACCTCAGTCACTGGGGGGTCGGGGTCAGGTGTGACCTCAGTCATTGGGGGGTCGGGGTCAAGTGTGACCTCAGTCACTGTGGGGTCGGGGTCAAGTGTGACCTCAGTCACTGGGGGGTCAGGTGTGACCTCAGTCACTGTGGGGTCGGGGTCAGGTGTGACCTCAGTCACTGGGGGGTCGGGTGTGACCTCAGTCACTGGGGGGTCGGGGTCAGCTGTGACCTCAGTCACTGTGGGGTTGGGGTCAGGTGTGACCTCAGTCACTGGGGGGGTCGGGATCAGGTGTGACCTCAGTCACTGGGGGGGTCGGGATCAGGTGTGACCTCAGTCATTGGGGGGTCGGGGTCAGGTGTGACCTCAGTCATGGTGGGGAGGGGTCAGAACATAAAAACATAAGAACATAAGAAATAGGAGCAGGAATAGGCCACTTGGCCCCTCGAACCTGCTCCGCCATTCAATAAGATCATGGCTGATCTTGGGCTCAAAGCCACTTCCCTGCCCGCTCCCCAAAACCCTTCACTCCCTTATCTTGCAAAAATCTGTCTATCTCCACTTTAAATATATTTACTGACCCAGCCTCCACAGCTCTCTGGGACAGAGCATTCCACAAATTTACAACCCTCTGAGAGAAGAAATTCCTCCTCATCTCAGTTCTAAAAGGGCGATCCTTTATTCTGAGACTGTGCCCCCGAGTTCTAGATTCCCCATGAGGGGAAACATCCTCTCTGCAGCTACCCTGTTGAGCCCCTTCAGTATCTTACATGTTTCGATAAGATCACCTCTCATTCTTCTAAATTCCAATGAGTATAGGTCCAGCCAGCTCAACCTTTCCTCATAAGTCAAACCCCTCATCTCTGGAATTAACCTAGTGAATTGTCTCTGAACTGCCTCCAATGCAAGTATATCCTTCCTTAAATAGGGAGACCAAAACTGTACGCAGTACTCCAGGTGTGGTCTCACCAATACCCTGTACAGTTGTAGCAGGACTTCCCTGCTTTTATACTCCAACCCCCTTGAAATAAAGGCCAACATTCCATTTGCCTTTTTGATTACTTGCTGTACCTGCATGCTAACTTTTTGTGTTTCATGCACAAGGACCCCCAGGTCCCTCTGAACTGTAGTATTTTGTAATCTCTCTCCATTTAAAAAATAGTTTCCTTTTTTATTTTTCCTGCCAAAGTGGATAACCTCGCACTTTCCCACATTATACTCCATCTGCCAAATGTTTGTCCACTCACCTAGCCTGTCTATATCCCTTTACAGATTCTTTGAGTCCTCTGCACAACTTGCTTTCCCACCCATCCTTGTATCATCCGCAAACTTGGCTACATTACACTCGATCCGTTCATCCAAGTCATTAATGTAGATTGTAAATAGTTGAGGCCCCAGCACCGATCCCTGTGGCACCCCACTAATTACCGTTTGCCAACCAGAAAATGACCCATTTATCCCGACTCTGCTTTCTGTTAGTTAGCCAATCCTCTATCCATGCTAATATATTACCCCCAACTCCGTGAGCTCTTATCTTATGCAGTAACCTTTTATGTGGCACCTTATCGAATGCCTTCTGGAAATCCAAATACACCACATCCACTGGCTCACCCTTGTCCACCCTGCTTGTTACATCCTCAAAGAACTCCAGTAAATTTGTTAAACATGATTTCCCTTTCCTAAAACCATGCTGACTCTGTTTGACTGCAGTATGTTTTTCTAAATGCCCTGCTATTGCTTCCTTAATGAAGGACTCCAGCATTTTCCCAACGACAGATGTTAGGCTAACTGATCTATAGTTTCCTGCTTTCCGTCTCCCTCCTTTCTTAAATAGGGGTGTTGCATTAGCGGTTTTCCAATCCGCTGGGAGCTCTCCAGAGTCCAGGGAATTTTGGTATATTGCAACCAATGCATCCACTATCTCTGCAGCCACTTCTTTTAAGACCCTGGGATGCAGGCCATCTGGTCCAGGGGACTTGTCGTCTTTTAGTCCCATTATTTTACTGAGTACTATTTCTTTAGTGATAGTGATTGTCTTTAGTTCCCCACTCCCTGTGGCCCCTTGATTATCAGCTATTCACAATATATATTAATGATCTAGACGAGGGAACTAGATGTAATATCTCCAAGTTTGCAGACGACACAAAGCTGGGTGGGCGTGTGTGCTGTGAGGAGGATGCAGAGAAACTCCTGTATGATTTGGACAGGTTGGGTGATTGGGCAGATGCAGCATAATGTGGATAAATGCGAGGTTATCCACTTTGGTGGCAAAAACAGGAAGACAGATTATTATGTGAACGGCAATAGATTGGGAAAAGGGGAAGTACAATGAGATCTGGGAGTCCTTGTGCACCAGTCGCTGAAGGTAAGCATGCAGGTGCAGCAGGCGGTTAAGAAGGCAAACGGTATGTTGGCCTTCATAGCGAGAGGATTCGAGTACAGGAGCAAGGATGTCTTGCTGCAGTTGTACCAGGCCTTGGTGAGACCACACCTTGAGTATTGTGTGCAGTTTTGGTCGCCTTATCTGAGGAAGGATGTTCTTGCCATGGAGGGAGTGCAGCGAAGATTTACCAGACTGATACCTGGGATGGCAGGAATGACGTATGGAGAGAGATTGGGTCGATTGAGCTTATATTCGCTAGAGTTTAGAAGAATGAGAGGGGATCTCATTGAAACTTATAAAATTCTAACAGGACTAGACAGACTAGATGCAGGAAGGATGTTCCCAATGGCGGGGGAGTCCAGAACCAGAGGTCAGAGGTCACAGTCTAAGGATAAGGGGTAAGCCATTTAGGACTGAGATGAGGAGGAATTTCTTCACCCAGAGAGTGGTGAACCTGTGGAAGTCTCTACCACAGAAGGCAGTTGAGGCCAATTCATTAAATATATTCAAGAAGGAGTTAGATATATTTCTTAAGGCTAAAGGGATCAAGGGATATGGGGAGAAAGCAGGGACAGGGTACTGATTTCGGATACAACAACAGAAAACGCTGGAAAAACTCAGCAGGCCAGGCAGCATCCGTGGAGAGAGAAAGAGAGTTGACGTTTCAGGTCGATGACCTTTCATCAGAACTGGGAAGAGCTGGAAATCAAATAGATTTAAGGCCAGAGTAAAGCTGGGAAAAGGGGGAGGGGATAAAGGAACAAAGGAGCATCTGCAGTATTTTGCTATCGTACTGATTTCGGATGATCAGCCATGATCTCATTAAATGGCGGAGCAGGCTCGAGGGGCTGAATGGCCTACTCCTGCTCCTATCTTCTATGATTCTATGCTATCCATTATTGGGATGTTGTTAGTGTCTTCTACAATGAAGACAGATGCAAAATATTTTTTCAGAGTCTCTGCCATTTCCCTGTTCCCCATTATCAATTTCCCAGTCTCATCAACTAAGGGACCAACATTTACTTTAGCTACCCTCTTCCTTTTTATATACCTGTAGAAGCTCTTACTATTTGTTTTGATGTTTCTTGCCAGCTTACTCTCATAATTCATCTTCTCTCTCTTTATCTTTTTTTAGTCATGCTTTGCTGGTTTTTAAAAATTTCCCAATCCTCTGGTCACCCACCAATCTTGGCAACATTGTATGCCTTCGTTTTCAATTTGATAACATCCTTTACTTCCTTAGTTAGCCATGGTTGGTGGTCCCTTCTCTTAAAATCTTTCTTCCTCACTGGAATATATTTTTGTTGCGAGTTATGAAATATCTCCTTAAATGTCTGCCACTGCATTTCAACTGTCTTACCCTTTAATTAGTTAAAGGCCTGAAGGCTCTGTGTCTTAATGCGAGGAGCATTCGTAATAAGGTGCATGAATTAGCTGCGCAAATAAATGTAAACGGATATGATATAATTGGGATTACGGAGACATGACTCCAGGGTGACCAAGGCTGGGAATTCAACATCCAGGGGTATTCAATATTCAGGAAGGACAGGCAGAAAGGAAAAGGAGGTGGGGTAGCATTGCTGGTTAAAGAGGAGATTAACACAATAGTAAGGAAGGATATTAGCTCTGATGATGTGGAATCTGTATGGGTAGAGCTGAGAAATACCAAGGGGCAGAAAATGTTAGTGGGAGTTGTATACAGACCCCCAAACTGTAATGCTGAGGTTGGGGATGGCATTAAACGGGAAATTAGAGACGCGTACAATAAGGGCACAGCAGTTATCATGGGTGACATTAATCTACATATAGATTGGGACTAATCAAATTAGTAACAATACTGTGGAGGAGGAATTCCTAGAGTGTATACGGGATGGTTTCCTGGACCAATATGTCGAGGAACCAACTACAGATCAGGCCATCTTAGACTGGGTATTATGTAATGAGAAAGGATTAATTAGCAATCTTGTTGTGCGAGGCCCCTTGGGGAGGAGTGATCATAATATGATAGAATTCTTCATTAAAATGGAGAGTGAAGTAGTTGACTCAGAGACTAGGGTCCTGAATTTAAATAAAGGAAACTACGATGGTATGAGGCACGAGACAGCTAGGATGGATTGGGGAATGTTATTTAAACGGTGGATAGGCAAAGGCAAAAATTTAAAAATCGCATGGATGAACTATAGAATTTGTTCATCCCTGTTTGGCATAGAAATAAAACAAAAAAGGTGTCTCAACATTGGCTAATAAGGGAAATTAGGGATAGCATAAGATCCAAGGAGAGGACATATAATTGGCCAGAAAAAGCAGTAGACCTGAGGATAGGGAGCAGTTTAGGATTCAGCAAAGGAGGACAGAGGGATTAATTAAGAGGGGGAAAATAGAATATGAGAGTAAGCTTGCAGGGAACATAAAAACTGACTGTAAAAGCTTCTATAGATATGTGAAGAGAAAAAGATTGATGAAGTCAAGCATAGGTCCCTTGCAGTCAGAATCAGGGGAATTTATAATGGGGAACAAAGAAATGGCAGGCCAATTAAATACATACCTGACCCCAAGACAAAATCCAGCCCATAGAGTCATAGGGCTGGATTTTGTCTTGGGGTCGGGTTGGGGTCGTGTCATCCGCATTTCATGGTTCCCCCCCGACTCCAGATTAATGTGGATGAATGATGCAATTTTCACTTAATTGGGCAATTGAGTTCCAGCATGTGGGAACCCATGAACAAATTAGTGGTTTCAGTCTGAAAGTCGCCTCTGATGATGTCATCATTGCTGACTGCCTAGTCTCAGAGACTGTTGGTGAGAGAGGACCTGCGTGGCTTGCTTTGGATGTGAGTGGACCTGGATGCAAAAATGGGGGGGGAGAGGGGGAGAGGGAGAGAGGGGGCGAGAGAGAGAGAGAGAGAGAGAGAATTTTTTTGCATCCAAGTCCTCTCACAGCAAAGGCCAGGCAGTCTCTCAAGACATTCAATGCAGCAGCATCAGAGGCGACTTTCAGACCTAATACTACTACTACCTTCATCACATCTCCGTTGTAATAGTGGACCTGCAGCTCGTAGTCAGCTATCCACTTGTGCTCCCGCCAGGTTTCACTGGAGTGTTTCACACCAGGCTTACTTCACGTCAGAAAAGGGTTAAACTAGCTAAAACGTTTCAAAATGGCATTACAGAGCCAATTTAGGGCTTGTTAAGGGCTTTAATGGCCTCTCCCGCCTCTTGGAGGCGGGACAGAGTCGGAAACCCCGCGACTGATTGTCAAAATTGCGTGGAGGCGGGATGGGGTCGGGACCCCCGACCCCGCAAATTTAACCCCCCACACGCCTCCAAACCCGACTCCATGGGTCATTCAAAATCCAGCCCATAGAGTTATACAGCACAGAAAGAGGCCCTTCGGCCCATCGTGTCCGCGCCGGCCATCAAGCCCTGTCAATTCTAATCCCATTTTCCAGCACTTGGTCCGTAGCCTTGAATGCTATGGCGTTTCAAGTGCTCATCTAAATGCTTCTTGAATGTTGTGAGTGTTCCTGCCTCTACCACCCTTTCAGGCAGTGAGTTCCAGAATCCAACCACCCTCAGGGTGAAAAAGTTTTTGCTCAAATCCCCTCTAAACCTCCTGCCCTTTACCTTGAAACTATGCTCCCTGGTTATTGACCCCTCTACTAAGGGGAAAGGTTCCTTTCTCTCTACCCTATCTATACCCCTCATAATTTTGTACACCTCAATCAGGTCCCCCCTCAGCCTTCTCTGCTCTAAGGAAAACAACCCCAGCCTGTCCAGTCTCTCTTCATAGCTGAAGCACTCCAGCCCAGGTAACATCCTGATGAATCTCCTCTGCACCCTCTCCAATGCAATCACATCCCTCCTATAGTGTGGCAACCAGAACTGCACACAGTATTCCAGCTGTGGCCTAACTAGCATTTTGTACAATTTCATCATAACCTCCCTGCTCTTATATTCTATGCCTCGGCTAATGAAGGCAAGTGTCCCATATGCTTTTTTAACCACCTTATCTACCTGTCCTGCTGCCTTCAGGGATCTATGTACATGCACACCAAGGTCCCTCTGATCCTCTGTCCTTCCTTGTTGGCACTGTACTCTCTCTATTTCCTTTCTGAATGACTCCCACTGCTCTGATGTGGAATTTCCTACAAGTAGCTGATCCCAGTCCACTTTGGCCAGATCCTGCCTTATCATGTTAAAATTGGCCTTCCCCCAATTTAGAACCTTTATTTCCGGTCCATCTTTGTCCTTTTCCATGACTACCTTAAATCTCACCGAATTATTGACACTGTCACCAAAATGCTCTCCTACTTACACTTCTACCACTTGCCCGGCTACATTCCCTAGAATTAGGTCCAGTACTGCCCCCTCTCTTGTAGGACTCTCTACATGCTGGCTCAAAAAGCTCTCCTGGATGCACTTTAAGAATTCCGCACCCTCTAAGCCTTTCACACTCTGACTATCCCAGTTAATATTGGGGTAGTTGAAATCCCCTACTATTATTACCTTATTATTTCTACACTTCTCTGAGATTTGCCTACATATCTGTTCCTCGATCTCCCCCTGACTGTTTGGGGGCCTATAGTACACTCCCAGCAAAGTGCTTGCCCCCTTTTTATTTTTAAGTTCTACCCATATGGCCTCATTAGAGGAACCTGCTATGATGTCATCCCTCCTTACTGCAGTAATTGACTCCTTGATTAATATTGCGACACATCCTCCTCTTCTACACCCCCCTCTGTCTCGCCTGAAGATTCTATACCCCGGAATATTGAGCTGCCAGTCCCGACCCTCCCTCAACCATGTCTCTGTGATAGCAACAATATCATACTCCCATGTGTTCATCAACACCTTCAATTCATCTGCCTTACTCGCAAGATTCCTTGCATTAAAGTAAATGCCATCCAGCCTTGCCATACTCCCTTGTGCCATTACATATTTGCTCTGCCTTCCAGGCTGACTTGTTTTTTCCTTTATATTTGGCTATGCATCACCCCCTACTAGAGCTCCACGCCATATCCCATCCCCCTGCCAAGTTAGTTTAAACCCCCCCCAACAGTACTAGCAAACCTCCCCGCAAGGATGTTGGTCCCGTTCCGGTTCAGGTGCAACCCATCCAACTTGTCCAGGTACCACCTTCCCCAGAAGGAGACCCAGTGATCCAGGAAACTAAAGCCCTCCCTCCTGCACCAACTCTTTAGCCACGCATTCATCTGCTCTATCCTCCTATTCCTATACTCACTAGCACGTGGCACCGGGAGTAATCCAGAGATTACAACCTTTGAGGTCCTGCTTTTTAATCTGCTACCTAGCTTCCTAAATTCTTGTTGCAGGACCTCATCCCTCTTTCTACCCATGCCGTTGGTACCAATGTGAACCACGACTTCTGACTTTTTGCCCTCCCCCTTCAGAATGCCCTGCAGCCATTCAGTGACATCCTTGACACTGGGACCAGGGAGGCAACATATAATCCTGGAGTCACGTCTGCGGCCACAGAAACGTCTATCTGTTCCCCTTAGAATAGAATCCCCGATCACTATTGCTCTCCCACTCTTTTTCCTCCCCTCCTGTGCAGCTGAGCCACTCGTAGTGCCACGGACTCATCTCTTGCTGCATTCCCCTGAGAAACCATCTCCCCCAGCAGTAGCCAAAACAGAAAATCTGTCGGAGAGGGAGATGGACCCAGGGGACTCCTGCACTACCTTTCTAGTTCTTTTACTCTGTCTGGCGGTCACCCATTTCCTGTCTGCCTGTGCACTCTTTACCTGCAGAGTGACCACCTTGTTAAACGTGCTATCCACAAAGATCTCAGCATCGCGGATGCTCCACTGTGACTCCAGCCGCAGCTCCAGTTCCGAAAAGCGGATTTTGAGTAGCTGCAGCTGGAGACACTTCCTGCACATGTGTTTGCCCTGGACACCTAAAGAGTCTCTGACTTCCCACATAGCACAGGAGGAGCACTCCACGCTGCCGAGCTGCCCTGCCATGTCCTACCCTTAATTTACTCCCTTTGCTTCCTTTAAATTAAAGAATATTAAATACACTAGGGACCTTACTTCCCTTTAAACACTACTTACTCTAAACTAGAGACCTCACTTTAACTTTAACGACTGGACTGTAGAAATACTCACCAGGTCCTACATACCAATCAGCTCCTTCCCTGGTTGTGACGTCACTTTAGGGTTTCGCAGTTGTTGTTGTTTGACTGCTCCCGCTCTCGGACTCTTTCCTTGGTGTAAAGTAAGAACCAATTCCTACAGGGTGAAAAGTTAGGAAAAACAAAGGTGCAACAAGGGAGCTCCTCCTTCCACTCCTCACCTAACTCCCTGACTCACCCAACTCGCAGCACTCTGTTTAAACCGCACTCAGTTTAAACTGTACCTAGCCTATACTTGGAACATCTCCTCCTAAAAGATCACCCATTGTTCCATTACATTTTTTCCTGTCAGTCTTTGGTTCCATTTTACCCTGGCTAGATCCTTTCGCATCCCATTGAAGTTAGCCCTATTCCAGTTTCAAAGTACCACTCTAGATTGTTCCTTGCTCCTCTCCATTGCTAATCTAAATCTTAGGATACGATGATCACTCGTACCCAAGTGTTCTCCCACAGACACTTGGTCGACCTGGCACACCTCATTCCCCAGCACCAGATCCAGCAATGCCTCCTTCCTAGTTCGGCCAAGAACATACTGGTCAAGGAAATTCTCCTGAACACATTTCAGAAATTCCTCCCCCTCCTTTCCCTTTACCCTAACATTATCCCAATCGATATTTGGGTAATTAAAGTCCCCCAATATCACCTCTCTATAGCTCTTGCATATCTCTGCGATTTCCCTGCAGATTTGCTCCTCTTCCTCCCTCTCACTATTTGGAGGCCTATAGAATACCCCCAATAGCGTGATCATACCCTTTTTGCTCCTCAACACTAACCAAATGGATTCTGTCTTGTCCCCTCAAAGAACGCTCCTCCCTTTCCAACACTACAATGTCTTCCTTAATCAGCACTGTCACCCTCCTCCCTTTTTTCCTTCCCTATCTTTTCTGAACACCTTGTACCCTTGAATATTAAGTGCCCAGTCCTCACCGTTTTTAAGCCACGTTTCCGTTTTTGCCACAACATCATATTGCCACACAGTTAATTGTGCTTGTAGCTCACCAAAGTGGATAACCTCACATTTATCCACATTATACTGCATCTGCCATGCATCTGCCCAATCACCCAACCTGTCCAAATCATACTGGAGTTTCTCTGCATCCTCCTCACAGCACACACACCCACCCAGCTTTGTGTTGTCTGGAAAATTGGAGATATTACATCTAGTTCCCTCGTCTAGATCATTAATATATATTGTGAATAACTAGGGTCCTAGCACCGATCACTGCGGTACCCCACTAGTCACTGCCTGCCACTCGGAAAAAGACCCGTTTATTCCAACTCTTTGCTTCCTGTCTGCCAACCAGTTTTCTATCCAAGACAGTACCTTACACCCAATCCCATGTGCTTTAACTTTGCACGCTAATCTCTTATGCGGGACCTTATCGAAAGCCTTCTGAAAGTCCAAATACACCACATCCACTGGTTCTCCCTTATCTATTCTACCAGTTACATCCTCAAAAAATTCCAAAAGATAAGTCAAGCATGATTTACCTTTTGTAAATCCATGTTGACTTTGTCCGATCCTGAAACTGTTTTCCAAGTGCTTTGCTATTACATCTTTTATAATGGACTCTAGCATTTTCCCCACTACCAATGTTAGGCTTACCAGTCTATAATTCCCCATTTTCTCTCTACCACCTTTTTTAAATAGTGGGGTTACATTAGCTACCCTCCAATCCATGGGAACTGTTCCAGAGTCTATAGAATTTTGGAAGATGACCAGCAATGCATCTACTATTTCCAGGGCCACTTCCTTAAGTACCCTAGGATGTAGATGATCAGACCCTGGGGATTTATATGCCTTCAATCCCATCAATTGCCCTAACCCCATTTCCCTACAAATACTGATTTCATTCAGTTCCTCCCTCTCATTAGACCCGATGTTCCCCGACATCTCTGGGAGGTTTTTGTGTCCTCCTTTGTGAAGACAGAACCAAAGTATGTATTTAATTGGTCTGCCATTCTTTGTTCCCCATTATAAATTCCCCTGATTCTGACTGCAAGGGACCTATGCTTGACTTCACCAATCTTTTTCTCTTCACATATCTATGGAAGCTTTTACAGTCAGTTTTTATATTCCCTGCAAGCTTACTCTCATACTCTATTTTCCCCTTTTAATTAATCCCTTTGTCCTCCTTTGCTGAATCCTAAACTGCTCCCAATCCTCAGGTTTGCTGCTTTTTCTGGCCAATTATATGCCCTCTCCTTGGATCTTATGCTATCCCTAATTTCCCTTTTTAGCCACGGTTGAGTCACCTTTTTTGTTTTATTTTTATGCCAAATAGGGATTAACAAATTCTGTAGTTCCTCCATGCAATCTTTAAATGTTTGCCATTGCCTATCCACCGTCAACCCTTTAAGTAACGTTCCCCAATCCATCCTAGCCAACTCGTGCCTCATACCATGATCGCTCCTCCTCAAGGGGCCTCGCACAACAAGATTGCTAATTAATCCTTTCTCATTACATAATACCCAATCTAAGATCGCCTGATCTGTAGTTGGTTCCTCGACATATTGGTCCAGGAAACCATCCTGTATACACTCTAGGAATTCCTCCTCCACAGTATTGTTACTAATTTGGTTAGCCCAATCTATATGTAGATTAAAGTCACCCATGATAACTGCTGTGCCCTTATAGCACGCTTCTCTAATTTCCCGTTTAATGCCATCCCCAACCTCAGCATTACTGTTTGTGGGTCTGTATACAACTCCCACTAACATTTTCTGCCCCTTGGTATTTCTCAGCTCTACCCATACAGATTCCACATCATTAGAGCTAATATCCTTCCTTACTATTGTGTTAATCTCCTCTTTAACCAGCAATGCTACCCCACCTCCTTTTCATTTTTGCCTGTCCTTCCTGAATATTGAATACCCCTGGATGTTGAATTCCCAGCCTTGGTCACCCTGGAGCCATGTCTCCGTAATCCCAATTATATCATATCCGTTTCCATCTATTTGCGCAGCTAATTCATCCACCTTATTATGAATGCTCCTCGCATTAAGACAGGCTTGTTTTTTAACACTCTTCGACCATTTAGAATTATTGTTTACTGTGGCCATGTTTGATTTACACCCTTGATTTCTCTGCCTTCCACTTTTGCTTTTCTCCTTCCTGTCTTGTGTTTCTATCCTTGCTTCCCTTTCCTCTGTCTCCCTGCACAGGTTCTCAACCCCCTGCCATTTTAGTTTAAACCCTCTCCAACAGCACTAGCAAACACTCCCCCTAGGACATCACTCCCGGTCCTGCCCAGGTGCAAACCGTCCAGTTTGTACTGGTCCCACCTCCCCCAGAACCAGTTCCAATGTCCCAGGAATTTGAATCCCTCCCCCTTGCGCCATTCTTCTAGCCACATATTCAGCTGAAATATCCTTCTATTTCTACTCTGACTAGTACGTGGCACTGGTAGTAATCCTGAGATTACTACCGTTGAGGTCCTATTTTTAAATTTACCTCCTAACTCCCTATATTCAGCTTTTAGGACCTCATCCTGTTTTTTACCTATATCGTTGGTACCTATATGCACCACGACAACTGGCTATTCACCCTCCCCCTCCAGAATGCCCTGCAGCCACTCCGAGACATTCTTGACCCTTGCACCAGGGAGGCAACATACCATCCTGGAGTCTCATTTGTGGCCGCAGAAATGCCTATCTGTTCCCCTTACAATAGAATCCCCTATCACTATAGCTCTCCTGCTCTTTTTCCTCCCAGCCTGTGCAGCACAACCACCCATGGTGCCAGGAAGTTGGTTGCTGCTGCCTTCCCCCGATAAGCCATCCCCCTCAACAATATCCAAAGTGGTATATCTGTTTGAGAGGGGGATGGCCACAGGGGACCCCTGCAATACCTGCCTGCACCTACTACTCTGCCTGGTGGTCACCCATTCCCTTCCTGCCTGTGCAGCCTTTACCTGCGGTGTGACCAACTCATTAAACATTATATCTACGACATCCTCAGCATCGCGAATGCTCCAGTATGTATCCAATCGCAGCTCCAGCGCCGCAATGCGGTCTGCCAGTAGCTGCAGCTGGATACACTTCCTGCACACATGGTTGTCAGGGACACAGGAAGTGTCCCTGATTTCCCACATAGCGCAGGAGGAGCCTACCACGGGGCCGAGCTGTGCTGCCATGACTTACCCTTTAATTAATTTAAATTAAATTAAATCAAATCAATCCCACCAATTACACTACAATTAAATGTTATACTCAAGGGCCCTTGTTTACTAGCACTCCCCACTACACAACAGAGACCTTAGAAACTATAACCACAAAATTAAGACCTTCTAAACTTTATAAACTATTAACCTTAACTGTCAAACTATAGAGTAGTACAAATACTCACCTGGCCGTACTCACCCAATCAACTGTTTCCTCTTGCCTGCATCACTTTTTGAATCGTGACATGGCTCTGGAACGCCGCCGCCGGTCTGAGATTGGTAAGCCTTTGAAAAAAAGCCTGTTAAAGTGAGTTCAAGTACTCCCTGAAGCGCCGCTCTCTCGGCTCCCGACACCGACCTCTGAGGAAAAAAACCCGCGAAAGTGAGTTCAAGTACTCACTGAACCGTCACTCTCTGCTCCTCCTGACTCCGGCCTTTGAAAAAAAGCCCGCGAAAGTGAGTTTAAGTACTCACTGAACCGCCACTCTCTGCACTTCCCGACTCCGGCCTCTGTTTTGTACAGCTTCATCATAACCTCCCTGCTCTTATATTCTATGCCTCGGCTAATGAAGGCAAGTATCCCATATGCCTTTTTAAGCACCTTATCTACCTGTCCTGCTGCCTTCAGGGATCTATGTACATGCACATCAAGGTCCCTCTGATCCTCTGTCCTTCCTAGGGTCCTACCATTCATTGTGTATTCCCTTGCCTTGTTAGTCCTCCCAAAATGCATCACCTCACACTTTTCAGGGTTAAATTCCATTTGCCACTGTTCTGCCCATCTGACCAACCCGTCTATATCGTCCTGTAGCCTGAGGCTTCCCTCCTCGCTATTTACCACTCCACCAATATTCACCACACTTTGTGCGTTTACGTACATGCATTCTAAACCCATTTTTGAATTTTTCATAGTCTTTCTTAGTCTGCTCCTATCCAATATGGTACTACTTCTGCCTCTCGTACTACTTTCTTCTCTAGTACTATCCAACACACTCACTCTTTCATGCACCTTATTCCTCTTTTCTACTCCTCTATATGGTGCCCATCTCCCTGCCAACTAGTTTAAACCCTCCCCAACAGCACTAGCAAACCTCCCCACGAGAATATTGGTCCCAGCTCTGTTGAGGTGTAAACTGTCCAGTGTCTGGTGTAATTTCTCATAAGTCTCAAGTCCGAACTCTATAACCTGTTGGATGGGGCGAGGGGTAATTCTGCATGTCCTACGGGGTTATTGGTGAGTAAGTACTGCTCGATAGCACTGTCAACAACACCTTCCATCACTTTGCTGATGATTGAGTAGACTGATGGGGCTGTAATTGGCCGATTGGATTTGTCCTGGTTTTTGTCCTCCTACGTATACAGCAGGGCCCTCGACTTGTACCTTGTCTTCTTGCGCAGCTCTTTATCTGAAGATAAGGGGAGCATCCTTTACGTGGCAAGAGAGAGCAGTCGATGTTGGGCAAGCGCAAAGTCTAGTTAGGTAGAAATTATTGAGTTTGCTATAGGGAATGGATGGGTGTGTAAGATACCCCTCTGGTTGGAACAAATTATACATTTATAGAACAAAAGCTATCCTGCTTGTGGGCGTTGTATCGTAAAGCAGGATCTACAGGCGGCTGTGTGTGTCAGCCAATATTTACAGTTTGCATCAGTGTGTGTAAAGGTTCAGCCATTCTCCAGACTCTCAGTAATTACTGGGGTGCCAGGCAGTGTACACATTCCGACAGTCCCCAGTCTCTGTCAGTGTTTAGACAGTGGCCATGATGCGGAGATGCCGGTGTTGGACTGGGGTGGACAAAAGTGAGAAGTCGCACAACACCAGGTTATAGTCCAACAGTTGTATTTGAAATTACGAGCTTTCGGAGCGCTGCTCCTTCATCAGGTAAAGCAAAACTGTTGGACTATAACCTGGTGTTGTGTGACTTCAGTGTTTCGAGGGGTCTGTGGGAGTGAGTCTAGCTTTGCGGTAGGATCAGGGAGTGTACACTGCGGGTTTCACACTTTGTGTTGTTCCGAAGAGCCTTCGGGAGTTTCACTCTCCATCTGAGTAATATCTGGTTGAATATTGTTTGTGGTATAAATAGTTTCAGGTTTGCAGTTGTTAACTGAATCTGTTTGTTCAGTGACTGTATTTAATGTCAGTCTCCATGGACCCTAATTGTGTCAGTGGAGTGTTTCTCTGCGCTATAAATAAGAGACTCCTTTCAAGCTGTTGTCCCAGAGTGTCAGTGGAAGCCTCGCCACCAGCACTGACGGGATCAGCGGCTCTGCAGAGAGGGAAAGAATGGGACGGAATTATCAATTAGCGTTCCAGATACAAGATGCACTTTATGATATCCAAAAGATTTACTATCCTCTCCTCGCTGCGGTTGGTGTCCCTGGTAAGTCTCTATCTCTATATCTATTAATTCTATAAACCGTGTTTAACTGTGTTACTGTTCTTGCCATTCACACCCGCTCCTCTGCTGTACCTGCTAATACTCTATCCTCAGTATTTCTATACAGCATGTTTTACTGTATTACTGGTTTTATTATTAACTATCCTCTCTTCGCTGCGTGTGGGGTTCCTGGTAATTCTCTATACCCAGCTATTCATTCTATAAGCGACGTGTCATTGTATTATTGTGCTTGTCATTGACTCGCGCAGTTCCTAGAAAGGCGCTAAATGCACCTTAAACTTTACAGAGGTCCAAGGGGTGCAAGATATTGTTACACGGAGTCCCTAGGAGTACGGCTGAATATATGGGGATTTTTCAGAAGGTTCCTGGTGGTTTGTCGGTATTTATTTGCTGGTCCCTGACAGAGTGCCGACCTTTATGCACGGTCCCTGGGATTATGCCCATACTCACAGGTGTTCGCTGGAATGTTTCACTATTGATGAGAGGTTCATACAAGACTGAAAGAGTTAGCAGAGAACCATGGGGTCTGTCAGTACTTATGCTGTCAGTACTGTCAGAACGTCTACCTTTATCAAGTACCTGATACTGGACCGGATACACAGAACAGCTGCGTGAAAGTCCGTTTAAACAGGGATAAAATAAGAACATAAGAAATAAGAACATAAGAAATAGGAGCAGGAGTAGGCCAATCGGCCCCTCGAGCCTGCTCCGCCATTCAATAAGATCATGGCTGATCTTCTACATCATCTCCACTTTCCTAAATTATCCCCATATCCCTTGATTCCCTTAGTATTCAAAAATATATCAATCTCTGTCTTGAATATACTCAATGACTGAGCCTCCACAGTCCTCTGGGGTAGAGAATTCCAAAGATTCATCAGCCTCTGAGTGAAGAAATTTCTCCTCATCTCAGTCCTAAATGGCCGACCCCTTATTCTGAGACTGTGACCCCTGGTTCTAGACTCCCCAGCCAGGGGAAACATCCTCCCTGCATCTACCCTGTCAAGCCCTGTAAGAATTTTGTATGTTTCAATGAGATCACCTCTCATTCTTCTAAACTCCAGAGAATATAGGCCTAGTCCACTCAATCTGTCCTCATAGGACAATCCCCCCATCCCAGGAATCAGTCTGGTGAACCTTCGTTGCACTCCCTCTATGGCAAGTATATCCTTCCTTAGGTTAGGAGACCAAAACTGTACACAATACTCCAGGTGTGGTCTCACCAGGGCCCTATATAATTGCAGTAAGACGTCTTTACTTTTATACTCAAATCCTCTGGTAATAAAGGCCAACATACCATTTGCTTTCCAAATTGCTTGCTGTACCTTGTAGGGGGTGGTGGTGGTAGGGGTCAGCCTTACCCCTGACTCAGTGAGCGGTTTGAATCACTCCCACGCCCCAGGTTCAAAACTTGGACTTACTTAGGGGTTGTGAATAAAGATGCAGTAGACAACAGGTTCCGATGAAAGAATTTTGACTTTTATTAAAAGTAAAAGGTAACAAACTTAAAACACACTTCACACTTAAACAGGTTGGGGAACACACGGTTACAGGCGAGGGAGAATGACAATATACAAAAACCCTTATCCCTCCCAAAAATCCCACTATCTAGCTAGGTTTCGGTTTCAGGAGATCAGGGATAATGCTCACCAAACAGGGGTTTTAACAATGCGAAATCCAGCCAGGTAAGTTGATGGTGGTCTGGTCATCGAGTTTCTTCCTGGCACATGCTGCTTCTGGACAGAGCTGAGAGGGAGAGTCCGGAGAGAGAGAGCTGTTCCAGCGTTGTCGGCGTGTCCAAAAGAGAGCGAGTCTTGTGACAGGCTACAATTTTATAGTCCTTTTCGCGCCCAAAACTTCTCACTAAAACTGGTTTCGTGATGAAGTGATTTGTTTCAGGTGAGGCCTGTTCATTCCATTGTCTTGTTAAGTTTTGATGGGCCTTCAACTATGCTAAACCAAATCAAATCCTGGTCAATTGAAAAACCTCGTTACCAGTAACGGCTTTTACTGAGTCAAATGGCTTGCGTCCTGTCGATCTGTTGTTTTATTGGAGTTTGCATTGTCCTCATGTTTTGGGTTTCTTGCTGGGCCTAGCATTCCTATCTTTATGCGTCTCCTTTAATGGGTTCTGTGTTTTGGGTGGGGGCGGCCTTCTCCCAGGGCCTATTGTCCAAATGTTAATGTTTGCTGGGGCTTGAATTCCCAGACAATGCAATACCCAAAACTGCTATTGACAGAGGTTGACCCCACGTGCTGTGCATGTCCAGACATGTTCCTTTAAAGTTCCAATGTCCTTATTTTTTTCCTTAGATTTTTGGGGATCTGCAAATTTTGGAAACTTTACAACCTGCATGTTAACTTTCAGTGATTCGTATACAAGGACACCCAGGTCCTTCTGAACACCAACATTTCCCAATCTCTCACCATTTAAAAAATACTCTGCTTTTCTATTTTTCCTACCAAAGTGGATAACTTCACATTCTCCACATTATATTCCATTTGCCATGTTCTTGCCCACTCACTTAGCCTGTCTATATCTCCTTGAAGCCTCCTTGCATCCTCCTCACAACTTACATTTCTACCCAGCTTTGTATCATTAGCAAACTTGGATATATTACATTTGGTCCCCTGCTCCAAATCATTGATGTAGATTGTGAACAGCTGAGGCCCAACCACTGATCCTTGCAGTATCCCACTAGTTACAGCCTGCCAACCCGAAAATTACCCATTTATTCCTACTCTCTGTTTTCTGTCCGTTAACCAATCCTCAATCCATGCTAGTATTTTACCCCAATCCTATGAGCCCTAATTTTGTTTAATAACCTATTGTGTGGCACCTTATCAAATGCCTTCTGAAAATCCAAATACACCACATCCACTGGTTCCCCCTTATCTATTCTGCTAGTTACAACCTCAAAAAACTCTAACAGATTTGTCTAAACACGATTTCCCTTTCATAAATCTGTGTTGACTCTGCCCAATCCTATTATTATTTTCTAAGTGCCCTAGAGCATGGGAGTGTTTCAGTATTTACACAGAATCCTCGGAGAGTGTCAGTATTTACAGGATGTTCCTGGGTGAGTATCAGTACTTACAGGATAAGAACATAAGAAATAGGAGCAGGAGTCGGCCATTTGGCCCCTCGAGTCTGTTCCGCCATTCAATAAGATCATGGCTGATCTGATCTTGGCCTCAACTCCACTTCCCTGCTCACTCCCCATAACCCTTGACTCCCTTATCGTTCAAAAAGCTGTCTATCTCCACCTTAAATATATTTAATGACCCAGCCTCCACAGCTCTCTGGGGCAGAGAATTCCAAAGATTCACAACCCTCTGAGAGAAGAAATTCCTCCTCATCTCCGTTTTAAATGGGCAACCCCTTATTCTGAAATTATGCCCCCTAGTTCTAGATTCCCCCATGAGGGGAAACATCCTCTCAGCATCCACCCTGTCAAGCCCCCTCAGTATTTTATATGTTTCAATAAGATCACCTCTCATTCTTCTAAACTCCAATGAGTATAGGCCCAACCTGCTCAACCTTTCTTCATAAGCCAACCCCTTCATCTCAGAAATCAACCTAGTGAACCTACTCTGAACTGCTTCCAATGCAAGTATATCCCTCCTTAAATAAGGAGACCAAAACTGTACTCACCAATATCCTGTACAGTTGTAGCAGGACTTCCCTACCCTTTGACTCTAGTGATAGTGATTGTTTTAAGTTTCCCCCTCCCTATAGCCCCTTGATTATCTATTATTGGGATGCATTTAGTGTCTTCTACCGTGAAGACCGATGCAAAATATTTGTTCAAAGTCTCTGACATTTCCCTGTTTCCCATTATTAATTCCCCAGTCTCATCCTCTAAGGGACCAATATTTACTTTAGCTACTCTCCTCCTTTTTATATACCTGTAGAAGCTCTTACTATCTGTTTTTATATTTCTTGCCAGTTTACTCTCATAATCTATCTTCTCTCTCTGTTATTTTTTTAGTTGTCCTTTGCTGGTTTCTAAAAATTTCCCAATCCTCTGGCCTACCACTAATCTTCGCAACATTGTATGTATTTGTTTTCAATTTGAACAATCCTTAACTTCCTTAGTTAGTCATAGAGTCAGAGGGGGAAAGATTCGATTTCTTTGCGCCTCTTAGGGCGCTAACGGTGCACAAAGCAGCTAGCACCCGAGCGCGGCGCCGCCAACACCTCCCGCGAAATTCAGCGGGAGTTTAGCGGAGGCGGTAACCATTAGCGCCCCACGGCGCTGCACCGCCAGCGATTACGTCATCGCTGTGTGCAGCGCCCTGCTCGCGCCCCGGCTACAATCTTCGGTAACGCCCCGACTTACCGCTGGACACTATGTTCGACGGGGTCAGGGGGGCCTACCTGCGGCCAGGCCGGAGCTAATTAAAGGCGAGGTGCCGGGCGCCCATTTTTGTTGCTGGCCGTCTGCCAGCACCTGCCCCCGTTGCCACCCCCGGCCTCCTCTGCAGCACCCCCCGTGGAGTGCCAGGGCTCTTTTGCCGGCATTCCGATCCCTGGTGGCCCAGTTGGGCCCTGGGTCATGCTGCGCAAGGCCTCTCCACTTTAAGAAGGGGAGGAAGGCCTGCAGTACCGCGGCACGTAGCACCGTGATATTCCCTCGCAGTGCCCAAGAGGGAGGCGGGGCGCTTCCAGTAGCGCCCCGCCTCCCTCTTGCGGTGCTACAATTCAATTTCGGCCACAAGGGGTGCTAATAGTAGCACCCCGGCGAAGTTAGCGACCCAAAGGGGGTGGAAATCAAATTTTCCCCCTAGAGTCATAACGGCACAGAAGGAGGCCATTCGGCCCATCGGGTCTGTGCCGGCTCTTTGTAGAGCAATCCAGTCAGTCCCATTCCCCCGCTCTATCCAGTAGCCCTGCAAGTTTATTTCCCTCAAGTGCCTATCCAGTCTTCCCTTGAAAACATTGAGTGTCTCCGCTTCCACCACTTCCGTCAGCAGCAAGTTCCAGGTCATCACCACTCGCTGCGTAAAAAAGTTTTACCTCATGTTCCCCCTTTATCTCTTGCCCAAAACCTTAAATCTGTGTCCCCTAGTCCTTGTACCATCAATTAGTGGGAACAGCCTTTCCCCATCTAGCCTATCCAAACTTGTCATAATCTTGTACACCTCTATCAAATCACCCCTCAACCTCCTTTGCTCTAATGAAAACAAATCCAGCTTCCCCAACCTGACCTTGTAGCTAAGATCGCCCATCCCCGGAACCATTCTGGAAAATCTCCTCTGCACCCTCTCAAGTGCCTTCACATCCTTCCTAAAGTGTGGTGACCAGAACTGGACGCAATACTCCAGTTGTGGTCTAACCAGCGCTTTATAAAGGTTCCGCATAACTTCTCTACTTTTGTACTCAATACCTCGATTTATGAAGCCCAAGATCCCATATGCTTTGTTAACCATTCTCTCAATATGTCCTGCCACCTTCGGGGACCTATGTACATTAACTCCCAGGTCCCTCTGTCCCTGCACACTCTTTAAAACTGTGCCATTAAGTGTATATTGCCTCTCCCTGTTCCTTCTGCCAAAATACTCTGTATTCCAATATCCAGGTCATTTATATATATCAAAAAAAAGCAGTGGCCCCAGCACTGACCCTTGGGGAACACCACTGTCTACCATGCTCCAGTCTGAAAAACAACCACTTACCACTATTCGCTGTTTTCTGTCCTTAAGCCAATTCCTTATCCAAGTTGCCACTGACCCACCTATTCCATGAGCCTCAATTTTGTTAACCAGCCTTCTATGTGGTACTTTGTCAAACGCTCCCAAAAATCCATGTAGACAACATCCATTGCATTCCCTTCATCAATCCTCCCTGTTACTTCGATCACAAAATTCAATTAGATTAGTCAAACACGATCTGCCTTTTACAAATCTGTGTTGGCTCTCCTTAATTAGCTTAAACTTTTCCAAGTGCCCCTTACTTTTTTCCTTGATTATGGTTTCTAAAACTTTACCCACCACTGATGTTAAACTGACTGGCCTGTAGTTACTGGGATTGTCCTTACACCCTTTCTTGAACAATGATGTCACATTTGCCACTTTCCAATCCTCAGGCACCTCCCCCGCATCTAGGGATGATTGGATAATTATGGCAAGCCCTTCCGCTATCTCCTCCCCAATTCCCTTAGCAACCTGGGATGCAAGTCATCTGGACCAGGCGACTTGTCCACTCTAAGCATACCCAGCCTTTCTAGCACATCCTGTCTATTAATTTTCACCCTTTCCATTGTTTCTACCTTTTCCACTTCTATCGATATTTTGTCAGCATCCATCTCGTTAATAAACACTGATACAAGGTACTCATCGAGTATTCTAGCTTTGCCCTGCGCCTCTAAGCATATATCACCTTCTAACCCTCTTACTACCCGCTTACTGTTTACACGCCGGTAGAAGATTTTTGGGTTCCCTTTTATGTGAACCGTCATTGTACCCTCATATTCTCTCTTTGCCAATCTTATTTTCATCTTCACATCCCCTCTCAATGTATTCTATTTGATCCGGTTCTCCCTTGAAGAATTCACCTGACATGCATCATACACCCTCTTTTTTTTGTTTCATCATCTTCTCTATCTGCCTTATCATCCAAGGAGCCCTTGCTTTGGTTCCCTTACCCTTCCCTCTTGTTGGAATGTACCTAGCCTGTACTTGGAACATCTCCTCCTTAAAGATCACCCATTGTTCCGTTACAGTTTTTCCTGTCAGTCTTTGGTTCCATTTTACCCTGGCTAGATCCTTTCACATCCCATTGAAGTTAGCCCTATTCCAGTTTAGAAGTTCCACTCTCAATTGTTCCTTGCTCCTCTCCATTGCTAATCTAAATCTTAGGATACGATGATCACTCGTAACCAAGTGTTTTCCCACAGACACTTGTTCGACCTGGCCCACCTCATTCCCCAGCACCAGATCCAGCAATGCCTCCTTCCTAGTTAGGCCAAGAACATACTGGTCAAGGAAATTCTCCTGAACGCATTTCAGAAACTCCTCCCCTCCTTTCCCTTTACCCTAGCATTATCCCAATCGATATTTGGGTAATTAAAGTCCCCCAATATCACCACTCTATAGCTCTTGTATATCTCTGCGATTTTCCTGCGGATTTGCTCCTCTACCTCCCTCTCACTATTTGAAGGCCTATAGAATACCGCCAATAGCGAGATCATACCCTTTTTGCTCCTCAACTCTAACCAAATGGATTCTGTCCTTGTCCCCTCAAGAACATCCTCCCTTTCCAATACTACAATGTCTTCCTTAATCAGAACTGCCACCCCACCTCCTTTTTTTCCTTCCCTATCTTTCCTGAGCACCTTGTACCCTTTAATATTAAGTGCCCAGTCCTCACCGTTTTTAAGCCACGTTTCCGTTATTACCACAACATCATATTGCCACACGACTAATTTTGCTTGTAGCTCACCAACCTTATTCACCACACTTTGTGCGTTTACGTACATGCATTCTAAACCCATTTTTGAATTTTTCGTAGTCTTTCTTAGTCTGCTCCTATCTAATATGGTACTACTTCCGCCTCTAGTACTACTTTCTTCTCTAGTACTATCCAACACACTCACTCTTTTATGCACCTTATTCCTCTTTTTTACTCCTATATGCTGGTGCGCATCCCCCTGCCAAGCTAGTTTAAACCTCCCCAACAGCACTAACCAACCTCCCCGCGAGAATATTGGTCCCGGCTCTGTTGAGCTGTAACCCGTCCAGCTTGTACAGGTTCCACCTCCCCCAGAAATGGTCCCAATGCCTCAGGAATCTAAAGCCCTCCCTCCTGCACCATCTCTCCAGCCACGCATTCATCTGTTTTATCCTCCCATTCCTGTACTCACTAGCACGTGGCACCGGGAGTAATCCAGAGATTACTACCTTTGAGGTCCTGCTTTTTAATCTCTCTCCTAGTTCCCTAAACTCTGCCTGAAGGACCTCATCCCTCTTTCTGCCGATGTCGTTGGTATCGATATGGACCACGACCTCTGGCTGTTTACCCTCCCCCCTCAGAAGGTCCTGCAGCCGTTCAGTGACATCCTTGACCCTGGCACCAGGGAGGCAACATACCATCCTGGAGTCACAGAAACGCCTGTCTGCTCCCCTAACTATCGACTCCCCTACCACTATTGCTCTTCTACTCTTTTTCCTCCCCACCTGTGCAGCTGAGCCACCTGTGGTGCCGTGGACTTGTCTCTGGCTGCACTCCCCAGAAGAACCATCGCCGTCACCAGTACTCAGAACAGAATACTGGTTGGAGAGCGCGATGCACTCCAGGGACTCCTGCACTACCTGCCTGGTCCTCCTCTTCTGTCTGACGGTCACCCATTCCCTCTCTGCCTGCACACTCTTAAGCTGCGGGGTGATCACCTCCAGAAACGTGCTATCCACGTAACTCTCAGCCTCGCGGATGCACCGCAGTGACTCCAGCTGCCGCTCAAGCTCTGAATCACGGATCTCGAGTTGCCGTAGCTGGTGACACTTCCTGCACACGTGGTCGTCCAGGATACACGAAGCATCCAGGACATCCCACATGGCACAGGATGCGCACTCCACGGGACTGAGCTGCCCTGCCATGCCTCTACTTAATAGACTAATAACTAACCCACCGATCTAACACAGAGAGAAAAAGACAAAGGTAATACTCACCAACCAATCACTTACCTGCTGTCCTGTGACGTCACTCCTTGAATTTTTTTTGCCGAATATAAACTGCCGCCTGTTCTTTTGGAATTCGCCAGATTTCTGCCTCCTGCCACCTCCTCGCAGGTCCGCGGGTCCCGCTCTCTTCATTCTCTGCTGGCTCCTCGCAGGTCCGCGGGTCCCGCTCTCTTCATTCTCTGCCACCTCCTCGCAGGTCCGCGGGTCCCGCTCTCTTCATTCTCTGCCACCTCCTCGCAGGTCCCGCTCTCTTCATTCTCTGCCACCTCCTCGCAGGTCCGCGGGTCCCGCTCTCTTCATTCTCTGCCACCTCCTCGCAGGTCCGCGGGTCCCGCTCTCTTCTTTCTCTGCCGCCTCCTCGCAGGTCAATGTCCGTATTTACAGGGTGTTACTGGGTCAATGTCCATATTTACAGGGTGTTACTGGGTAAATGCCCATATTTACAGGGTGTTACTGGGTCAATGTCCATATTTACAGGGTGTTACTGGGTCAATGTCCGTATTTACAGGGTGTTACTGGGTCAATGTCCGTATTTACAGGGTGTTACTGGGTCAATGTCCGTATTTACAGGGTGTTACTGGGTCAATGTCCGTATTTACAGGGTGTTACTGGGTCAATGTCAGTATTTACAGGATTTTCCTGGGTTTCAGTATTTACAGGATATATATGTACCCCCTGTCACCATGGAAATGTGGGCTTACTCCCACAGACACTGTAAATACTGACACAGTCTGAGGACTACCTGAATGTGAACCACTATTTAAAGTTAGAACCGAGGAACTTTCCAACATTTCCAGTGGGGAACACAAATGTTATCAGTTTTTGCAGGTGTTCTAAAGACTGTACCAATGTTTACGGGAAGTGCCAGGGAGATTGAGAGACTGTACCAGTATTTGCAGAGGGATCACGATACTTTACCAATATATACACAGGAGATCCAATGAGCATCGCAATTTCAGGGGATTCTAGAAACGGTACCAATAATTTCAGGAACATCCACAGATGGGGATCCAGAGTCTATTGATGTGTGCAGGGGGTCTCGAGGCTGCTCCTATATTTACTGGGTGATTGAATACTGCACCAAAAATCCAAGGGAGTTACCAGGGACGACCAAAAGTTGCAGGAGGAGTCTGATTGGTTATAAACCTGTTTTTCTTGGCTTCATTTAATCCTGTATTATTTCCCAATCCATTCCTGGTTATCTTTATTTAAACTGTCTCTCCATCAGAAAGCCCTTTCACTGATACAATAATTACATCCTATCACTGGACACAGAAACAAAGCTGCAAAGTTGGCTGGATGAGTTGCTGAGGTGGGACCATGGGTTTTATAAATAGAGGGTTAGAGTACAAAAGCAACAAAGTTATGCTAAACCTTTAGAAATTGCTGGATAGGCCTCTGTTGGAGTATGGACTCCAATCCTGGGCACCACACTTTAGGTAGGATAACAAGCCTTTGGAGATGGTGCAGTGGAGTTTACCAGAATTATACCAGAGATTTAAAAAAAACTGTAGTTATGTAGAGAAACTAGAAGCTCGGATGTTTGCTCCTTAGAGCCGAGAAGTTTAAGGGGAAATTTATTAGAGGTGTTCAAAATTAATTGGGGTTTTGGTAGAGTAAATAAGGAGAAAAGATTTCTACTCACAAATGAGTCAGTAACCAGAGGACACAGATTTAGGATGATTGGCAAAATATCCAGAGGGAAGATGTGGATATTTGTTGTGATCGGGAATCGCTGCCTGATAGGGTGATGGAAGTAGATTCAATAGTAACTTTCGAAAGGAAAATTTTTCAAGGCTATGGGAAGGAGAAAGGGAGAATGTGACTAAGTGAATCGTTCATTCAAAAAGCCAGCACGGGTACAATGAGCCGAATAACCTCCTTGTGTGCTGTAAGATTCTATGCTTCTATCAATTTCATCGTGCACTCCATCCAACTTCTGCTTTTATTCCAAGCCTGATTTATAATTTCATGTTTGTTTTCCTTTCTGAAAGTTAACTTGCTGACGATTGTGATCCTGTCTCGGGGAAAGTGCGGTCTCTCCAAATGTGTCACTCGTTACCTGGTGGCCATGGCAGCGGCGGATCTACTGGTCGTTATCATCGATCTGATATTGAGACAGATTCCGATTGCTTATTGGAGACAGTTTTTTTTCTTCTGGTACATCCCCTTGTGTAATATCCACGCCGTCTTGCTTTATGCAGCCACAGACTGTTCTGTCTGGTTCACCGTCACTTGATCGATTTGTGGCCATTTGTTGCCAGAAGCTGAAAACAAAATATTGCACCAAGAAAATGGCGGCTGTGGTTCTGGGAACAGTGCGTGTGCTCAGCTGTTTAAAGAACATTTTCTGGTACTTTTTGTTAAGAAGTAGCTATAAATTGGCAAATGCTCCTTGGTTTTGTTATGAACGACTCGGCATTCTGTATTCAAAGGTGTGGATAGCAATCGAACTCCTTCATTATACTCTCACCCCATCTGTCCCATTTGTTCTGATTCTGCTGCTCAATGCTTTAACCGTCAGACACATTTTAGTGGCCAGCAGAGCCCGCAGGAGACTCCAGGGTCACAGCAGTGGGGAGAGTCCCAGAGATCCAGAGATGGAGAGCCGAAGGAAATCCATTATTTTACTGTTTGTTATCTCGGGGAATTTTATCCTGTTATGGGCGGTATTTATGGTGTATTATATGTGGCTCCGGATGTTATACTTGGAGTATCGGTCTATATATCTACCTCCCTTTGTACGAGAACTGGGATTGATGCTCCAGCTCCTGAGTTGCTGCACAAACACTTGTATTTATGCTGTGACCCAGACCAAGTTCAGAGAGCAGTTGAAGAATATGGTGAAATATCCCCTTACTCTAATTGTTACATTTATTAAACGATAAGAACAGAAAACTTTTCAGCATCAGAACCTAAACCTGTCTCATATTTTGACCTCATCTTTCGTTTAGGCACGCTACAGCCCTCTGGACTCAATATCGAGTTCAACAATTTTAGATCATAACCTCAGCTCCAATCACATTTATATTTTATTTTTTCCACCCTTTTATTTGTCCCCCCCCACCTTTTTTTTCCTCCTAGAAGCTGGCAGCTGTCCTTCATTCTGCCAGTGAATTTCACACTTCATTCAGCCTTAATCTGTCACATTAACACCACCTCTAGCCTTGCATATCTTTTAATGTCTCTTAATGTCTCTTCATCTTCCCCTTTGTTCCTTTATCCCCTCCCCCTTTTCCCAGCTTTACCCTGGCCTTAAATCTATTTGATTTCCGGCTCTTCCCAGTTCTGATGAAAGGTCATCGACCTGAAACGTTAACTCTCTTTCTCTCTCCACGGATGCTGCCTGGCCTGCTGAGTTTTTCCAGCGTTTTCTGTTGTTATTTCATATTTTGACCGATCTGCTCTGCCCCGGGATCTGTGATACAGATACAGTAGGGTTACTACTGTAGAGTCTGCTGTGTCACTACCCCCGCCCTCAACAATCCAAATACTGCGGTGGGTACTCATTGAATTCAACACCCAAGTGCCTACCCTTGTGTGTTGTTAGTTAGTATGATTGGACAAGGATGAGGGTGAGTGGTAGATGAAGGTTCACCAGGCTGGTTCCTGGGATGGGGGGATTGTCCTATGAGGAGAGATTGAGTAGACTTGGCTTAAATTCTCGAGAGTTTAGAAGAATGAGAGGTGATCTCATTGAAACATACAAAATTCTTACAGGGCTTGACAGGGTAGATGCAGGGAGGATGTTTCCCCTGGCTGGGGAGTCTAGAACCAGGGGTCACAGTCTCAGAATAAGGGGTCAGCCATTTAGGACTGAGATGAGGAGATGCATCTGTCCATGACAGTATTGGTAGCAGTGACCACCGCACAGTCATTCTGAAGATGAAGTCCATCTTCACACTGAGGACACCCTCCATCGTGTTGTGTGGCACTACCACTGTGCTAAATGAAATAGATTCAGAACAGATCTAGCAGCTCAAAACTGGGCATCCATGAGGTGCTGTGGGCCATCAGCAGCAGCAGAATTGTATTCCACCACAATCTGTAACCTCATGGCCCGGCATATCCCTCACTCTACCATTACCATCAAGCCAGGGGACCAACCTGGTTCAATAAGGAGTGTAGAAGAGCATGCCGGGAGCAGCACCAGGCGTACCTAAAAATGCAGTGCCAACCTGGGGAAGCTGCAACACAGGACTACATGCATGCTAAAAAGCGGAAGCAGCATGCTATAGACAGGGCTAAGCGATCCCACAATCAACAGATCAGATCAAAGATCTGCAGTCCTGCCACATCCAGTCGTGAATGGTGGTGGACCATTAAACAACTAACGGGAGGAGGAGGCTCCATGAATATCCCCATCCTCAATGATGGTGGAGCCCAGCACGTGAGTGCAAAAGACAAGGCTGAAGCGTTTGTAACCATTTTCAGCCAGAAGTGCCGAGTGGATGATTCATATTGGCCTACACCCGAGGTCCCCACCATCACAGAAGCCAGTCTTCAGCCAATTCGATTCACTCCACGTGATATCAAGAAACGGCTGAGCGCACTGGATACAGCAAAGGCTATGGGCCCCAACAACATCCCGGCTATCGTGCTGAATACTTGTGCTCCAGAACTAGCCACGCCTCTAGCCAAGCTGTTCCAGTACAGCTACAACACTGGCATCTATCCGACAATGTGGAAAACTGCCCAGGTATGTTCTGTCCACAAAAAGCAGGGCAAATCCAACCCGGCCAATTACCACCCCATCAGTCTACTCTCAATCATCAGCAAAGTGATGGAAGGTGTCATCAACAGTGCTATCAAGCGGCACTTACTCACCAATAACCAGCTCACCGATGCTCAGCTTGGGTTCCGCCAAGACCACTCGGCTCCAGACCTCATTACAGCCTTGGTCCAAACATGGACAAAGGAGCTGAATTCCAGAGGTGAGGTGAGAGTGACTGCCCTTGACATCAAGGCAGCATTTGACTGAGTGTGGCATCAAGGAGCCCAATAAAACTGAAGTCAATGGGAATCAGGGGGAAAACGCTCCACTGGCTGGAGTCATTCCTAGCATAAAGGAAGATGGTTGTAGTGGTTGAAGGTCAATCATCACAGCCCCAGGACATTGCTGCAGGAGTTCCTCAGGGCAGTGTCCTAGGCCCATCTTCAGCTGCTTCATCAATGACCTTCCCTCCAACATAAGGTCAGAAATGGGGATGTTTGCTGATGACTGCACAGTGTTCAGCGCCATTCACAACTCCTCAGATAATGAAGCAGTCTATGCCCGCATGCAGCAAGACCTGGACAACGTTCAGGCTTGGGCTGATAAGTGGCAGGTAACATTCGTGCCACAGAAGTGCCGGGCAATGACTATCTCCAACAAGTGAGAGTCTAACTACTTCCCCTTGACATTCAACGGCATTACCATCGCCAAATCCCCTACCATCAACATCCTGGGGGGTCACCATTGACCAGAAACTTAACTGGACCAGCCACATAAATACTGTGGCAACAAGAGCAGGTCAGAGGCTAGGTATTCTGCGGTGAGTGTCTCACCTCCTGACTCCCCAAAGCCTTTCCACCATCTACAAGGCACAAGTAAGGAGTGTCCTGGAATACTCTCCACTTGCCTGGATGAGTGCAGCTCCAACAACACTCCAGAAGCTCGACATCATCCAGGACAAAGCGGCCCACTTGATTGGCACCCCATCTGCCACGTTAAACATTCACTCCCTCCACCACCAGCGTACCATGGCTGCAGTGTGTACCATCTACAAGATGCACTGCAGCAACTCGCCAAGGCTTCTTCGGCAGCACCTCCCAAATCCGCAACCTCTTCCACCTAGAAGGACAAGGGCAGCAGGCGTAGGGGAACACCACCACCTCCAAGTTCCCCTCCAAGTCACACACCATCCTGACTTGGAGTATATCGCCATTCCTTCATCGCCACTGGGTCAAAATCCTGGAACTCCCTCCCTAACAGCACTGTGGGAGTATCTTCACCACACGTACTGCAGCGGTTCAAGAAGGTGACTCACCACCACCTTCTCAAGGGCAACTAGGGATGGGCAATAAATGCCGGCCTTGCCAGCGACGCCCACATCCCAGGAACTAATTAAAAATGAACCAAGCTGGGGCTAGAGTCCTGGCAAATCGAATAACTAGGGCTGTAGAGAGGGCTTTAAACTAATAGTGGGGGGAGGATCCAGGTGACCGGGAATTAAAAAAGCTAATGAAAAATGAGGAAGCAATAGAGCAGGATAGAGATGGGGGAAATAATAACCAGAGTGCGACAGGAACGAACAGAATGTTTAAAAATAAGAGTGCAACAGAAAATGGGGCCAAAACAAGGAGAAATGGTAAAAAGACAAAGTTAAAAGCTCTATATCTGAATGCACGCAGCATTCGTAACAAGATAGATGAGTTCACGGCACAAACAGATACAAATGGGTATGATCTGATCGCCATTACAGAGATGTGGTTGCAAGGTGACCAGGGCTGAAAACTGAATATTCCAGGGTATTTGACAATTCGGAAGGATAGACAGAAAGGAAAGGGAGGTGGGGTGGCTTTGTTGGTAAAAGATGAGATCAGTGCAGTGGTGAGAAGTGATATTGGCTCAGAAGATCAAGATGTAGAATTGGTTTGGGTGGAGATAAAAAATAATAAGAGGAAAAAGTCTCTGGTGGGCATAGTCTACAGGCCCCCGAACAATAGCAATGCTGTTGGACAGAGTATAAATCAATAAATAATGGAGGCCTGTAAAAAAGGTACGGTAATAATCATGGGTGATTTTAATCTCCATATTGATTGGACAAATCAAATTGGCAATGGTAGCCTTGCGGAGGAGTTCATAGAATGCATCCGGGATGGTTTCCAAGAACAGTATGTAATGGAACCAACCAGGGAGCAGGCTATTTTGGATCTGGTACTGTGTAATGAGACAGAATTAATAAATCTTCTTCTTCTCTTCTTAGGCAGTTCCTCGGAACCGAGGATGATTTGCTTCCACACTAAAAATGAGTTCTCAGGTGACTGATGAGTCCAATGTGGGACCTACAGTTTCTGTCACAGGTGGGGCAGACGCTAGTTGAAGGGGTGGGTGGGTGGGGTTCTTGGGTTGACGTGCGCTCTTCCGCTGTTTGCGCTTGGCTTCTGCTTGCTCCCAGCGAAGAGACTCGAGGTGTTCGGCGCCTTCCCGATGCTTCTCCTCCACTTTGTGCGGTCTTGGGCCAGGGATTCCCAGGTGTCGGTGGGAATGTTGCACTTTTTCAAGGAGACTTTGAAAATGTCCTTGAAGCATTTCCTCTGCCCACCTGGGGCTCTCTTGCCGTGTCGGAGCTCCGAGTAGAGCGCTTCTTTTGGGAGTCTCGTATCGGGCATGCGGACAATGTGACCCGTCCATCGGAGCTGATCGAGCGTGGTCAAAGCTTCGATGCTGTGGATGTTGGCCTGAGCGAGAACACTGATGTTGAGGTGCCTATCCTGCCAATGGATTTGCAGGATCTTGCGGAGGCAGCGTTGATGGTACCTCTCCAGTGCTTTGAGGTGCCTGCTGTACATGGTCCATGTCTCGGAAGCATACAGCAGGGCGGGTATCACTGCTGCTCTATAGACCATGAGCTTAGTGCCGGGTTTGAGATCCTGGTCTTCAAACAATCTCTTCCTCAGGCGACCGAAGGCTGCACTGGCAAACTGAAGGCGGTGTTGGACTTAGTCATTGACGTCTGCCCTTGTTGGCAGTAGGCTCCTGAAGTATGGAAAGTGGTCCACGTTGTCCAAGGCCTCGTCATGGATTTTGATAATTGGGGAGCAGTACTGTGTGGTAAGGGCAGGTTGTAAGAGGACCTTTGTCTTACGGATGTTTAGTGTAAGGCCCATGCTCTCGTACGATTCGGTGAAGGTGTGGACGATGGTTTGGAGTTCGGCCTCAGAGTGTGCGCAGACGCAAGCGTCGTCTGCATACTGTAATTCGATGGCAGAGGATGGGACGACCTTGGATCTGGACTGGAGGCGACGGAGGTTGAACAGTTTCCCATTTGTTCTGTAGATTAGCTCTACTCCAGCGGGGAGCTTACTGAGGGTGAGATGGAGCATTGCAGCCAGGAAGATCGAGAAGAGCGTTGGTGCGATGACACAGCCTTGCTTGACCCCGGTCCGTAAGTGAATTGGGTCTGTGGTGGATCCGTTGGTCAGGATCACAGCTTGCATGTCGTTGTAAATGATCTCATAGTAAAGGATCCTCTAGGAAACAGTGATCATAGCATGGTTGAATTTCAAATTCAGTTAGAGGGTGAGAAAGTTGTATCTCAAACCAATGTCCTGATCTTAAACAAAGGCAATTACAATGGCATGAGGGCAGAACTGGCTAAAGTGGACTGGAAAAATAAATTAAAGAGTAAGACAGTTGAAATGCAGTGGCAGACATTTAAGGAGATATTTCATAACTCTCAACAAAAATATATTCCTGTGAGAAAGAAAGATTTTAAGAGAAGGGAGCATTATCCGTGGCTAACTAAGGAAGTAAAGGATGGTATCAAATTGAAAACAAAGGCATACAATGTTGCCAAGATTGGTGGGAGACCAGAGGATTGGGAAATTTTTAAAAACCAGCAAAGGATGACTAAAAAAATAATAAAGAGAGAGAAGATGAATTATGAGAGTAAACTGGCAAGAAATATTAGAACAGATAGTAAGATTGCAAAAATTGTTTATACCAATCTGGCATAAAAGGAAATCTAAAAAGGTGACTCAACCGTGGATAACAGGGGAAATTAGAGACAGCATAAAATCCAAAGATAGGGCATATAAAATAGCCAAAAAAAGCGCCAGAGCGGAAGATTGGGAACAGTTTAAGATAGAGCAAAGGAGGACAAAGGGCTTAATCAAGAGGGGCAAAATAGCTTACGAAAGCAAGCTGGCGGAAAATATAAAAACTAACTCCAAAAGCTTTTATAAGTATATCAAGAGGAAAAGACTGGTGAAAACCAAAGTTGGTCCATTGCAGTCAGATACGGGGGAATATATAACGGGAAATAAGGAAATGGCAGACCAACTAAATGCATACTTTGGGTCAGTCTTTACGAAGGAAGACACAAAAAACCTCCCTGGGATATCGGGAAAAATAGGGACATTGGCAAAGGAGGAACTGACGCAAATCAATATCTCTAAGGATATGGTGTTAAGGAAGCTAAAGGGATTGAAGGCGGACAAATCCCCAGGGCCTGATAACATGCATCCTAGGGTACTGAAGGAGGTGGCCCTAGAGATAGCGGATGCACTAAGTATGATTTTTCAGAATTCATTAGACTCGGGAACAGTGCCCATGGATTGGAGGGTAGCTAACGTTACCCCACTATTCAAAAAGGGGGGTAGGGAAAAAGCAGGTAATTACAGACCTGTAAGCCTTACATCAGTTGTGGGCAAAATGCTGGAGTCCATCATTAAGGATGAAATAGCGGAGCACTTAGCAAATGGGGACAGGATAGGACAGAGTCAACATGGATTTACAAAGGGTAAATCGTGCTTGACTAATCTATTGGAATTTTTTGAGGGAGTAACTGGTAAAATAGATGGGGGAGAGCCAGTAGATGTGGTGTACCTGGACTTCCAAAAGGCCTTCGATAAGGTCCCACATAAAAGATTAGCATGGAAAATTGAAGCTCATGGGATAAAGGGGAAAGTATTGACGTGGATAGAGAACTGGCTGTCAGATAGAAAACAGAGAGTTGGAATAAACGGCTCATTTTCTGAATGGCAGGCAGTAACAAGTGGGGTACCACAGGGATCTGTCCTGGGTCCCCAGCTGTTCACAATTTACATTAATGACCTGGATCAGGGAGTCGGATGCAGCATTTCCAAATTTGCAGACGACACTAAACTAGGAGGGGGGTTGGGCTCAGAGGAGGAGACCAGGAAGCTCCAGAGTGATTTGGACAGACTGGGTGATTGGGCGGATAAATGGCAGATGCACTATAATGTGGACAAGTGCGAAGTTATCCACCTTGGGTGCAGGAACGGGAGGGCAAATTATTATTTAAATGGCAATAAATTGGGAGAGGGGGAAGTACAGAGAGACCTGGGTGTTCTTGTACACCAGTCACTGAAGGCGAGCATGCAGGTGCAACAGGCGGTCAAGAAGGCAAACGGTATGCTGGCCTTCATAGCAAAAGGGTTGGAATACAGGAACAGGGATACCTTGCTGCAGCTGTACAGGGCACTGGTGAGACCACACCTCGAGTACTGTGTACAGTTTTGGTCGCCTCATCTGAGGAAAGATGTTCTTGCCATGGAGGGGGTGCAGCGGCGATTCACCAGGCTGATACCAGGAATGGCGGGATTGACCTATGAGGAGAGACTATGTAGTTTAGGGATGTACACACTGGAGTTTAGAAGATTGAGAGGGGACCTCATAGAAGTGTATAAAATTCTGACAGGTCTAGACAGACTAGATGCAGAAGGAATGTTTCCCTTGGCGGGTGAGAACAGAACTAGAGGACATAATTTAAGGATAAGGGCTAAACCATTTAGGACAGAAATGAGGGGGAATTTCTTCACTCAGAGGGTGGTGAACCTGTGGAACTCATTGCCACAGAGGGCAGTGTACGCCAGCTCATTAAATATATTTAAGAGGGAATTAGATATATTTCTACAGGCAAAAGGGGTTAAGGGTTACGGAGAGAAGGCGGGGACGGGATACTGAATTGGAGGATCAGCCATGATCTCATTAAATGGCGGAGCAGGCTCGAAGGGCCGGATGGCCTACTCCTGCTCCTATCTTCTATGTATCTATGTATCTTCTACAGGTATATAAAAAGGAAGAGAGTAGCGAAAGTAAACATTGGTCCCTTAGAGGATGAGACTGGGGAATTAATAATGGGGAACGGGGAAATGGCAGAGACTCTGAACAAATATTTTGTATCTGTCTTCATGGTAGAAGACTCTAACAACATCCCAATAATAGATAATCAAGGGACCACAGGGAGGGGGGAACTCAGGACAATCACTATCACTAAAGAAATAGTACTTGGTAAAATAATGGGACTAAAAGATGACAAGTCCCCTGGACCAGATGGCCTGCATCCCAGGGTCTTAAAAGAAGTGGCTGGAAAACCGCAAATGTAACACTCCTATTTAAGAAAGGAGGGAGACAGAATGCACGAAACTATAGACCAGTTAGCCGAACATCTGTTGTTGGGAAAATGCTGGAGTCCTTCATTAAGGAAGCAGTAGCAGGGCATTTGGAAAATCATAATGCAGTCAAGCAGAGTCAGCATCGTTTTATGAAAGGGAAATCAAGTTTAATAAATTTGCTGGTAGTTCTTTGAGGATGTAACGAGTAGGGTGGACAAAGGTGAGCCAGTGGATGTGGTGTATTTGGATTTCCAGAAGGCATTCGATAAGGTGCCACATAAAAGGTTACTGCATAAGAGAAGAGCTCACGGAGTTGGGGATAATATATTAGCATGGATAGAGAATTGGCTAACTAACAGAAAGCAGGGAGTCGGTGCCACAGGGATCGGTGCTGGGGCCTCAACTATTTATAATCTACATTAATGACTTGGATGAAGGGACCGAGTGTAATGTAGCCAAGTTTGCAGATGATACAAAGATGGGTGGGAAAGCAAGTTGTGCAGAGGACTGAAAGAATCTGCAAAGGGATATAGACAGGCTAAGTGAGTGGGCAAACATTTGGCAGATGGAGTATAATGTGGGAAAGTGTGAGGTTATCCACTTTGGTAGGAAAAATAAAAAAGCAAACTATTATTTAAATGGAGAGATTACAACATGTTACAGTTCAGAGGGACCTGGGGGTTCTTGTGCATGAAACACAAAAAGTTAGCATGAAGGTCCAGCAAGTAATCAAAAAGGCAAATTAAATGTTGGCCTTTATTTCAAGGGGGTTGGAGTATAAAAGGAGGGAAGTCCTGCTACAACTGTACAGGTTATTGGTGAGACCACACCTTGAGTACTGCATACAGTTTTGGTCTCCTTATTTAAGGAAGGATATACTTGCATTGGAGGCAGTTCAGAGAAGGTTCACTAGGTTAATTCCAGAGATGAGGGGGTTGACTTATGAGGAAAGTTTGAGCAGTCTAGGCCTATACTCATTGGAATTTAGAAGAATGAGAGGTGATCTTACTAAAACATATAAGATATTGAGGGGGCTCGATAAGGTAGATGCAGAGAGGATGTTTCCCCTCATGGGGGAATCTAGAACTCATGGGCACAGTCTCAGAATAAAGGGTTGCCCTTTTAGAACTATGAGGAGGAATCTCTTCTCAGAGGGTCATAAATCTGTGGAATTCTCTGCCCCAGAGAGCTGTGGAGGCTGGGTCATAAAATACATTTAAGGTGGAGATAGACAAATTTTTGCAAGATAAGGGAGTGACGGGTTTTGGGGAGCGGGCTGGGAAGTGGCTTTAAGCCCATGATCAGCCATGATCTTACTGAATGGCAGAGCAGGCTCGAGAGGCCAAGTGGCCTATTCCTGCTCCTATTTCTTATGTTCTTATGTAATAATAATAATCATGGGGGATTTCAACTACCCCGATATTAATTGGACAGAAGAGGTAGGTAAAGAGGATAAGGGAATGGAGTTCCTACAATGTGTACAGGACTCCTTTCTAACCCAATATGTAAAAAGCCCAACAAGGGAGGATTTGCTATTGGATCTAGTAATGGGGAATGAACCAGAGCAGATAAGAGAAGTAAAGGTAGGGGAACATCTAGGCAATAGTGACCATAATATAATACACTTTAAGATGATAATTGAGAAGGACATAAGTATGACGAAAACCAGGTTATTAGATTGGAGAAAAGCTGATTTTGAGAGGCTGAGAATAGAGCTTAGGAAAAAAATGGGCAACAATATTGGCAAACAACGATGTAGAACTGCAATGGGAAACAGTTAAAACGGTGTTCAACAGAGTGCAGGAACAATATATTCCACTAAAAGGAAAGAACAAACTAAACAATAATGAGACTCCATGGATGAATAAAGCCATATGGGAACAATTGAGGGTAAGGAAAGAGGCATACATTAAGCACATAGACAGCAGGGAAGTGCATGGTAAGAGAGACTATGGGCTCGATTTTGCCAGGCCTGAGGAGGCGGGAATGGAAACGTGTGGGTTGTTAAAATTGCAAAAAAAAATGGCAGGCGGGCCCGACCCACCTCCATCCCACCTCCGAGCAATTTTCTCAAATGCGTGGTTTCTGATCCCGTCTCTGTCCCGCCTCCAAGAGGCAGGATAGGCCCTTAAGGCCCTTAACAACCACTTAATTGCCTCTATAATCCCATTTTGAGAGGCCTTTCTGATTTTAACACTTTTCCGACGTGATGCACACCTCCTCTGAAACACGATGGTGAAACCTGGCGGTAGCACACTTGGATTGCTGACTATCAGCTGCAGCTGCAGCTCCACCATTAAAAAGGAGATTTGATCAATCATCATCATTCTGGGGGGAACTTTTAGCAGTTGGCGGCAGGGGTGGTGGTGGTGGCGGTGGGGGTGGGGGTGGGGGCGGTGGCGGTGGGGGTGGTGGCGGGGGCGGGGGCGGTGGCGGTGGGGGTGGGGGTGGTGGCAGTGGGGGTGGGGGTGGGGGCGGTGGCGGGGGTGGGGGTGGTGGTCCTCCCAAAATGCATCACCTCACACTTTTCAGGGTTAAATTCCATTTGCCACTGTTCTGCCCATCTGACCAACCCGTCTATATCGTCCTGTAGCCTGAGGCTTCCCTCCTCGCTATTTACCACTCCACCAATTTTCGTGTCATCTGCGAACTTACTGATCATACCTCCTACATTCATATCTAAATCATTAATGTACACTACAAACAGCAAAGGACCCAGCACTGATCCCTGCGGTACACCACTGGACACAGGCTTCCAGTCACAAAAACAACCTTCGACCATCACCCTCTGCCTCCTGCCACTAAGCCAATTTTTGATCCAATGTGCAAAATTGCCCTGGATCCCATGGGCTCTTACCTTCTTGACCAGTCTCCCATGTGAGACTTTGCCAAAAGCCTTACTGAAGTCCATGTAGACTACATCAACTGCACTACCCTCATCCACACACCTAGTCACCCCCTCAAAAAATTCAAATTGGTCAGACATGATCTGCCCCTGACAAAGCGATGCTGACTATCCCTGATTAATCCTTGCCTCTCCAAGTGGAGACTAATTCTGTCCCTCAGAAGTTTTTCCAATAATTTCCCTACCACTGATGTAAGGCTCACTGGCCTGTAATTCACTGGTTTATCCCTACTACCCATCTTGAATAATGGTACTACGTTAGCTGTTCTCCAGTCCTCTGGCACCTCCCCTGTTGATCACAATTTATTATAACTCTGGAACAGTTCCCATGGATTGGAGGGTAGCTAATGTAACCGTACTATTTAAAAAAGGTGGTAGAGAGAAAACGGGGAATTATAGACCGATAAGCCTGACATCGGTAGTGGGGAAAATGCTGGAGTCCATTATAAAAGATGTAATAGCAGAGCACTTGGAAAACAGTGACAGGATCGGACAAAGTCAACATGGATTTACAAAATATGTTTCTATGTTTCTATGTTAATGATTTAGACATTGGAATGAAAAACACAATTTCTAAATTTGGGGATGACACCAAATTGGGGGGGTGCGGGGTGGGTAGTCAATACTGAGGAGGACTGCAACAAGTTACTGGAGGACATTAATAAACTTGTAGATTGGGCATAAAATTGGCAAATGAAGTTCAACACAGATAAATGTGAGGTAGCTGTCTTTCATTCTGCCATTTACACTTCATCTAGAGCCATCTTTTGTTTCTTAACTTATACCATTACCATCTCCTTTTGCCTTGCACCATCTCTTAACATCTCTTAATCTCTCCTGCCTTCCATCCTATCACAGAACTTTCCTTTTGTTCTTTCCTCCCCTCCCCCCTTTCCCTGCCCCTGCACTTGCTTAAAAAGCTGTTCCATCTCCAGCTTTTTCCAGTTCTGACGAAGGGTCATCGACCTGAAACGTTAACTCTGTTTCTCTCTCCACAGATGCTGCCTGACCTGCTGAGTAATTCCAGCATTTTCGATTTTTATTTCAGATTTGCAGCATCCACAGTATTTTACTTTTGTGTAAATGTGAGGTAGTATATTTTGGTTGGAAGAATAGGGAGATCACTTATCACTTGGAGGGTGCGAGTCTAGGTGGGGTAGAGGAACAAAGGAATCTAGGAGTACAAATACACAAATCACTAAAAGTTGTGACACAGGTTAGCAAGGCCATAAAAAAAGCAAACTAAGTACTAGGGTTTATTTCTAGAGGGATAGAATTGAAAAGTAGGGAAGTTATACTAAACCTGTATCGAACCTTGGCTAGACCACACTTAGGGCTAAAAATTGAGTCGCGCCCCATTTGGGGCGCTAACCTCGCCGGGGCGCGACTTTTAGCGCCCCGAAAAAGTTAGCGCCCCTGTGCCGGAACTTGAGTGGTTGCGCCCCAAGAGGGAAGCGGGGCGCTACTGGAAGCACCCCGCATCCCTCTTGGGGCACTGCGAGGGAATATCCTGGCGCTACGTGGCGCTGCGGCACGTCGCGCCGCGGTATTGCAGGCCTTCCTCCCCTTCTTAAAGGGGAGGGGTCCTGCGCAGCGCGAACCGGGGCCCAGCTGGGCCCCCAGGGATCGGGAGTGCCGGCAAAAGAGCCCGGCACTCAAGAGAAGTTCCGGGCTCTTGGAGCGCAGCCGGCACTTCACGGTGGGGGGGCTTCATGGGGGCCGGGGTCAGCAACGGGGGCAGGTGCTGGCAGGCGGCCAGCAACAAAAATGGCCGCCTGCCACCTCCCCTTTAAATATCGCCGCCCCGGCCGCACGTACGCCCCCCTGAACCCGCCGGACATAGCATCTGGCGGTAAGTCAGGGGGCACGACCGAAGATCGCGGCTGGAGCGCGAGCGGGGTGCTGCGCACGGCGATGACGTCATCGCCGGCGGCGCAGCGCCACAGGGCGCTACCGGCTGGCGCCGCCGCTAACCTCCCGCTAAATTTTGCGGGAGGCGTGGGCGGCACTGCGCCCGGGCGTTAGCTGCTTTGCGCCCCATTAGCGCCCTCTTAAGGCGCTAACGGGAGGCACAAGCAAATGAATTTTTCCCCCTAAGAGTACTGCGTACAGTTCTGGTCGCCATATTATAAAAAGGATACAGAGGCACTGGAGAGGGTGCAGAGAAGATTTACAAGGATGATACCAGAAATGCGAGGGTATACCTATCAGGAAAGGATGAACAGGCTGGGTCTCTTTTCTCCTGAAAAAAGGCTGAGGGGTGACCTAATAGAGGTCTTTAAAAATATGAAAAATATTGATAGAGTGGATACAGAGAAAAAAGACTTGCAATTCTATAGCGCCTTTCACGACCACCGGACGTCTCAAAGTGCTTTACAGCAAATGAAGTACTTTTGAAGTGGAGTCACTGTTGTAATGTGGGAAACGCGACAGTCAATTTGCGCACAGCAAGCTCCCACAGCAATGTGATAATGACCAGATAATCTGTTTTTGTTATGTTGGTTGAGGGATAAATATTGGCCAGGACACCGGGGATAACTCCCCTGCTCTTCTTCAAAATAGTGCCATGGGATCTTTTACGTCCACCTGAGGGAGCAGGCGGGACCTCAGTTTAACATCTCATTAGAAAGACGGCACCTCCGACAGTGCAGCACTCCCTCAGCACTGCACTGGAGTGTCAGCCTAGCTTTATGTGCTCAAGTCCCTGGTGTGGGACTTGAACCCACAACCTTCTGACTCAGAGGCGAGTGTGCTACCAACTTTTTTTATTATATCATTTATTGAACATTAAGAACATTTACAACATCGTGATCATTCCATTGTATCATTCAAATCCATTCCGCCGCTCTGCACAGCCATTCCTCCACCACATATTAACATCAAAACCTGAAGTTTAATTTGTCTCCTGTAACATATATTAATCGATTGTACTTTAAAAATTGATCATAAAATATTATCTTTAAATTCCTTTCTGAATAAAACCTCCACAGAGCCTTTAATGATCTTTTAGCTTATATTTAATATACTCTTTTAGATTGATTCTCCTCCCCTTAAAAACCAGAGCATTCCTTCTTTGCACAATCATGAATCTAGCCAAACTGAACATTAAATTAATTACCGCTCCGCTGGACTCAGCCAGAAACTCCTGCAATCCCCATCTCAAAATTGAGTCACACGGGATTCCCATTCTCGCTCTTCGGTCCCCACCCAGCAAAAAAACCTCACACAACTGTCTAACACAGTACTTAAAATCATTTAACTGCGGACATAACACCAGTAAATGGGACAGAGTCTCATCCCGTGTCCCACACACTGGGCAAGTTGCCCCCTCCACTCGCCCAATCTTACACAATCCGGTTATGAGCCAATTTGAAATCCAGTTCAATCCACCCTGGTGTAGGATAGAATGTACCTGTAGGATTTAGTAAACATTGTTAAGATTTTGTAACCATTATTAAATAACTATAATATGTGAAATTGTATGTTAAAAACCTAAAAAGCCTGTATAAAATGACGAATGGCTGAGTAGCAAAACATGATGGTAAAATTAAGCCAACATTATGTTAACTGTGAGAATAGTGCTGAGGTCGTGTAGATTTTCTGTTATATTAAAAACAAGAAGCCAGTGAAGGACAAAACATTAATTAAGTCTCAAAGTAAGATAGAGGGTTTTCAATACCCAACATCCCTTATCGCTGAAGTTTCAGACCAGTCTAGATAACGGGCTGTGTGAAAGGCAAAAGACCTCTGTCGTAATTCATGGGAAATCTGGCTCTGTAAATTTCTCATAGTAAAGCTCACAGCAGAAAAGGGGAGGGAATCATAGACCGTGCTTGTGAAGGTCAGAATGGTGAGATAGCCCAAGCAGCTGCAAGTTGCTATGTATTTTGAGGGAAAAAAGGTATAAAGGAACAGCTATTGAACACTGAAGGCAGTGCAAAACCAGAGGATGAGAAGCTACAGTCAACAGAACACAGCAAGAGAATAAAGAGACTGCGCCACAGTCACTCGGAAGGAACGCCGGGGTTCAACGAACAAACTGCGACTACCTTCTTGTTAAGTATTACTTCTTTGTACTGGATGTTTGATGCTTAATAAACCTGTTTTATTTGTACACAATATACCTGGACCCAGAGTGGTTTGTGTAGTCACGGACACTGGACATTTAAAATTCGCCCACACTCCCTTCCAAATCCTGTTGAAGTCCAGCTGTGGGTACATACTCTGCCAAAACTCCTGACCAGCAGGTGTCTTGAATCTCCATTCTTTAAATACCTCATAGAAATCTCGAGTATTACAGTTGTCAAATGGACCAACTCTCCCCCTTTCTCCAGCAGAAAGCTTGGAATAGCGGGACGCATTTTACTTCCTTTGGAGATTTCCGCATTTATTTCTTCCATCCAATCCTGTGGCATTGCCCTCACAATCTTCTTATACATGATCATAATTGCTTTTTCCTCTACCTCCTGATCCTCCTCCCACACCATGTCCCTCACTATCGCTTCTGGCAACCAACATGGAATTACCTCGTATAATACATCTTTCACACTTATAATACCAGCTTTTATAAAAGCTTGATTAAATAATACCTCTCCTTCAATGTTGACCCACCTGTTCAAAAATAAGGGCTGTTCTAAAAATTCTTCAGCACCCTTGGGCATAAACTGCACACTTTTAAAAATTGGGCCCAAGCCTCTACTACCCCCTAATAAAACCTAGGGAGAGGTTTAATCAATTTCAAAAACATATTATTGTATTCCATATACAATATTCCCTGCCCTCCTGTCCCACTTCATTTAAAAAAATGCTCAAAACAACTCTTCCAAAAACTTGTATTTGACTTCTGAAGAAATCTCTTCACCCATTTGATTCTAAAGGATTTTTTCTTCAAATCAATATCTGGGAAATTGAGTCCTCCCTGATTTTTCCGTCCAATGATGGTATTGTAAGCAACCAAGGCTGGTTTCCCTTCCCATAAAAACCTCACACAAGCCTCTCGGATGGACTTTTCTGCCCACTCAGGAATATCCTCCACTGTCAATAAGTACCATAGCTTAGATAGCAGGAGAGCGGATACCACTGTCGCTCTTCCTTGCACTTTCAACCAACTTCTTTCCCATCTTCCCAAAATCTTTTTAATTTTCATAACCTTTGCTTCCCAATTTAATCGATCCACTTCATCCCTGTCTTTCTTGCACCCCATATGCACCCCCAGAACTTCCCAAACCTCCACCACCTTAAAGGGACTTCCCTCCAACCATTCCCTTCCTGCAAGCAAGCATTGGGACTTACTATAATTCACTCTGGCTCCTGAAGCTCTACAATATTCCTCCACTACGTCCAAGCTTTCCTCACTGACTCCGTATTTCTCAAAGAAAAAGATGGGACTAACAAATCTAGAGCCCCCTGGATGTCTAGAGACATACAGGGTAGGATAAAGAAAAAACGGGAGGCGTATGACAGATACCGAGGGCTAACTACTCCAGAATCTTTAGGGAGTACAGAAAGTGCAGGGGTGCAATTAAAAAGGATATTAGGAAAGCAAAGAGAGAGCATGAAAAATTTTTGGCAAGTAAAATCAAGGAAAACCCAAAGATGTTTTATAAATATATTAAGAGTAAGAGGATAACTAAAGAAAGGGTAGGGCCTATTAGAGATCATGAGGGTAATGTGTGTGTGGAGGTGGGAGATGTCGGTAGGGTTCTTAATGAATACTTTGCGTCTGTTTTCACAAAGGAGAGGGGCGAAGCAGACATTGCTATCGGGGGGAGGAGTGTGAAATATTAGATGAAATAAACATAGTGAGAGAGGAAGTATTGAGGGGTTTAGTAGCTTTAAAAGTGGATAAATCCCCAGGCCCAAATGAAATGTATCCCAGGCTGTTAAGCAAAGCAAAACAGGAAATAGCAGAGGCCCTGACCATCATTTTCAAATCCTCTCTGGCTTCAGGTGTGGTGCCAGAGGACTGCTAATGTGGTACCCTTGTTTAAAAAGGGAGAAAAGGATAGACCAAGTAATTACAGGCCAGTCAGCCTAACCTCGGTGGTGGGAAAATTATTGGAAAGAATTCTGAAGGACAGGATAAATCTTCATTTAGAAAGACACGGATTATCCAAGGATAGTCAGCACGGATTTGTTAAGGGAAGGTCGTGTCTGACAAACTTGATTGAATTTTTTGAGGTGGTAACAAGGAGGGTAGATGAGGGTAGTGTGTTTGATGTAGTGTATATGGACTTTAGCAAGGCTTTTGATAAGGTTCCACATGGCAGACTGGTCACGAAGTTAAAAGCCCATGGGATCCAGGGCAAAGTGTCAAGTTGGATTCAAAACTGGTTCGGAGACAGGAAGCAGAGGGTAATGGTTGATGGGTGTTTTTGTGACTGGAAGGCTGTTTCCAGTGGGGTTCCGCAGGGCTCAGCACTAGGTCCCTTGCTTTTTGTGGTATATATCAATGATCTAGACTTGAATATAAGGGGTATGATTAAGAAGTTTGCAGATGATACTAAAATCGGCTGTGTGGTTGATACTGAAGAAGGAAGCTGTAGACTGCAGGAAGATATCAATAAATTGGTCAGGTGGGCAGAACAGTGGCAAATGGAATTTAATCCGGAGAAGTGTGAGGTAATGCATTTGGGGAGGGCTAACAAGGAAAGGGAATACACATTAAATGGTAGGACACTGAGTAGTGTAGAGGAATAAAGGGACCTTGGAGTGCATGTCCACAGAACCCTGAAGGTAGCAAGCCAAGTAGATAAGGTGGTTAAGAAGGCATACGGAATGCTTGCCTTTATTAGCCGTGGCATAGAATACAAGAGCAGGGGGGTTATGCTTCAACTGTATAAAATACTAGTTAGGCCTCAACTAGAGTACTGCATGCAGTTCTGGTCACCACATTACAGGAAAGATGTGATTGCACTGGAGAGGGTGCAGAGGAGATTTACAAGAATGTTGCCGGGAGTAGAGAATCTTAGCTATGAGGAAAGACTGGATAGGCTGGGTCTGTTTTCCTTGGAACAGAGGAGGCTGAGGGGAGACCTTATTGAGGTGTATCAAATTATGAGGGGCATAGATAAAGTGGATAGAAAGGATCTATTTCCCTTAGCAGAGGGGTCAAAAACCAGGGGGCACAGATTTAAAGTAATTGGTGGAAGGTTTAGAGGGGATTTGAGGGGAAATGTCTTCACCCAATGGGTTGCAGGATTATGAAACTCACTGCCTGAAAGGGTGGTAGAGGCAGGAACCCTAACCACATTTAAAAAGTACTTGGATGTGCACTTGGGATGCTGTAACCTGCAGGGCTACGGACCAAGAGCTGGGAAGTGGGATTAGGCTGGATAGCTCTTTGTTGGCCAGCGCGGACACGATGGGCCGAAATGGCCTCCTTCCGTGCTGTAACTTTCTATGATTCTATGATGTTAAGCTTGGGTGATCTGCATATTGGTGTATCACCGACACCAGCCTGGAACTGGGAACCGCAATCCTACTACACCTTGTTTCTTTTGCATCATGTAACCTAATGGTTCTGCTACCAATGTGTACAACAATGGGGACAGGGGACAACCCTGTCTCACTGACCTCTGTATCGGAAAATACTTGAATAAAAAACCATTACATTTAATGCAGCTAAATATGTTTGAATAAAAAATCCTTATCCACTCAATTAAATTTTCCCCGAAACCAAATGCTTCCAAAACCATCAATAAAAATTCATGAGAGACCCTATCATCCCTTTCTCTTGATCTATCTTTAATACATAAGTCTCCCTCCCATTCTCTTCCATGAGCTCTATTGCATCTCAGATTGAGACCACAGAGTCTGCGATGTCCCGGCCTCTGACTCCATAGGACTGAGAGGGCAAAACTATCTGCGGCAACACTCCATACGATTTGCCATTAACCCTCGCCAAGATCTTATAATCCACACTTAATAATGTGATGGGCCTCCAATTCTTCAGATCCCTTCTATCCCTTTTATTTTTATAAGCTAAGCTTGTGACATCTCTCCTCATAGATGGGGCCAGGCTTCCCTCAATTTTAATCTCCTTAAAAACCTCTAAGAACAATGGACTTAAAATCTCAAAAAAGTCTTTATAAAATTCTACACTTAGTCCATCGGACCCCGGGCTTTCCCCACCCCCCTGCCCTTCATTCCACTTATTGCTACTTTTATTTCCGCTAATCCTACTTCTTTGTCACACATGCTTCTCTCATCATCCTTTAAACCCTCTTCAATAAAAGCACCAACCTTCTCCATCGTCAAATTGGAAATGTCTTCTTTTGTATATAACTCTTGATAAAAGCTGCTAGCCGCCTCTACAATCTCCCCACTTTCATTAATGATCTTCTCCCCAACCTTCAACTCTCCAATTAATGATAATCTCTGTCGCAGCTTCTCTTGCTCTAGAAAAAATCTAGTGCATCTTTCGCCCTCCAATGCATCTTTAGCCTTTGCACGGAGAATGGCCCCCTTGCATTTTTCAGCTTGCAATAATTCCCACTCTTCCTTTAAAACCCGGAACTTTGGGGGCGATTTTGCCAGACTTGGGGAGGCGGGTTTGGAGGTGGGACTGCCGGGAAAATGGCAGATTCTGGGGGCAGGTACCCATCCTGCCCCCAACCCACCTCCGTGCCATCTTCCCAGGAGGCGGGTGCCCGACCCGTGCCGGCTCCCGTCTCCTGGAGGCGGGAAGGGGATTACAGCCACTTAACTGCCTGTTAACAGGCATTTAAGAGGATTATCCCCATTTTTCCAACAGAGGTGCGGGCTTCCCGATGTCGGGAAACCCCGCCAGGGTCAGCGAGGCGAGCAGTGGGTCTGCGGGGGTGAGAGGGGTCCAAAAGTGCGCTGTGGAGGTGAGTGATGGGTGCAAGTGTGGACAGGTAAGTATGAGTGGTGAGTGAAAAGTGTTAGAAAAAGTTTACTTACCTTTGTTTCTTCCTGCAGGCTTCAATCGTTGGGACCCGGAGGCTCCGGCATCTCCACGGCAGAGATGACAGAATGGCTGCTGCATTCTCCGATGCAACAGCCATCTGCTTTCTGCTCAGAAAATAGGTTTGGTGAGTCTTGAGTACAAGAACTCACCAAACAACAGAGAATGTCAGTGTTTGACAGCTTTGAGAAGCTGTCAAACGATGACAATTCATCTGTCAAAAATTTTTGACAGATGAAATGTCATATGCTGACGTTCTCTGTCACTGGCTTTCCCTTAATTGGCCTGCTAAACCCGCTGGGCAGGCTTAACAAGGTCAATCAAGAGAAAATAGCGTGGGTTGGTCACAATTCGATGGAGGCGAGACTGAAACCCGACTCCAACGTGCCCCCATTGGCAAAATCACCCCCGTTAGTCTCAGCTCCCTTATCCCCTCCATCAACTGCTTTACAGACATCCGTAAACCTTTTGTTTATATTCTCTTCACGACACCGGTTAGCTGCTGCTCTCTCTTTCCCATAACATACCGAAATTTGTTTTACCTCATATTTGAAATTGTCCCACCAAACTCTTCTTTCTTTCAAGAACAAAGGTTCCTTCCGAGCAATTTCTTTCAGGTATTGATTGTTTAAAATCCACACCTCTGCTGTTCCTAATTCTAAGAGTCAAAGCCAAGTGGTCACTAAAAAATACTTTCTTATAATAAATCTCCATCACCTCAGAACTTAACCCTTCCTGCATTAACACACAATCTATTCGGCTCTGTTTTAAAAAATCACCCACCCAACCTGTTCTGGAGAACTCCCTTTTTATGGGGTTCCGATCCCTCCATAAGTCTCTCAAATTTAAATTTGCCATCATTTTTACAATAATCCCTCTGGAGTTATCACCCTTAAAAGGTCATCTGGGCTGAAATGTCCATCCGAGATAAAAATCCCCCACTACACAAGGGTTTTCCACCTCTGCCACTTCAGTGAATAACCACCGAAAAAACTTGTGACGCTTGCAATGGTCGTTCGGTGCCTAGATATTAAAGAAATCGCAATTAAATTCCTCCATTTTTACCCTTAGCCATAAAAATCTCCCCTCAGTGTCCTTGTCCACCAAGGCAATGTTCTCTTTTATGGACGGACTCACCAGTACAGCCACCTCTCTACGGTTATTGTTTGCACAACTTTCCGAACTCTTTCTAGGATATCCTCATCCCAAAAGGTTTCTTGCAGACACAACAAGTCCGTGCCTTTGAAACACTGCAACAACTGCTGCAATTTCTTCTCACCCCTCAGTCCGTTCACATTAATCGAGACCAATGTAATCATGGCTCCGAATAAGGGAAGTATGCCTGATAATCTCCCCATCATTTAATCTCTGGCCCTTCCCTCCTCTCATGCTCCTGCTCAACTTTTCGGGCAGCTGTTGCTTTTTCCTGCAGCCTCCGGCTCTTTTTCACCTCCTGTTTGAAACTTCCCTGCTGTTTCAGCCTTTTCCTTGCATTAGGTTTGGGCCGAGGAGCTGCCCCTTTTCCCTCCTTCTGCCCCTCTCTAACTTTTCCCTTTTCACACAATGCCACCCCACCCCTCACTTCCATGTCTCTGTCCCCCTCTGATTCCTCACTCTCGAGCTCTTCTGTGACCTTCTGTTCCCGTCAGATAAATAATCCTGCTTCCCGTCAGATACATCATCTCCCACAGAGAGTCTTCCTGCTATCGCGGTTTCCCCAACAGTGCCGCTCCCTTTGGCATCATCATCCCTTGCTCCCTGATCCTTCTCTCTCTAGGACAATGGCGCACCTATATTGCTCCCTTCTGGCGTCTTTGTCACGCCGCTCCTGTCCTGCTGCCCCTTTAAGGCTCCTGCCTCTTGCACCCTCTCCTTGTCTTGCCCCCTCCTGCTCATCGAGATGTCCGACTCGCCGTCATTCTTTGGAGTATTTACATTTACCCCGCACACCGCTCCCGCCTCCTCTCCCCCCGCGGACCCCAGATTCTTTAGGGAGAGCTGAACCGTATTATGGCTCGACTCTGCCCTTGATCCATGCTGCTCTCTGCTGTCTTTGTCCTTTTCCACTGTACTTGTTGTGTTTTCCACCATCTCCATCCTGTTCTCTGCTCCGCAATTTTCTGCCTCTTCCTGCGTTCTTTTCTCCTTCAGTTCACCAGCTGTGTCCTCCGCCTGCTCCGCTCCTCCGGCCGTTCCACTCACACCTCCTACTCCTTGTCCCATCTCCTCGTCACTCATAGAGCTTCCTTTTGCCTCACACTCACAGCGAGTGGGGCCTTTGTGACACACCCCACAGCTCTCCACCTTGCAGCTCCGAGCGATGTGTCCAGCCTCGATGCAATTATAACAGTACAAGTCCGGACAGCTTCTTACAAGCTGGTCGTGTCCAATTCAATAGAACATAGAACATAGAACATAGAACAGTACAGCACAGTACAGGCCCTTCGGCCCTCGATGTTGTGCCAAGCATTGTCCGAAACCAAGATCAAGCTATCCCACTCCCTATCATTCTGGTGTGCTCCATGTGCTTATCCAATAACCGCTTGAAAGTTCCTAAAGTGTCCGACTCCACTATCACAGCAGGCAGTCCATTCCACACCCCAACCACTCTCTGAGTAAAGAATCTACCTCGGATATCCCTTCTATATCTCCCCCCATGCACCTTATAGTTATGCCCCCTTGTAACAGCTACATCCACCCGAGGAAATAGTCTCTGAACATCCACTCTATCTATCCCCCTCATCATCTTATAAACCTCTATTAAGTTGCCTCTCATCCTCCTCCGCTCTAAAGAGAAAAGCCCTAGCTCCCTCAATCTTTCCTCATAAGACCTCCCCCCAAAACCAGGCAGCATCCTGGTAAATCTCCTTTGCACTCTTTCCAATGCTTCCACGTCCTTCCTATAGTGAGGTGACCAGAACTGCACACAATATTCCAAATGTGGTCTCACCAAGGTCCTGTACAGTTGCATCATAACCTCACGGTTCTTAAACTCAAACCCCTTGTTAATAAACGCTAACACACTATAGGCCTTCTTTACTGCTCTATCCACTTGAGTGGCAACCTTCAGAGATCTGTGGATATGAACCCCCAGATCCCTCTGTTCCTCCACATTCCTCAGAACTCTGCCGTTGACCCTGCAATCCTTATTCAAATTTGCCCTACCAAAATGAATCACCTCGCACTTATCAGGGTTAAATTCCATCTGCCATTTTTCGGCCCAGCTCTGCATCCTATCAATGTCTCTTTGCAGCCTACAACAGCCCTCCACCTCATCCACTACTCCACCAATCTTGGTGTCATCAGCAAATTTACTGATCCACCCTTCAGTCCCCTCCTCCAAGTCATTGATAAAAATCACAAACAGCAGAGGACCCAGCACCGACCCCTGTGGCACACCGCTGGTAACTGGTCTCCAGTCCGAAAATTTTCCATCCACCACCACCCTCTGCCTTCTATGAGATAGCCAGTTACTTATCCAATCGGCCAAATTTCCCTCTATCCCACAACTCCTTACTTTCTTCATGAGCCGACCATGAGGAACCTTATCAAACGCCTTACTAAAATCCATGTATACGACATCAACTGCTCTACCTTCATCTACACACTTAGTTACCTCCTCAAAGAATTCAATCAAATTTGTTAGGCAAGACTTACCCTTCACGAATCCGTGTTGACTATCCCGGATTAAGTTGCATCTTTCCAAATGGTCATAAATCCTATCCCTGAGGACCTTTTCCATTATCTTACCAACCACCGAAGTAAGACTAACCGGCCTATAATTACCAGGGTCATTCCTATTTCCTTTCTTGAAGAGAGGAACAACATTCGCCACTCTCCAGTCCTCTGGCACCATCCCCGTGGACAGTGAGGACCCAAAGATCAAAGCCAAAGGCTCTGCAATCTCCTCCCTTGCCTCCCAAAGAATCCTAGGATATATCCCATCTGGCCCAGGGGACTTATCGACCCTCAGGTTCTTCAAAATTGCTAAAACATCTTCCCTCAGAACATCTACCTCCTCCAGCCTATCCACCTTTATCACACTCTCATCCTCAAAAACATGGCCCCTCTCCTCGGTGAACACTGACGAAAAGTATTCATTCATCACCTCTCCTATCTCTTCTGACTCCATGCACAAGTTCCCACTACTGTCCTTGACCGGCCCTACCCTCACCCTGGTCATTCTTTTATTTCTCACATAAGAGTAAAAAGCCTTGGGGTTTTCCTTGATCCGACCCGCCAAGGACTTCTCATGCCCCCTCCTAGCTCTCCTAAGCTCTTTTTTTAGCTCATTCCTTGCTACCTTGTACCCCTCAATCGACCCAACTGAACCTTGTTTTCTCATCCTTACATACGCTTCCTTTTTCCTCTTGACTAGACTTTCAAACTCTTTTGTGAACCATGGTTCTCTCACTCGGCCATTTCCTCCCTGCCTGACAGGGACATACCTATCAAGGACACGCAGTAATTGCTCTATGAAAAAGCTCCACTTTTCGTTTGTGCCTTTCCCTGATAGTTTCTGTTCCCATCTTATGCTCCCTAATTCTTGCCTAATCGCATCATAATTACCCCTCCCCCAATTATAAACCCTGCCCTGCCGTATGGCCCTATCCCTCTCCATTGCAATAGTGAAAGTCACCGAATTGTGGTCATTATCTCCAAAGTGCTCTCTCACATACAAATCAAACACTTGGCCCGGTTCATTACCCAGTACCAAATCCAATGTGGCCCCACCTCTTGTCGGCCTATCCACATATTGTGTCAGTAAACCCTCCTGCACACACTGTGCAAAAACTATCCCATCCGAACTGTTTGACCTATAAAGGTTCCAATCAATATTTGGAAAGTTGAAGTCACCCATGACAACTACTCTGTGACCTCCACACCTATTCATAATCTGCTTTGCAATTTCTTCCTCCACATCTCTATTACTATTTGGGGGCCTGTAGAAAACTCCTAACAACGTGATCGCTCCTTTCCTATTTCTAACTTCAGCCCATATTACCTCAGACGGCAGATCCCCCTCGAACTGCCTTTCTGCCGCTGTTAAACTATCCTTGATTAACAATGCTACTCCTCCACCTTTCTTACCACCTTCCCTACTCTTACTGAAACATCTATACCCCAGAACTTCCAACAACCATTCCTGTCCCTGTTCTAACCATGTCTCCGTAATGGCCACCACATTGTAGTCCCAAGTACCAATCCACGCTCCAAGTTCTCCTACCTTATTCCGGATGCTCCTTGCATTGAAGTAGACACACTTCAAGCCACCTTTCTGTCTGCCGGTACATTCCTGCGACCTTGATACCCTCCTCAGTACCTCCCTACACTCACCACTGGCTCCTGGACTACAGCCCTTTTTCCCATCCCCCTGACAAATTAGTTTAAACCCCCCCGAAGAGCCGTAGCAAATTTCCCTCCCAGGATATTGGTGCCCCTCTGGTTCAGGTGCAAACCGTCCTGTTTGTACAGGTCCCACCTTCCCCAGAATGTGCTCCAATTATCCACATAACTGAAACCCTCCCCCCTACACCATCCCTGCAGCCACGTGTTTATCTGCACTCTCTCCCTGTTCCTCAACTCGCTAGCACGTGGCACCGGCAACAAACCAGAGATTACAACATGGTTTGTACTGGCTCTCAGCTTCCAACCTAGCTCCCTAAATTCCTGTTTTAAATCCCCGTCTCTTCTCCTACCTATGTCGTTGGTACCGATGTGTACCACGACTTGTGATTGTTCCCCCTCCCCCTTGAGGATTCTGAAAACACGGTCCGAGACGTCACGGACCCTGGCAACCGGGAGGCAACATACCATCTGTGAGTCTCCTTTGCTGCCACAGAACCTCCTATCTGTCCCTCTGACTATTGAGTCCCCAATAACTATTGCTCTCCTGCTCTCCCCCCTTCCCTTCTGAGCCACAGGGACGGACCCAGCGCCAGAGATCCGGTCACCGTGGCTTACCACTGGTAGGTCGTCCCCCTCAACAGTATCCAAAGCGGTATACTTGTTACTGAGGGGAACGACCACAGAGGATCCCTGCACTGACTGCTTCCTCCTAGCCCCTCTCACCGTCACCCATCTATCTTCATTCTTTGGAGTAACTACATCCCTGAAGCTTCTATCTATGACCACCTCTGCCTCCCGAATGATCCGAAGTTCATCCAGCTCCAGCTCCAGTTCCCTAACGCGGTTTTCGAGGAGCTGGAGATGGGTGCACTTCCCACAGGTGTAATCAGCAGGGACACCGACGACGTCCCTCAACTCAAACATTCTGCAGGAGGAACATTTCACTGCCTCCCCTGCCATCCCCCCTAGCTAACTTGTGGATTAAACTAGAACAAGAAAGAGCTTACCTGATATTCACTCACCCCCTTTAGGTTAGAGGAGGTGGAAGGGTGGGGGACACTACAAGTGTATTGTCTTGGGTTTAGGAACCGCCCAACTTATATATAGGTAAAAATTAATCACTTACCCAGCAACCACTGCGACCCGCACTATAAAAGCACTCAACAGGTCCGCCTCCACCACCGCCGCCTCGGGCTTAGCTTTTGTACTCCGCTCCCTCACAGGTCCGCCGCCGCGCTGCTCTGGGCCTTCACTTGGTTATCATGCAGTACTCGGAAGTACTGCACTCCTTCCATTGTCTCGAATTTCATGCTGTACGGTAATGACTTCACCCACTCTGGGAACCACACCTTTACGTAACAGGTTCCATCTGCTACCCGTGTTCCTGGATAGTATCTCCTCTTTATTGCCGAGCAAATTTTAATGTCCCACGACTCCAACTTTTTGATTAACACCTCGTCCTCAATATAAACCGGCAAGTTTAAGAATGAGACCACCACCTCTTCCAAATATAGCAGAGATACCTCCAAGAACTTATCACCAACCTTCAAACTGAGTAAAAGTCTTTCCACCTCCTCTCAGCCACTGACCGTCACCTCAAACCCAACATTCGGCTTTGGTCGGCAGGCAAAGCAGCTTCCCTCACCACAGTCCTCGTGTACCGCCTGGATAAAATCCCAAGCTCGTATCTCCTTTTCCTCGCACTGAACCACCACCGTGTTTTCTTTTCCAAACCTCCTAGGGCCCCGGCCCAAATCTTTGGGCCTTTTTCTCTCCTTTCCAACAACAGTTTCCCCCCTGATTAAATTCATCTTGGGAACACTGTCCTCTGAGGGGCCCGGCATTCCGTCTGGCTGCTGTTTATGGGCCAAAAAGGCCTGAAAACCTGAAAAAAACTACCACCAACTTTTTACAAGCTCACTCCAACTCCCTGCAGTAATCAGGCAACCAGCAGCACCTGCTCACTCCTAGCCCCTCCCACTTAGAAAGTGCTGCCCACTGAGCCACAGCTGACAATGAATGAATGAGAGAATGTTTTTACTTATGCGGAAGAGCATAACTAGAGGACATCAATTTAAGATAGTCACCAAGAAATCCAATAGGGAATTCAGAAGAAACTTCTTTACCCAAAGAGTGGTGAGAATGTGGAGCTCGCTACCACAGGGAGTGGTTGAAGTGAATAGTATAGATGCATTTAAGGGGAGGCTAGACAAGCATATAAGGGAAAAGGGAATAGTTACGCTGATAGATTTAGATGAGGAACGACAGGAGGAGGCTCATGTGGAGCATAAACGCCAGCATGGACTGGTTGGGCCGAATGGCCTGTTTCTGTTCCATATATCCTATATAATCCTATGTAACTTGACTTTTGACTTAGCTTGTCAGACAGCTATGTCGATGGATTTGGCCGACTGATACTCCTGAGAGTTCAGCGCCATTTCCAGTCATCCGACAACCGAGGTGAATCGATGGCAGGCTAAAAGTAAAAGGCAGTTGGGCCCAAGGTCTCAGCAACTGGCCAAGGTAACAGTGCATTGAAGTCGTGCTATCGGTGCCTGGGACAACACATTGCTCAAAGCTGTCCATATGTGAAGGCAGAGTGTTTCTACTGCAAGAAAACTGGGCATCTTGCGAAGGCGTGCCGACAGAAGAGTAAACCGACTGGCAATGCTAGAAGTAGAAATCGCCAGACACTACATACCGCTGAAGAGCAGCAGCAGGACGAGGAGTTTCTGGAGATTCACGTCATCAGGAGCACGAAGGTATCTAACAGCGATTCGCGAGGTATCGTCATCCAAGTAGATGTCGCAGGAACCAGCATACCCATGGAAATCGACACTGGTGCATCCGTGAGCGTAGTACCGGAATCGCTATATCGCGACAAGTTGCCTGATTATCGACTAGAGAAATCGAAGGTAGAGCTGCGAGGCTACTCAGGGGAGCAAATCCCTGTAGTAGGAAGTGTCACCATACCAGTGAAGTACAAGGATCAGTGTCAGAGCTTGCCTCTCATAGTAGTGGCAGGAGACAAGCCTGCCTTGATAGGTAGAAATTGGTTGGGATCACTGAAGCTGGATTGGAATGAGATTTTTCGTGTGGAAGCGAAATTTGCATCGAAAGATGATGTCATCAAGCAGTATCCGAAGGTGTTCAGTGAAACGGGCAGTCCGATCCAAGACTTCAAGGCAAATGTCAGAGTGCAGAAGGACGCAAGACCAGTTTACTGCAAGCCACGTCCCGTACCATACGCACTCAAGGACAAAGTTGAGCAAGAACTCAAAAGACTAGAAACTGGGAACATTATCTCTAAGGTAGATCTGAGTAATTGGGCTACACCCATTGTTGTTGTACCTAAGTCAGATGGTAAGGTAAGGTTGTGTGGTGATTATAAGGTAACCATAAACATAGAAACATAGAAACATAGAAGATAGGAGCAGGAGTCGGCCATTTGGCCCCTCGAGCCTGCTCCGCCATTCGATGAGATCATGGCTGATCATTCAAACTCAGTACCCTGTACCTGCCTTCTCCCCATATCCCTTGATACCTTTAGCTTTAATAAATATATCTAACTCATTCTTGAATATATTTAATGACTTGGCCTCAACTATCTTCTGTGGTAGAGAATTCCACAGGTTCACCAATCTCTGGGTGAAGAAATTCTTCCACATTTCTGTCCTAAATGGCTTCCCCCTTATCCTTAGATTATGACCCCTGGTTCTGGACTCTCCGACCATCGGGAACATTCTTCCTGCATCTAGTTTGTCCAGACCTGTCAGAATTTTATATGTTTCGATGAGATCCCCTCTCATTCTTCTATACTCCAGCGAGTATAAGCCCAATCGACCCAATCTCTCCTCATATGTCATTCCTGCCATCCCAGGTATCAGCCTTGTGAATCTTCGCTGAACTCCTTCCATGGCAAGAACATCCTTCCTCAGATAAGGTGACCAAAACTGCACACAGTACTCAAGGTGTGGTCTCACCAAGGCCCTGTACAACTGCAGCAGGACATCCCTGTTCCTATACTCAAACCCTTTCGCTATGAAGGCCAACATACCATTTGCCTTCTTCACCGCCTGCTGCACCTGCATGCTTACCTTCAGCGACTGGTGCACAAGGACACCCAGGTCTCGTTGCACTTCCCCTTCTCCCAATCTATTGCCATTCAGATAATAGTCTGCCTTTCTGTTTTTGACACCAAAGTGGATAACCTCGCATTTATCCACATTATATTGCATCTGCCACACTTCTGCCCACTCAGCCAACCTGTCCAAATCATCCTGGAGTTCCTCAGTATCCTCCTCGGAGCACACACGCCCACCCAGCTTTGTGTCATCTGCAAACTTGGAGATATTACATGTAGTTCCCTTATCCAGATCATTAATATATATTGTGAAGGACCGAACCCTGCGGTACCCCACTAGTCAGTGCCTGCCACTCGGAAAAAGACCCATTAATTCCTACTCTCTGCTTTCTGTCCGCCAACCAGTTCTCTATCCAAGTCAATACCTTGCCCCCAATCCCATGTGCCTTAACTTTACACGCTAATCTCTTATGCGGGACCATATTGAAAGCCTTTTGAAAGTCCAAATACACCACATCCACTGGTTCTCCCTTATCTATTTTCCCAGTTACATCCTCAAAAAATTCCAGTAGATTAGTCAAGCACGATTTACCTTTTGTAAATCCATGTTGACTTTGTCCGATCCTATCACTGTTTTTCAAGTGCTCAGCTATTACATCCTTTATAATGGACTCTAGCATTTTCCCCACTACCGATGAAAGGCTTACCAGTCTGTAATTCCCCGCTTTCTCTCTACCACCCTTTTTGAATAGTGGGGTGACATTAGCTACCCTCCAATCCATGGGTACTGTTCCAGATTCCATTGAATGTTGGAAGATGATCAGCAATGCATCTACTATTTCTAGGGCCACTTCCTTAAGTACCCGAGGATGTAGATTATCAGGCCCTGGGGATTTATCGGCCTTCAATCCCGTCAATTTCCCTAACACCATTTCCCTGCAAATACTGATTTCTTTCAGTTCCTCCCTTTCATCAGACCGTATGTTCTCCAACATCTCTGGGAGGTTATTTGTGTCCTCCTTTGTGAAGACAGAACCAAAATATGCATTTAATTGGTCTGCCATTTCTTTGTTCTCCATTATAACTTGCCCCGCTTCTGACTGCAAGGGACCTACACTTGATTTCACTAATCTTTTTCTCTTCACATATCTATAAAAGCTCTTACAGTCAGTTTTTATGTTCTCTGCAAGCTTACTTTCATATTTTATTTTCCCCTTCTTAATTAATCCCTTTGTCCTTCTTTGTTGAATCCTAAACTGCTCCCAATCCTCAGGGCTACCGCTTTTTCTGGCAAATTTATATGCCCTCTCCTTGGATCTTATGCTATCCCTAATTTCCCTTGTTAGCCACGGTTGAGTCACCCTTTTTGTTTTATTCTTATGCCACACTGGGATGAACAAATTCTGTAGTTCATCCATGCAGTCTTTGAATGTTTGCCATTGCCTATCCACCGTCAACCCTTTGAGTGACATTCCCCAATCAATCCTACCCAATTCGCGCCTCATACCATCGTAGTTTCCTTTATTTAAATTCAGGACCCTAGTCTCTGAGTCAATTACTTCACTCTCCATCCTAATGTAGAATTCTATCATATTATGATCTCTCTGACCCAAGGGGCCTCATACAACAAGATTGCTAATTAATCCTTTCTCATTACATAATACCCAGTCTAAGATGGCCTGATCTCTGGTTGGTTCCTCGACATATTGTTCCAGAAAACCATCCCGTAAACATTCTCGGAATTCCTCCTCCACAGTATTTTTACTAATTTGGTTAGCCCAATCTATATGTAAATTAAAGTCACCCATGATGACTGCTGTGCCCTTACTGCATGCTTCTCTAATTTCCCTTTTAATGCCATCCCCAACCTCCGTATTACTGTTTGGAGGTCTATATACCACTCCCACTAATGTTTTCTGCCCCTTGTTATTTCTCAGTTCTACCCATACAGATTCCGCATCATCAGAGCTAATATCCTTCCTTTCAATTGTGTTAATCCCCTCTTTAACCAGCAATGCTACCCCACCTCCCTTTTTTTTTTGCCTATCTTTTCTAAATATTGAATACCTCTGGATGTTGAGTTCCCAGCCTTGGCCACCCTGGAGCCATGTTTCTGTAATCCCAATCAAATCGTATTCATTTACCTCTATTTGCGCAGCTAATTCATCCACCTTGTTCCGAATGCTCCTTGCATTAAGACACAAAGCCTTCAGGCTTGTTTTTTTAACGCTCTCAGACCTATATGAATTATTATTTACTGTGACCATGTTTGATTTAAACCGTTGAGTTCTTTGCCTTCTACTTTTGTTTTTCTCCTTCCTGTCTTTTGCTTTTATCCTTGTTTCCCTTTCCTCTGTCTCCCTGCTCAGATTCCCAACCCCCTGCCACTTTAGTTTAAACCCTCCGCAACCGCACTAGCAAACACTCCCCCTAGGACATCGGTCCCGGCCCTGCCCAGGTGCAGACCGTCCCATTTGCACTGGTCCCACCTCCCCCAGAACCGGTTCCAATGTCCAAGGAATTTGAACCCTCCCCCTTGCACCATTCCTCTAGCCACGTATTCATTTGAAATATCCTCCTATTTCTACTCTGACTAGCACGTGGCACTGGTAGCAATCATGAGATTACTACCTTTGAGGTCCTATTTTTTAATTTACCTCCTAACTCCCTATATTCTGCTTTTAGGACCTCATCCCGTTTTTTACCTATATCGTTGATGCCTATGTGCACCACAACAACTGGCTGTTCGCCCTCTCCCTCCAAAATGTTCTGTAGCCGCTCCGAGACGTCCTTGACCCTTGCACCAGGGAGGCAACACACTATCCTGGAGTCTCGTTTGTGGCCGCAGAAATGCCTATCTATTCCCCTTACAATTGAGTCCCCTATCACTATAGCTCTGCCACACTTTTTCCTCCCAGCCTTTGCAGCAGAGCCACCCATGGTGCCAGGAAGTTGGCTGCTGCTGCCTTCCCCTGATAAGTCATCCCCCCCAACAGTATCCAAAGTGGTATATCTGTTTGAGAGGGGGATGGCCACAGGGGACCCTTGCACTACCTGCCTGCACCTCTTACTCTGCCTGGTGGTCACCCATTCACTTCCTGCCTGTACACCCTTTGCCTGCGGTGTGACCAACTCGCTAAACGTGCTATCCATGACGTTCTCAGCGTCGCGAATGCTCCAATATACATCCATCCGCAGCTCCAGCACCGCAATGCGGTCTATCAGTAGCTGCAGCTGGATACACTTCCCACACACATGGTTGTCAGGGACACAGGAAGCGTCCCTGATTTCCCACATATAGCAGGAGGAGCATATCATGGGGCGGAGCTCTCCTGCCATGACTTACCCTTTAATTAATTAATTAAAATTAAATTAAATGAATCCCACCAATTTCACTTCAATTAAATGATATACTCAAGGGCCCTTTCCCGACACTGGCCTCTGTAAAAAGCCCACAAAAGTGAGTTTAACTATTCACTGTGCTGCTGCTCTCTCCGCTCCCGACACTAGCCTCTGCAAAAAAGCCCGCGAAAGTGAGTTTAACTACTCACTGTGCTGCTGCTCTCTCCGCTCCTGACACTGGCCCCTGTAAAAAAGCCCGCGAAATAAACTTAAAAACTTAACAAAAACACTCACCTGCAACTCACCAATGAGCGCTCTCCCTCTAGTAATGGGCTATGAACTACTCAGCAGAAATACACTTAAAACTGAACAAAAAACTTAACAGAAAATACCCACCAGCTACTCACCAATCAGCTTCCCTCTGACCACCTCACTTCTGAATTCTGGTTCTAGAGTGTAATCCACCCAATACGTTGCCACATGTGGAAGATTTGTTCACAACACTGACAGGTGGCCAGATCTTTTTGAAGTTAGATCTAACAAATGTCTACCTACAACTTGAGTTAGAGGAAGAGTCCAAGTCATGCTTGACTATAAATACTCACCGAGGCCTATATCAGTTCAATAGGCTACCATTTGGAGTGTCTTCTGCCCCAGACATATTCCAGGGGGTGATGAACCAAATTTTGCAAGGGATTGAAGGGGTAGTGTGTTATTTGGATGACATACTCATTTCAGCACCAAACAGGCAAATCCATGATGAGGTGTTGAATGAAGTGCTAAACGGCTAGAGAAGCATGGAGTACGAGTGACAGCTCACAAGTGTGAGTTGTTTCAAAACTCAGTGGAGTACTTAGGACACAGAGTAGACAAAGATGTTTTACATCCAACTAAGGGAAAGCTGGATACACTCAGAAATGCATCACTTCCAAGAATGTCTCTGAACTTCGAACATTTTTGGGTCTTTTGAATTATTACGGTAAGTTCCTCCCAAACTTGGCTACATTGTTTCATCCATTAAATGAGCTGTTGAGAAAACAGGTCCCTTGGAAGTGGCCAAAAGAATGCGACACAGCATTCAAAGAGTGTAAAAGCCAGTTAGTAGAGAGTGACATGTTAGTTCATTTCAAGCTAGCGTGTGACGCCTCTCCGTACGGAGTTGGGGCAGTGATCCCTCATGTACTAGATGGTGGGGAGGAGAGACCAATTGCTTTTGTTTCACGCACTCTCAGTGCCAGTGAGCGGAATTATGCACAGATCGAAAGGGAAGCTTTGGCATTGATTTTTGTGGTCAAGAAGTTTCACAAATATTTGATTGGTCATAAGTTTACCATAGTTACTGACCATAAGCCCCTGACAGCAATCCTCCATCCAAAGTCCCCAGTTCCAACCTTAGCTGCAGCCCGAATGCAGAGATGGGCTTTGATTTTGTCAGCGTATACATATGACATTGAGTACAGACGATCAGCTGATCACAGCAATGCTGATGCTATGTCCAGGTTGCCATCCCCATCACAAGTTACACCCAATAAGGAAGAAGTGTTCTATTTCTCATACATTGATGAGCTGCCAGTCACAGCTGAAGAGATTGGTAGGGCAACCAAACGTGACCCAATTATGTCAAAGGTGTATGATTACATAGCAAATGGATGGCCAAACCAGGTATCAGAGGAAGATATCCATCTGTACTTTGTTTGTAGGAATGAATTGTCAGTGGATAAAGATTGTATCATGTGGGGAGCAAGAGTGGTTATCCCAAATAGGTTCAGGTCTAAATTGTTAGGAGATCTTCATGACCAGCACCTGGGAATGTGCTTGACCAAGAGCTTTGCACACAGTTACTTATGTTGGCCAGGTTTAGATAAAGAGATAGAGTACATAGTCAATCAGTGTACAACATGTCAATCGGTGAGCAAGAAACCCCCATCAGTACCATTACAGCCATGGAAATGGCCTCCCAGAGTGTGGCAAAGAACATGTAGATTTTGCTGAGCTAGAAGCACAGCAATTGTTCATAGTGATAGACAGTCTCGAAGTGGGTAGAGGTGTTTCTGATGCGGATAATAACAACAAGCAAAGCACTAGACAATTTGCGAAGATTGTTTTCTTCATAGAGCCTCCCAGAAGAAATTGTGTCTGATAATGGGCTGCAATTTTGTTCAGAAGAGTTCACACAGTTCATGAGCAGAAACAGTGTGAAACATACCAAAGTTCCACCGTACCACCCTGCTTCAAATAAGAACATAAGAACTAGGAGCAGGAGTAGGCCATTTGGCCCCTCGAGCCTGCTCTGCCATTTAATGAGATCATGGCTGATCTGATCTTGGGCTCAGCTCCATTTCCCTGCCCACTCCCCATAACCCATCACTCCACTATTGTTCAAAAATCTGTTTATCTCCACCTTAAATATATTCAATGACCCAGCCTCCACAGCTCTCTGGGGCAGAGAATTCCACAGATTTACGATCCTCTGAGAGAAGAAATTCCTCCTCATCTCAGTTTTCAATGGGCGACACCTTATTCTGAAACTATGCCCCCTAGTTCTAGATTTCCCCATGAGGGGAAACATCTTCTCTGCATCTACCTTGTCGAGCCCCCTCAGAACATAAGAACATAAGACGTAGGAGCAGGAGTAGGTCATTTGGCCTCTCGAGCCTGCTCCGCCATTCAATAAGATCATGGCTGATCTGATCTTGGCCTCAACTCCACTTCCCTGCCTGCTCCCCATAACCCTTGACTCCCTTATTGTTCAAAAATCTGTCTATCTCCACCTTAAATATATTCAATGACCCAGCCTCGTCAGCTCTCTGGGGAAGAGAATTCCAAAGATTCACGACCCTCTGAGAGAAGAAATTCCTCCTCATTTCCGATTTAAAAGGGTGCCCCCTTATTCTGAAATTATAGTCATAGAGTCATAGAGTTATACAGCACGGATAGAGGCCCTTCGGCCCATCGTGTCCGCGCCGGCCATCAAGCCCTGTCTAATCTAATCCCATATTCCAGCATTTGGTCCGTAGCCTTGTATGCTATTTCAAGTGCTCATCCAAATGCTTCTTGAATGTTGTGAGGGTTCCTGCCTCCACAACCCTTTCAGGCAGCGAGTTCCAGATTCCAACCACCCTCTGGGTGAAAAAGTTCTTTCTCAAATCCCTTCTAAACCTCCCGCCCTTTACCTTGAATCTATGCCCCCTTGTTATAGACCCCTCTACTAAGGGAAAAAGCTCTTAGTATCCATCCTATCTATGCCCCTCATAATTTTGTACACCTCAATCATGTCCCCCCTCAGCCTCCTCTGCTCCAAGGAAAACAAACCCAATCTGCCCAGTCTCTCTTCATAGCTGAAGCACTCCAGCCCGGGTAACATTCTGGTGAATCTCCTCTGCACCCTCTCCAAAGCGATCACATCCTTCCTGTAGTGTGGCGACCAGAACTGCACACAGTATTCCAGATGTGGCCTAACCAGTGTTTTATACAACTCCATCATAACCTCCTTGCTCTTATATTCTATGCCTCGGCTAATGAAGGCAAGTATCCCATATGCCTTTTTTACCACCTTATCCACCTGTTCCGCCGCCTTCAGGGATCTGTGTACTTGCACACCAAGATCCCTCTGACCCTCTGTCTTGCCTAGGGTCTTACCATTCATTGGGCCGAAAATTGATCCCGGGACGCGAGAGTACGCACTGCATACTCTCGCGTATTCCCACTCCAATTGCCGGTTTTCTGCATGCCCTGCGCATGCGCTGAAAACCGGCAATTGCTCTTCCGAAAAGGGGGCGGGGCCTGAGTGCATCGCGTGCGCGCTACAGGCTGCGCGCACGCTGTGCACTTCATGCTTTGGACGCGCAGGTAAGTAGGGAAGATTTTAGAAATGTAAAAAGGAGGAGTAAGACCCGCTTTTAAGAAGGTAAGTAGTGAATTAAGTATTTTTTTGAATTTTTTTTTACAGGTATATCTTTTTTACAGACTTTAAAGACAGGTAAGTTTATTTTTATAACTTTTTAAAAGATTTTAAATTTTTTCAAAAATTTAATTTTTTATTTAAAATGGTTAATTTAATTAACTATACTTATTTTATTAATGTGATGGTTTTTTTTTTAAATTTAATTGAGGTTTAGCTGTTATTTTGGGGGGGTGTAAGATTCATAAGTCTCACAGCCATGCTGTGAGACTTATGAATGGAAGATGGTGTGCTGCCATTGGCTCTAACTGAGTCACGTGATCCCACAGCTCGCACGAATTAACTGCGCCGCTGGGATACGCAAGCCCAGCACAGCTGATGTCTGGAACATCAAGTTCGTGCGAGCTGGATCAGAAAAAGCATAAGCGAGGTGAGACATCGCGGGGAAGGCTTACCCCCGCGGGAACAGAGCGAGATCAATTTCTGGGCCATTGTGTATTCCCTTGCCTTGTTAGTCCCTCCAAAGTGCATCACCTCGCACTTTTCCGGATTAAATTCCATTTGCCACTGTTCCGCCCATCTGACCAACCCATCTATATCGTCCTGCAGACTGAGGCTACCCTCCTCGCTATTTACCACCCTACCAATTTTTGTATCATCCACGAACTTACTGATCATACCTTTTACATTCATATCCAAGTCGTTAATGTAGACCACAAACAGCAAGGGACCCAGCACCGATCCCTGTGGTACCCCACTGGCCACAGGCTTCCAGTCACAAAAACAACCTTCGACCATCACCCTCTGCCTTCTGCCACTGAGCCAGTTTTGTATCCAATGTGCCAAGGCACCCTGGATTCCATGGGCTCTTACCTTTTTGACCAGTCTCCTGTGCGGGACTTTATCGAAGGCCTTACTGAAATCCATGTATACCACATCCACTGCGTTACCCTCATCCACACACCTAGTCACCCCCTCAAAAAATTCAATCAAATTAGTCAGACATGATCTTACCTTGACAAAGCCATGTTGGCTAACCCTGATTAATCCTTGCCTCTCCAAGTGGAGACTGATTTTGTCCCTCAGAATTTTTTCCAATAATTTTCCTACCACTGATGTTAGGCTCACTGGCCTGTAGTTCCCTGGTTTTTCCCTACTCCCTTTCTTGAATAATGGTACTACATTAGCGGTTCTCCAGTCCTCTGGCACATCTCCTGTGGCCAGAGAGGTTCTGAATATATGTGTTAGAGCCCCTGCAATCTCCTCCTTTGCCTCACACAGCAGTCTGGGATACATTTCGTCCAGACCTGGGGATTTATCCATTTTTAGACCTGCTAAAACCGCCAATACCTCCTCCCTCTGGATGTTAAAATGTTCAAGTATATCACAGTCCCCCTGCCCTAATTTTATGTCTGCATCGTCCTTCTCCATAGTGAAAACAGATGCAAAAAATTCATTTAGAACCCCACCTACATCTTCCGGCTCCACACACAGATTGCCACTTTTGTCCCTAATGGGCCCTATTTTTTCCCTAGTTATCCTCTTACCCTTAATATACTTATAAAACATCTTAGGATTTTCCTTTATTTTGCTCGCCAGTGTTATTTCATGGCCCCTCTTTGATCTCCTAATTTCTTTTTTAAGTATCCCCCTGCACTTTTTGTACTCCTCTAGGGCTTCCTCCGTCTTTAGCATTTTGTATCTGCCAAAAGCCCTCCTTTTTTTCCTGATCCATTCTCGTATATCCCCTGACATCCAAGGTTCCCTGCGGTTTTTGGAACCGCCCTTGACCTTTACGGGAACATGCTGCCATTGTATGATCTCAATCTCCCTTCTGAAAGAATCCCATTGCTCCGATGCGGATTTTCCTACAAGCAGCTGATCCCAGTCCCTTTTGGCCAGATCCTGCCTTATCCTATTAAAATCGGCCTTCCCCCAATTTAGAACCTTTATTTCCGGCCCATCCCTGTCCTTTTCCATGACCACCTTAAATCTCACCGTATTATGGTCACTGTCACCAAAGTGCTCACCTACTAACACTTCTTCCACTTGGCCGGCCACATTCCCTAGAATTAGGTCCAGTACCGCCCCCTCTCTTGTAGGACTTTCTACATGCTGGCTCAAAAAGCTCTCCTGGATGCACTTTAAGAATTTTGAACCCTCTAAGCCTTTCACACTCTGACTATCCCAGTTAATATTGGGGAAGTTGAAATCCCCCATTATTATTACCCTATTATTTGCACATTTCTCTGAGATTTGCCGACATATCTGTTCCTCTATCTCCCCCTGACTGTTTGGGGGCCTATAGTACGCTCCCAGCAAAGTGCTTGCCCCCTTTTTGTTTTTAAGCTCCACCCATATGGCCTCATTGGAGGAACCTGCTAATATATCATCCCTCCTTATGGCAGTAATTGATTCCTTAATTAATATTGCGACACCCCCTCCTCTTATACCGCCCCCTCTGTCTCGCCTGAAGATTCTGTACCCCGGAATATTGAGCTGCCAGTCCTGCCACTCCCTCAACCATGTCTCCGTGATAGCAACAATATCATACTCCCATGTGTTTATCAACACCTTCAGTTCATCCACCTTATTCGCTAGACTCCTTGCATTAAAATAGATGCCTTCCAGCCTTGCTCTTACATGTTTGCCCTGTCTTCCAAGCTGACTTGTTTTTTCCTCTATATTTGGCTGTGCATCACCCCCTACTATAGCTCCACTCTGTATCCCATCCCCCTGCCAAGTTAGTTTAAACCCCCCCCAACAGTGCTAGCAAACCTCCCCGCAAGGATATTTGTCCCGCTCTGGTTCAGGTGCAAACCGTCCGACTTGTACAAGTCCCACCTTCCCCAGAAGCAGGCCCAGTGATCCAGGAAACTAAAACCCTCCCTCCTGCGCCAACTCTTTAGCCATGCATTCATCTGTTCTATCCTCCTATTCCTATACTCACTAGCACGTGGCACTGGGAGTAATCCAGAGATTACAACCTTTGAGGTCCTGCTCTTTAATCTGCTGCCTAGCTCCCTAAATTCTTGATGCAGGACCTCATCCCCCTTCCTACCTATGTCGTTGGTCCCAATGTGAACCACAACCTCTGCCTGCTCACCCTCCCCCTTAAGAATGCCCTGTAGCCGCTCAGTGACAACACGGTGGCATAGTGGTTAGCACTGGTGCCTCACAGCGCCAGAGACCCGGGTTCGAATCTGACCTCGGGTGACTGTCTGTGTGGAGTTTGCACATTCTCCCCGTGTCTGCGTGGGTTTCCTCCGGGTGCTCCGGTTTCCTCCCACAGTCCAAAAATGTGTGGGTTAGGTTGATTTGGCTATGATAAATTGACCCTTAGTGTTAGGGGGGATTAAATATGTGGGGTTATGGGGATAGGATGGGATATGTTAGGGGGAATTAAATACGTGGGGTTACGGGGTAGGGTGGGATATGTGTACTGTGGGGATTAAAGCAGGGACAGGGTACTGGATTTGGATGATCAGCCATGATCGTATTGAATGGCGGAGCAGGCTCGACGGGCCGAATGGCCTACTCCTGCTCCTAGATTCTATGTTTCTATGTTTCTATGACATCCATGGCCCTGGCCCCAGGGAGGCAACCAACCATCCTGGAGTCACTTTTACGGCCACAGAAACGCCTATCTGTTACCCTTACGATAGAATACCCTACCACTATTGCTCTCCCACTCTTTTTCCTCCCTTGCTGAGCAGCAGAAGCAACCCTGGTGCCAGGAAGTTGGCTGCTGCCGCTCTCCCCTGGTGAGTCATCCCCCTCAACAGTATCCAAATCGGTATACCTGTTTGAAAGGGGGATGACCGCAGGGGTTCCCTGTACTCCCTGCCTGCCTCTGCTGCTCCGCCTGATGGTCACCCATTTCCCTTCTGCCTGTGCAGCCCTACCCTGCGGCGTGACCAACTCGCTAAACGTGTCATCCACGACCCTCTCAGCATCGCGTATGCTCCAAAACTCATCCACCCACAGCTCGAGTGCCGCAATGCGGTCTACAAGTAGCTGCAGCTGGATGCATTTCTCACACACATGGTCCCCAGGGACACTGGCAGCGTCCCTGAATTCCCACATGGAGCAAGAGGAGCATAACACGGGGCTGATCTCACCTGCCATGACCTACTCCTTTAATTAAATAAAAAATGTATTCAATACCCCAGTTACAGATATACTCTAGGGCGCTTTATTTACCAACTGTCCCCACTACACCACAGAGACCCTAGAAATATAACACCACAGAATTTAAGCTTAAAAAGAGAGAAATACTCACCAACCAATCACTTACCTGTTTTTTGGTGACGTCACACTTCGATTATTTTTCCCTCCGAGTTCGGAGACTGGTACGCCTTACCTGGTCTCTGGAGACTTTTATAGGCCCACTGCCGCCGCTGAAACTCCCGCCGACTCTCTGCCCCCTAGTTCTAGATTCCCCCACGAGGGGAAACATCCTCTCTGCATCTACCCTGTCAAGCCCCTTCAGAATTTTATATGTTTCAATAAGATCCCCTCTCATTCTTCTAAACTCCAATGAGTATCGACCCAACCTGCTCAACCTTTCTTCATAAGACAACCCCTTCATCCCCGGAATCAACCTCGTGAACCTTCTCTGAACTGCCTCCAATGCAAGTATATCCTTCCTTAAATAAGGAGACCAAAACTGTACGCAGTACTCAAGGTGTGGTCTCACCAATACCTTGTACAGTTGTAGCAGGACTTCCCTGCTTTTATACTTCATCCCCCTTGAAATAAAGGCCAACATTCCATTTGCCTTTCTGATTACTTGCTGTACCTGCATGCTAACTTTTTGTGTTTCGTGCACAAGGACCCCCAGATCCCTCTGTACTGCAGCATTTTGTAATCTCTCTCCATTTAAAAAATAATTTGCTTTTTTATTTTTCCTGCCAAAGTGGATAACCTCGGACTTTCCCACATTATACTCCATCTGCCAAATCTTTGTCCACTCACTTAGCCTGTCTATATCCATTTGCAGACTCTTTGGGGGAGAAATTCAGTATCGCCCCATTTGGGGCGCAATTATCGGCCGGGCGCAAAGATTACGGCCTGGCGCTAATTATCGCCACCGACTGCAAACTTCACTTTTATCGCCCCTGGAGATGATTGCAGCGCTAAATCAGGCGCTTCACACCTGTCTTAAGGCGCAAAGGCCGAGGAGCGAGGCGCTACCTCAGAGCGCTGGCGAAGCTCATGTAATGTCAGTCAGCAATGGAACACACACACAATGGCACGGGCCAGTTCTTAAAGGGGATGGTTAATCTTGCTTTCCATCCACATCCTGCTCATTGCAGCCTTCAATCTCGGCCTGGAGAGACCTGTACATCAAATCTGCTGGAAAGAACAATGGAGAGTACGAGGCAAAGAGCTCAGAGTGCAGCCCCCACACTCTCTTCTAAATCGATACAAGGAATGGCAAATCAAAATGAACCTGCAAGGTGCTGCTCAGTACCCAAAACTCCTTCACACAACGTTGAATCTCTCCAGAAGTCTCTCTCTCTCTCTCTCTCTCAGAATGCGTAGTTCAAAAATGTCACCAACAATAAAAGGCAGGAAGCGGTCACCTTTAAATAGCGCTCCCCCTTTCCCTTCATGACTGCAGAACGCTCCCCTCAACCTGTCGTTGCTAGCGTCAGGCGGTAAGGCAGGGGGCGCCACTCAATATCTGCTCCGGGGCGATACCGGGGCGTTGCGCACTCGACTGACGTCACGATCTGCCGGCGCAGGAGATCGTGGCGGTAGTGTTTAACGCCACTGCAAAATGTCTAGTTAATTTCACGAGCGGCGCAAACTTCGCCGCGCCTGGGCGCTAGATGCTTTGCGCCCCATTAGCGCCCTCTTAAGGCGCTAATGGGAGGCGCAACCAACTGAATTTTTCCCCCTTTGTGTCCTCTTCACAACTTCCTTCCCACCTATCTTTGTATCATCAGCAAATTTGGCTACATTACACTCGGTCCCTTCATCCAAGACATTAATATAGTATGAAAATAGTTGAGGCCCCAGCACTGATCCCTGTGGCACCCCACTAGTTACCGTTTGCCAACCGGAAAATGACCCATTTATCCCGACTCTCTGTTTTCTGTTAGTTAGCCAATCCTCTATCCATGCTAATATATTACCCCCAATCCCGGGCACTCTTATCTTGTGCAGTAACCTTTTATGTGGCACCTCATCAAATGCCTTCTGGAAATCCAAATACACTAAATCTACTGGTTCCCCTTTATCCACCCTGCTCGTTACATCCTCAAAGAACTCCAGTAAATTTGTCAAACATGATTTCCCTTTCATAAAACCATGCTGACTCTGCTTGACTATATTATGATTTTCTAAATGTCCTGCTATTACTTCCTTAATAATGGACTCCAGCATTTTCACAATGTCAGGTGTTAGGCTAACTGGTCGATAGTTTCCTGCTTTCTGTCTCCCTCCCTTCTTCAATAGGGACATTACACTTGCGGTTTTCCAATCCGTTGGGACCTCTCCAGAATCCAGGGAATTTTGGTAGATTGCAACCAATGCATCCACTATCTCTGCAGCCACTTCTTTTAAGACCCTGGGATGCAGGCCATCAGGTCCAGGGGACTTGTCCACCTTTAGTCCCATTATTTTACTGAGTACTTTTTCTTTAGTGATAGTGATTGTTTTAAGCTCCCCCCTCCCTATAGCACCTTGATTATGTATTATTGGGATGGTTTTAGTGTCTTCTACCATGAAGACTGATACAAAATATTTATTCAAAGTCTCTGCCATTTCCCTGTTCCCCATTATTAATTCCCCAGCCTCATCCTCTAAGGGACCAACGTCTACTTTAGCTACTCTCTTCCTTTTTAAATACCTGTAGAAGCTCTTACTATCTGTTTTTATATTTCTTGCTAGTTTACTCTCATAATCCATTTTCTCTCTCTTTACTTTTTTTTAGTTGTCCTTTGCTGGTTTTTAAACATTTCCCAATCCTCTGGCCTCCCACTAATCTTGGCAACAAAGTATGCCTTCGTTTTCAATTTGATACCATCCTTTACTTCCTTAGTTAGCCACGGATGGTTCTCCCTTTGCTTAAAGTCTTTCCTTCTCACTGGAATATATTTTTATTGAGAGTTATGAAATATCTCCTTAAATGTCTGCCATTGCTTATCAACCGTCTTACCCTTTAATTTATTTTCCCACTCTTTAGCCAACTCTGCCTTCATACCTTTGTAATTGCCTTTATTGAAGATCAGGACACTGGTTAGACACACAACTAGCAGCTCATTAGTTTAACATCAGTCGTGGGTCAAATGATGGAAACTATTCGAGATTAGATTGCAGGGTGGCACTATAGCAACAGCTTAGTAAGAAATTGATAGCATGTTGCGGGAATTCCTGCTTGTATAACCACCTTGAATTGAAACAGTGACAAATAAAATAGAAAGAGTTAGGGGTACATAACAGCACAGAAACAGGCCAATTGGCCCAATGGGTCCATACTGGTGTTTTGGCTCCACACGAGCTTGCGCCCACTCTATTTCATCTCACCCTATCAACACATCCTTCTATTCATTTCTCCCTCATGTACTTATCCAGATTCCGCTTGAATGCTATTCGCCTCAACCATTCCATGAAGTATTGCATCTTCTACTTTACCCTTATCTACTCTTTCTGTTACTTCTTCAAATAATTCAATTATGTTGGTCAAGCATGACCTTCCCTTTTGGAATCAGTACTGATTATCATTTATTATATTTTTGGTTTCAAGATATTTTTCTATTATATCATTGAGTAAAGATTCTATTATCTTTCCTATCACCGACGTAAAGCTAATTGGTCTATAGTTCTCTGGACTTGTTCTATCTCCCTTTTTAAATATAGGAATCACGTTAGCTGTCCGCCAGTCCTCTGGCACTATCCCTTTCGAATGAATTTTTACATTATATATATAATAGTGGCTCTGCTATCTCTTGTCTTGCTTCTTTTAGTATGTGCAATAAAATCCATCCGGATGAGCAGTTTTATCCTCTCTAAGTTTGACTAGTTTTTCTCGGGCAATCAGTGCAGACGTCAATGGGCCCAGTAGGGCCCCCTGTTTCATGTTTATTGATTATAGTCATAGGGGGAAAAATTCAGTATCGCCCCATTTGGGGCGCAATTATCGGCCGGGCGTAAAGATTAGCGCCTGGCGCTAATTATCGCCACTGACTGGAAACTTCACTTTTAACGCCCCGGGAGGTGAGTGGAGCGCTAAATCAGGCGCTGCACACCTGTCTTAAGGCGCAAAGGCCGAGGAGTGAGGCGCTAACTCAGAGCGCGAGCGCAGCGCAGGTGCTGCCAGTTAGCGAGGGAACACAGACACACGGGCGCCGGCCAGTTCTTAAAGGGGGGGGGCGATCTTGCTCCCCAGACACACCCTGCTCATTGCAGCCTTGAATCTCGACCTGGAGAGACCTGTGAATCCATTTTGCTGCCAAGGATGGAGAGGGTGAGAGAACGAGCTCAGCGCTTCAGCGAGCGGGCCTTGGATGCTCTGGTTGGCGCGGTGGAGCGCCGAGGATGAACACTGTACCCAGAGAGTGGCAGGAGGCCTTTGCCGCGCGACTACAGAAGGGTGTGGAGGGAGGTGGCTCAGCACGTCTCCTCCAGGAGCATGGTGCCCAGGACCCATGTCCAATGCCGGAAAAAGTTTAACGACCTCACTCGGGTCGTCAGGGTGAGTGGCTTTTTTGCAATACCTCTCCATCCCTCCATCTCAGCCTCACTCTATGGCCAGAGGGTCTTAAAACCACAATTAACAGCACTCATCCAACACCTATGGCCCTTTCATGAAGCACACACACATATTCCACACTTTGCATACAGTAAGGGCTATTCATCTATGGGAGGCACATCAGGCAAGACCATGGCTGTATATTTACTCAGACGCCGTCCTTTTTCTTGCAGGCCAAGCTGGCGCATAATAGGAGACAGCAGCAACGGACGGGTGGAGGGCCGCCTCAGCTGCAACCCCTCAGCGATCTTGAGGAGCGCGTCCACAGGATTGTGGCAAGCCGGGTGATCGGTCCCGTCGCCACTGGAGACGCCGACCCCGTTCTGGACAGCAATGGTAAGATCATCACCTTTTTGTCCTCTGTCCTTCCACTTGTCCCTCACAACACCAGCCTTTGACACTTTCAATCCAACTTACTAACTCACTGCACTTATTCCTCCCTTACTGCCACCCTGTCCTCACGCTAAAGCCACTCTTGTACCTCCCTGCTTTCAGATGGTGATTCACCAGCTGAGGAGACGGGCCCTGAAGCTGCCAGTGGGAGTGAGGCTGCAGCCGAGGAGGAAGAGGAAGCCGGAGCATCAGAGCCACCCTCTCCCGAGGAAACCCATGCCGACACTGAGGACACGCCTTCCCTGGAGGGAAGCAGGGGGGAAGGGTCTGATGAGGGTGAAGCTCCAGGACCCAGCGGGCTGCAGCAACGCCATGGGGGTAGGGAACCACGGGGGCCTTCTCCCCGGAGGGAGAGTAGGCCAGCGAGTCCTGCTGCACTGGACGCAGAGGAGGAGCGGCTGATCGCGGAAATGAACACCCAGGCGGTGGCCATGCACACTGAGCTCATGGCTGCAGTGGGTAGGGTGCCCGAATGCATTGAAGCACTGGCAAGGAGTGTGGAGCACTTCGCTGCAGCGCAGGCAGATGCGACACTGAAGCTCAGTGCTGCAATTCAATCTCAGACTGCTCTCATGCAGACTCAGATTGAGGCCACGCGAGCACTGTCTGCTGCCATCCTCGCTGGTTCGGACACATTTCCCCGGGGCTCTCACCGCGCCGCAGCAGGCCAGCAATCTGTGCTCCAGCAGATTGCTCCGGATGCTGAGGTGCTGCCCCGTGGGAGTGCCAGTGTGCCGGTCGAGCAGGGAGTTGCTGTCATCGCTCAAGATGACAGCATTCCTGCTGCCACCACTGTCACTTCTCCACTGCAGTTGCCACCGCCTGTAGGACAGACTGCTGCCGCCCATGCAGAGTTGGTGCAGTCTGCAGCCGGGCCCTCCAGGCCCAGAACTGGTCGAGGCCGTCCCTCAAGGGCATCTGCATTGTCAGGGCCTGACAGTCAGCAGCCTTCCACCAGCCTTGCTGCAGCCACTGAGGTCCCATTGCGGAGGAGCAGTAGGGTAAGAAGGGGGGAAGGGCGCACGGGAAGGAGTTCACCCTCGATGTAGGAGGTGTGACAAAATGCTGGTCATTTTTTTATTAAAGGCCGAGGTTCGTGGTCAAACTTTTGTTGAGTGTTTTGCACATGATCTCCAGGTTGTGAGAACCAGTTATGGTAATGACTGTTTTTTTGTGTTTATTTGTATGAGTTTGTCATGAAGAAATGACACACACAGAGTTTGTAAAATAAATAAGTTTTGGTACTCAAAATATACATGTTTGGTGTTTGGAATCATTGGTGCCTTGGCCGGCTTAGGGGTTGCGTGTTGGGTTCATTCATGCTGTTCTCAATGGCAGAAGCCATTTCCACAGCAGGGGCCTAGAAGCGGCTTGCTATCAGCCGCTGACGGACGGCCCTTACAGTTTCACCATTGTGGGCCGCCCTCACGCCTTGGTGCTGCTGCTGATCATCCTCCTCCTCCTCTTCCTCCTCTTCCTCCTCCTCCTCTGGTGGTGCTCCAAGGCCTGGTGGCATTGGCTGGGTCCTGAGGATTGCCATGTTATGCAGCATAGATACATACATAGATATATAGAAGATAGGAGCAGGAGTAGTCCATCCGGCCCTTCGAGCCTGCTCCGCCATTTAATGAGATCATGGCTGATCCTCCAATTCAGTATCCCGTCCCCGCCTTCTCTCCGTAACCCTTAACCCCTTTTGCCTGTAGAAATATATCTAATTCCCTCTTAAATATATTTAATGAGCTGGCGTACACTGCCCTCTGTGGCAATGAGTTCCACAGGTTCACCACCCTCTGAGTGAAGAAATTCCCCCTCATTTCTGTCCTAAATGGTTTAGCCCTTATCCTTAAATTATGTCCTCTAGTTCTGTTCTCACCCGCCAAGGGAAACATTCCTTCTGCATCTAGTCTGTCTAGACCTGTCAGAATTTTATACACTTCTATGAGGTCCCCTCTCAATCTTCTAAACTCCAGTGTGTACATCCCTAAACTACATAGTCTCTCCTCATAGGTCAATCCCGCCATTCCTGGTATCAGCCTGGTGAATCGCCGCTGCACCCCCTCCATGGCAAGAACATCTTTCCTCAGATGAGGCGACCAAAACTGTACACAGTACTCGAGGTGTGGTCTCACCAGTGCCCTGTACAGCTGCAGCAAGGTATCCCTGTTCCTGTATTCCAACCCTTTTGCTATGAAGGCCAGCATACCGTTTGCCTTCTTGACCGCCTGTTGCACCTGCATGCTCGCCTTCAGTGACTGGTGTACAAGAACACCCAGGTCTCTCTGTACTTCCCCCTCTCCCAATTTATTGCCATTTAAATAATAATTTGCCCTCCCGTTCCTGCACCCAAGGTGGATAACTTCGCACTTGTCCACATTATAGTGCATCTGCCATTTATCCGCCCAATCACCCAGTCTGTCCAAATCGCTCTGGAGCTTCCTGGTCTCCTCCTCTGAGCCCACCCCCCCTCCTAGTTTAGTGTCGTCTGCAAATTTGGAAATGCTGCATCCGACTCCCTGATCCAGGTCATTAATGTAAATTGTGAACAGCTGGGGACCCAGGACAGATCCCTGAGGTACCCCACTTGTTACTGCCTGCCATTCAGAAAATGAGCCGTTTATTCCAACTCTCTGTTTTCTATCTGACAGCCAGTTCTCTATCCACGTCAATACTTTCCCCTTTATCCCATGAGCTTCAATTTTCCATGCTAATCTTTTATGTGGGACCTTGTCGAAGGCCTTTTGGAAGTCCAGGTACACCACATCTACTGGCTCTCCCCCATCTATTTTACCAGTTACTCCCTCAAAAAATTCCAATAGATTAGTCAAGCACGATTTACCCTTTGTAAATCCATGTTGACTCTGTCCTATCCTGTCCCCATTTGCTAAGTGCTCCGCTATTTCATCCTTAATGATGGACTCCAGCATTTTGCCCACAACTGATGTAAGGCTTACAGGTCTGTAATTACCTGCTTTTTCCCTACCCCCCTTTTTGAATAGTGGGGTAACGTTAGCTACCCTCCAATCCATGGGCACTGTTCCCGAGTCTAATGAATTCTGAAAAATCATACTTAGTGCATCCGCTATCTCTAGGGCCACCTCCTTCAGTACCCTAGGATGCATGTTATCAGGCCCTGGGGATTTGTCCGCCTTCAATCCCTTTAGCTTCCTTAACACCATATCCTTAGAGATATTGATTTGCGTCAGTTCCTCCTTTGCCAATGTCCCTATTTTTCCCGATATCCCAGGGAGGTTTTTTGTGTCTTCCTTCGTAAAGACTGACCCAAAGTATGCATTTAGTTGGTCTGCCATTTCCTTATTTCCCGTTATATATTCCCCCGTATCTGACTGCAATGGACCAACTTTGGTTTTCACCAGTCTTTTCCTCTTGATATACTTATAAAAGCTTTTGGAGTTAGTTTTTATATTTTCCGCCAGCTTGCTTTCGTAAGCTATTTTGCCCCTCTTGATTAAGCCCTTTGTCCTCCTTTGCTCTATCTTAAACTGTTCCCAATCTTCCGCTCTGGCGCTTTTTTTGGCTATTTTATACGCCCTATCTTTGGATTTTATGCTGTCTCTAATTTCCCCTGTTATCCACGGTTGAGTCACCTTTTTAGATTTCCTTTTATGCCAGATTGGTATAAACAATTTTTGCAATTTTGTCAATCTATCTTTATGCAGCACACAACTACGAGGTTGGAAACTCGCTCAGGCGAGTACTGCAGGGCTCCTCCAGAATGGTCGAGACAGCGGAACCGTTGCTTGAGCACGCCGATTGTGTGCTCCACGATGTTCCTGGTAGCTTGATGGCTCTCGTTGTACCGCAGCTCAGCAGGGCTGTTGGGCATACGGAGCGGTGTCATCAGCCAGGTGCTCAGTGGATACCCCTTGTCCCCGAGAAGCCAACCAACTGGCTGATGCGGTGCCTCGAAAAGTTCTGCCACAGTCGTCTGGCGCAGGATGAAAGCATCATGGCAGCTGCCAGGATAGTGGGCATTGACAGCGAGTATCAGCTGTCTGTGGTCACAGACCAACTGAACATTCAAGGAATGGAACCCCTTTCTGTTCCGGAAATCCTCGGAATTCTCATGCGGAGCACGCAAAGCCACATGCGTGCAGTCAATGGCGCCCTGCACCATGGGGAAGCCCGCTATCCTGGCAAAGCCCAGAGCGCGTTCTTGCTGCTTGTCTGGGGTCATTGGGAAAGAGATGAACTCTCGTCTCCTTTTAAAGAGGGCATTTGTGACCTGCCGGATGCAGCAATGCACCGCCAACTGGGAGAGATTGGCGATGTCCCCAGCAGCAGATTGAAATGAGCCAGTAGCATAAAAGTTCAGAGCCACTGTGACCTTCACTGCCACCGACAGAGACGTCCTGGACCTCAGTTGAGGCTGCAGATCAGGCTGCAGCAGATGGCAGAGCTCAGTGACCACCTCCTTGCTGAAGCGCAGCCTTCACAGACACTGCTCATCAGACATATGAATGTCGGAGAGCTGTTCACGATATACCCTGGGAGGGTAAGCTCTCCTGTACCGACGCCTGTTGGCCCTACTCCGTCTGGCCATCATTGCCACTCTCTCTCTGCGTCTCCGTCTCCTCCGATTCAGCTGGCGCAGGACGACGCCCCCCCATCAGTGCAGCCCCCATAGTCTCTTAGCAAGCAAAGTTATGAAGGCCAGAAACCAAAGTACCAGCGAAGTTAGGATCAGTAGCCAAAACTACCTCACACAGCGTTGACTCAATGCACAAGTCTCTCTCTCTCTCTCTCCGAATCTCTCTCTCTCTCTCAGAACGAGTGGTGCATAAATGTCAACCACAGAGAAAGACAGGAAGAGGCCCCCTTTAAATAGCGCCCCCCCGAGCCCCACAGCGATTGTTAGCGTTCCACTCTACCGGTCGTTGGATGCGCCAGGCGGTAAGGATGGGGGCGCCATTGAATTTCTGCTCCGGGGCGCCACAAGGGCGTTGCACTCACGTATGACGTCACAATCCGCGGGCGCAGGGGACCTCGGCGATAAAGTTTAGCGCCGCCGCAAAATGTCTAGTGAAGTTCGCGAGCGGCGCAAACATCGCTGCGCCCGGGCGCTAGCTGCTTTGCGCCCCATTAGCGCCCTCTTAAGGCGCTAACGGGAGGCGCAACCAACTGAATTTTTAGCCCATAGATTCATAGGGGGAAAAATTCAGTTGGTTGCGCCTCCCGTTAGCGCCTTAAGAGGGCGCTAATGGGGCGCAAAGCCGCTAGCGCCTGGGCGCAGCGATGTTTGCGCCGTTCGGGAACTTAACTAGACATTGTGCGGCGGCGCTAAACTTTACCGCCGCGATCCCCTGCGCACGCAGATTGTGACGTCATTCCATGGTGCAACGCCCTTGTGGCGCCCCGGAGCGGAAATTGAGTGGCGCCCCCTGCCTTACCGCCTGGCGCATCCAACGAACGGAAGACTGGAACGCTATCAATCGCTGTGGGGCTGGGGGGGGGCAGTATTTAAAGGGGGCCTCTTCCTGTCTTTTTCTGTGGTTGACATTTTTGCACCACTCGTTCTGAGAGAGAGAGAGAGATTCGGAGAGAGAGAAAGAGAGACTTCTGCATTGAGTCAACGCTTTGTGAGGTAGTTTTGCCTACTGATCCTAACTTCGCTGGTACTTTGGTTGCTGTCCTTCATAACTTTGCTTGCAAAGAGACTGTGGGGGCTGCACTGAATGGGGGCGTCGTCCTGCTCCAGCTGAATCGGAGGACACAGAGACGCAGAGAGAGAGTGGCAATGATGGCCAGACGGAGGAGGGCCAACAGGCGTATGTACAGGAGAGCTTACCCTCCCAGGGTATATCGTGAACAGCTCTCCTACATTCATATGTCTGAGGAGCTGTGTTTGCGAAGGCTGCGATTCAGCAAGGAGGTGGTCACTGAGCTCTGCCACCTGCTGCAGCCAGATCTGCAGCCTCAACTGAGGTCCAGGACGTCTCTGTCGGTGGCAGTGAAGGTCACAGTGGCTCTCAACTTCTATGCTACTGGCTCATTTCAAGCTGCTGCTGGGGACCTCGCCAATATCTCCCAGTTCGCGGTGCATTGCTGCATCCGGCAGATCACAAATGCCCTCTTTAAAAGGAGACGAGAGTTCATCTCTTTCCCCATGACCCCAGACAAGCAGCGTGACCACGCTGTGGGCTTTGCGAGGATAGCGGGCTTCCCCATGGTGCAGGGCGCCATTGACTGCACGCATGTGGCTTTGCGTGCTCCACATGAGAATGCCGAGGAATTCCGGAACAGAAAGGGGTTCCATTCCTTGAATGTTCAGTTGGTCTGTGACCACAGACAGCTGATACTCGCTGTCAATGCCCACTATCCTGGCAGCTGCCACGATGCTTTCATCCTGCGCCAGACGACTGTGGCAGAACTTTTCGAGGCACCGCATCAGCCAGTTGGTTGGCTTCTCGGGGACAAGGGGTATCCATTGAGCACCTGGCTGATGACACCGCTCCGTACGCCCAACACCACTGCTGAGCTGCGGTACAACAAGAGCCATCAAGCTACCAAGAACATCATTGAGCGCACAATCGGCGTGCTGAAGCAACGGTTCCGCTGTCTCGACCATTCTGGAGGAGCCCTGCAGTACTCGCCTGAGCGAGTATCCAACTTCGTAGTTGTGTGCTGCATGTTGCATAACATGGCAATCCTCAGGACCCAGCCAATGCCACCAGGCCTTGGAGCACCACCAGAGGAGGAGGAGGAATAGGAGGAAGAGGACGAGGAGGATGATCATCAGCAGCACCAAGGCGGGAGGGCGGCCCACAATGGTGAAACTGCAAGGGCCGTTCGTCAACGGCTGATAGCAAGCCGCTTCTAGGGCCCCTGCTGTGGAAATGGCTTCTGCCATTGCTAACAACATCAATGAACCCAGCACGCAACCCCTAAGCCGGGCAAGGCACCAATGATTCCAAACACCAAACATGTATATTTTGAATACAAAAACTTATTTATTTTACAAACTCTGTGTGTGTCATTTCCTCATGACAAACTCATCGAAATAAACACAAAAAAACAGTCATTAACATAACTGGTTCTCACAACCTGGAGATAATGTCCAAAACACTAGACAAAAGTTGGACCACGAACCTCGGCCTTTAATAAAAAAATGACCAGCATTTTGTCACACCTCCTACTTTTTGCCCTTCGAGGGTGATCTCCTTCCCTTGCGCACTTCCCCCCTTCTAACCCTACTGCTCCTCCGTAATGGGACCCCAGTGGCTGCAGCAAGGCTGGTGGAAGGCTGCTGATTGTCAGACCCTGACACTGCAGATGCCCCTGAAGGACGGCCTCGAAAGTTCTGGGCCTGGAGGGCCCGGCTGCAGACTGCACCAACTCTGCATGGGCGGCAGCAGTCTGTCCTACAGGCGGTGGCAAGTGCAGTGGAGAAGTGACAGTGTTGGCAGCAGGAATGCTGTCATCGTGAGAGAGGACAGCAACTCCCTGCTCGCCCGACACACTGGCACTCCCACGATGCAGCACTTCAGCATCCGGAGCAATCTGCTGGAGCACAGATTGCTGGCCTGCTGCGGCGCGGTGAGAGCCCCGGGGACATGTGAACGAACCATCGAGGTTGGCAGCAGTCAGTGCTCGCGTGGCCTCAATCTGAGTCTGCATTAGAGCAGTCAGAGATGGGATCACGGCAGTCAGTGACTGAATTGCAGCACTAAGCGTTAGTGTGGCATCCGCCTGTGCTACAGCGAAGTGCTCCACACTCCTTGCCAGTGACTCAATGCATTCGAGCACCCTTCCCACTGCACCCATGAGCTCAGTGTGCATGCCCACCGCCTGGGTGTTCATTTCTGCGATCAGCCGCTCCTCCTCTGCGTCCATTGCAGTAGGAGTCGCTGGCATACTCTCCCTCTGGGGAGAAGGCCCCCGTTCTTCCCTACCCCCATGGCGTTGCTGCAGTCCGCTGGGTCCTGGAGCTTCACCCTCATCAGACCCTTCCCCCCTGCTCCCCTCCAGGGAAGGCGTGTTCCCAGTGTGGGCATGGGCTTCCTCGGGAGAGGGTGGCACTGATGCTCCGGCTTCCTCTTCCTCCTCGGCTGCAGCTTCACTCCCACTGGCAGCTTCAGGGCCCGTCTCCTCAGCTGGTGAATCACCATCTGAAAGCAGGGAGGTACAAGAGTGGCTTTAGCGTGAGGACAGGGTGGCAGTAAGGGAGGAATGAGTGCAGCAAGTTAGCAAGTTGGATTGAAAGTGTCAAAGGCTGGTGTTGTGAGGGACAAGTGGAAGGACAGAGGACAAAAAGGTGATGACCTTACCATTGCTGTCCAGAACGGGGTCGGCGTCTCCAGTGGCGACGGGACCGATCACCCGGCTTGCCACAATCCTGTGGACGCGCTCCTCAAGATCGCTGAGGGGTTGCAGCTGAGGCCGCCCTCCACCTGTCCGTTGCTGCTGTCTCCTATTATGCGCCAGCTTGGCCTGCAAGTAAAAGGACAGCATCTGAGTAAATATACAGCCATGGTCTTGCCTGATGTGCCTCCCATAGGTGAATAGCCCTTACTGTATGCAAAGTGTGGAATGTGTGTGTGTGTTTCATGAAAGGGCCATAGGTGTTGGATGAGTGTTGTGCATTGGGGTTTTAAGACCTTCTGGCCATAGAGTGAGGTTGAGATGGAGGGATGGAGAGGTATTGAGAAAAAGCCACTCACCCTGACGACCCGAGTGAGGTCATTGAACTTTTTGCGGCATTGAACATGGGTCCTGGGCACCATGCTCCTGGAGGAGACGCTCTGAGCCACCTCCCTCCACACTCTTCTGTACTCGCGTGGCAAAGGCCTCCTGCCACTCTCAGGGAAGAGTATACATCTTCTGCTCTCCACCGCGCCAACCAGAGCATCCAAGGCCCGCTCGGTGAAGCGCTGAGCTCGTTCTCTCACCCTCTCCATCCTTGGCAGCAAAATGGATTCACAGGTCTCTCCAGGCCGAGATTCAAGGCTGCAATGAGCAGGGTGTGGCTGGGAAGCAAGTTGGCCCCCCCGCTTTAAGAAGTGGCCGGCGCTAGTGTGTCTGTGTTCCCTCGCTAACTGGCAGCACCTGCGCTGCGCTCGCGCGCTGAGTTAGCGCCTCACTGCTCGGCCTTTGCGCCTTAAGACAGGTGTGCAGCGCCTGATTTAGCGCTCCACTCACCTCCCGGGGCGTTAAAAGTGAAGTTTCCAGTCAGTGGCGATAATTAGCGCCAGGCGCAATATTTGCGTCCAGACGATATTTGCGCCCCAAACGGGGCGCGACTTAATTTTTCCCCCATAGAGTCATAGGGGGAAAAATTCAGTTGGTTGCGCCTCCCGTTAGCGCCTTAAGAGGGCGCTAATGGGGCGCAAAGCAGCTAGCGCCCGGGCGCGGCGAAGTTTGCACCGCTCGCGAAATTAACTAGACATTTTGCGGCGGCGCTAAACACTACCGCCACGATCTCCTGCGCCGGCAGATCATGACGTCACTCGAGTGCGCAACGCCCCGGTATCGCCCCGGAGCGGATATTGAGTGGCGCCCCCTGCCTTACCGCCTGACGCTAGCAACGACAGGTTGAGGGGAGCGTTCTGCAGTCATGAAGGGAAAGGGGGAGCGCTATTTAAAGGTGACCGCTTCCTGCCTTTAATTGTTGGTGCCATTTTTGAACTACGCATTCTGAGAGAGAGAGGGAGAGACTTCTGGAGAGATTCAACGTTGTGTGAAGGAGTTTTGGGTACTGAGCAGTACTTTGCAGGTTCATTTTGATTTGCCATTCCTTGTATCGATTTAGCAGAGACAGTGGGGGCTGAACTCTGAGCTCTTGGCCTGGTACTCTCCATTGTGCTTTCCAGCAGATTTGATGTGCAGGTCTCTCCAGGCCGAGATTCAAGGCTGCAATGAGCAGGATGTGGGTGGAAAGCAAGATTAACCATCCCCTTTAAGAACTGGCCCGTGCCATTGTGTGTGTGTTCCATTGCTGACTGACATTACATGAGCTTCGCCAGCGCTCTGAGGTAGCGCCTCGCTCCTCGGCCTTTGCGCCTTAAGACAGGTGTGAAGCGCCTGATTTCGCACTGCAATCACCTCCAGGGGCGATAAAAGTGAAGTTTGCAGTCGGTGGCGATAATTAGCGACAGTCGCTAATCTTTGTGCCCAGCCGATATTTGCGCCCCAAACGGGGCGCGACTGAATTTTTCCCCCATAGAGTTATACAGCACAGAAAGAGGCCCTTTGGCCCATCGTTTCCGCGCCGGCCACCAAGCCCTGTCTATTCTAATCCCATTTTCCAGCACTTGGTCCGTAGCCTTGTATGCTATGGCGTTTCAAGTGCTCATCTAAATGCTTCTTGAATGTTGTGAGGGTTCCTGCCTCTACCACCCTTTCAGACAGTGAGTTCCAGATTCCAACCACCCTCTGGGTGAAAAAGTTTTTCCTCAAATCCCCTCTAAGCCTCCTGCCCCTTACCTTGAAACTATGCCCCCTGGTGATTGACCCCTCTACTGAGGGGAAAAGTTCCTTTCTATCTACCCTATCTATGTCCCTCATAATTTTGTACACCTCAATCAGGTCCCCCCCTCAGCCTTCTCTGTTCTAAGGAAAACAACCCCAGCCTGTCCAGTCTCTCTTCATAGCTGAAGCACTCCAGCCCAGGTAACATCCTGGTGAATCTCCTCTGAACTCTCTCCAATGCAATCACATCCTTCCTATAGTGTGGCGACCAGAACTGCACACAGTATTCCAGCTGTGGCCTAACTAGCGTTTTGTACAGCTCCATCATAACCTCCCTGCTCTTATATTCTATGCCTCGGCTAATGAAGGCAAGTATCCCATATGCCTTTTTTACCACCTTATCTACCTGTCCTGCTGCCTTCAGGGATCTATGTACATGCACACCAAGGTCCCTCTGATCCTCTGTCCTTCCTAGGGTCCTACCATTCATTGTGTATTCCCTTGCCTTGTTAGTCCTCCCAAAATGCATCATCTCACACTTTTCAGGGATAAATTCCATTTGCCACTGATCTGCCCATCTAACCAACCCGTCTGTATTGTCCTGTAGCCTGAGGCTTCCCTACTCGCTATTTACCACCCCACCAATTTTCGTGTCATCTGCGAACTTACTGATCATACCTCCTACATTCATATCTAAATCATTGATGTACACTATAAACAGCAAAGGACCCAGCACCGATCCCTGTGGTACACCACTGGACACAGGTTTCCAGTCACAAAAACAACCTTCGACCATCACCCTCTGCCTCCTGCCACTAAGCCAATTTTGGATCCAATGTGCCAAATTGCCCTGGATCCCATGGGCTCTTACCTTCTTGACCAGTCTCCCATGTGGGACTTTGTCAAAAGCCTTACTGAAGTCCATGTAGACTACATGAACTGCACTACCCTCATCCACACACCTAGTCACCCCCTCGAAAAATTCAATCAAATTGGTCAGACATGATTTCCCCCTGACAAAGGCATGCTGACTATCCCTGATTAATCCCTGCCTCTCCAAGTGGAGACTAATTCTGTCCCTCAGAAGTTTTTCCAATAATTTCCCTACCACTGATGTTAGGCTCACTGGCCTGTAATTCCCTGGTTTATCCCTACTACCCTTCTTGAACAATGGTACTACGTTAGCTGTCCTCCAGTCCTCTGGCACCTCCCCTGTGGCCAGAGAGGTTCTGAAAATTTGTGTCAGAGCCCCTGCAATCTCCTCCCTTGCCTCACACAGCAGCCTGGGATACATCCCGTCAGGGGCTGGGGATTTTTCCACTTTAAAGCCCGCTAAAACCGCTAGTACCTCCTCCCTCTCAATACTAATTTGTTCAAGTATATCACAATTCCCCTGCCTGATTTCTATGCCTACATCGTCCTTCTCCATAGTGAACACAGATGCAAAATATTCATTTAAAACCCCACCTACATCTTCCGGCTCTACACACAGATTGTCACTTTGGTCCCTAATGGGCCCTACTCTTTCCCTGGTTATCCTCTTGCCCTTAATATACTTATAAAACACCTAGGGATTTTCCTTTATTTTGCTCACCAGTGTTTTTTCATGCCCCCTCTTCACTCTCCTAATTTCTTTTTTAAGTACTCCCTGCATTTTCTATACTCCGCTGGGGCTTCCACTGTTTTTAGTCTTTTGTATCTGCCAAAAGCCTCCCTTTTTTTCCCAATCCATTCTTGTGTATCCCTTGACATCCAGGATTCCCTGGGTTTGTTGGTCCCACCCTTGACCTTTACAGCAACATGTTAGCGTTGTACTCTCTCTATTTCCTTTCTGAAAGAATCCCACTGCTCTGATGTGGATTTTCCTACAAGTAGCTGATCCCTGTCCACTTTGGCCAGATCCTGCCTTATCATATTAAAATCGGCATTCCCCCAATTTAGAACCTTTATTTCCAGTCCATCTTTGTCCTTTTCCATGACAACCTTAAATCTCATCGAATTATGGTCACTGTCACCAAAATGCTCTCCTACTGACACTTCTACAACTTGCCCAGCTACATTCCCTAGAATTAGGTCCAGTACCGCCCCCTCTCTTGTAGGACTTTCTACATGCTGGCTCAAAAAGCTCTCATTCGGATGGAGAGTGAAGTAGTTGACACAGAGACTAGGGTCCTGAATTTAAATAAAGGAAACTACGATGGTATGAGGTGCAAGTTGGGTAGGATTGATTGGGGAATGTCACTCAAAGGGTTGACGGTGGATAGGTAAAGGCAAACATTCAAAGACCGCATGGACGAACTACAGAATTTGTTCATCCCAGTTTGGCATAAGAATAAAACAAAAAGGGTGACTCAACCGTGGCTAACAAGGGAAATTAGGGATAGCATAAGATCCAAGGAGAGGGCATATAAATTGGCCAGAAAAAGCGGTAACCCTGTGGATTGGGAGCAGTTTAAGATTCAACAAAGAAGGACAAAGGGATTAATTAAGAAGGGGAAAATAGAATACGAGAGTAAACTTGCAGGGAACATAAAAACTGACTGTAAAAGCTTTTATAGATATGTGAAGAGAAAAAGATTAGTGAAATCACGCATAGGTCCCTTGCAGTCAGAATCAGGGGAATTTATAATGGGGAACAAAGAAATGGCTGACCAATTAAATACATATTTTGGTTCTGTCTTCACAAAGGAGGACACAAATAACCTCCCAGAAATGTTGGGGTACATAGGGTCTGATGAAAGGGAGGAACTGAAAGAAATCAGTATTTGTAGGGAAATGGTGTTAGGGAAATTGAAGGGATTGAAGGCTGATAAATCCCCAGGGCCTGATAATCTACATCCTAGGGTACTTAAGGAAGTGGCCCTAGAAATAGTAGATGCATTGCTGATCATCTTCCAACATTCGATGGAATCTGGAACAGTACCCATGGATTGGAGGGTAGTTAATGTTACCCCACTATTCAAAAAGGGTGGTAGAGAGAAAGCGGGGAATTACAGACCGGTAAGCCTGACATCGGTAGTGGGGAAAATGCTAGAGTCCATTATAAAAGATGTAATAGCTGAGCACGTGGAAAACAATGACAGGATCGGACAAAGTCAACATGGATTTACAAAAGGTAAATCATGCTTGACTAATCCACTGGAATTTTTTGAGGATGTAACTGGTAAAATAGATAAGGGAGAACCAGTGGATGTGGTGTATTTGGACTTCCAAAAGGCTTTTGATAAGGTCCCGCATAAGAGATTAGCATGTAAAGTTAAGGCACATGGGATTGGGGCAAGGTATTGACTTGGATAGAGAACTGGTTGGCAGACAGAAAGCAAAGAGTTGGAATAAACAGGTTTTTTTCCGAGTGGCAGGTAGAGACTAGTGGGGTACCGCAGGGATCAGTCCTTGGACCCCAGCTATTCACAATATATATTAATGATCGAGACAAGGGAACTAGATGTAATATCTCCAAGTTTGCAGACAACACAAAACTGGGTGGGCATGTGTGCTGCGAGGAGGATGCCGAAAAACTCCAGTATGATTTGGACAGGTTGGGTGATTGGGTAGAAGCGTGGCAGATGCAATATAACGTGGATAAATGCGAGGTTATCCACTCTGGTGTCAAAAACAGGAAGGCAGATTATTATCTGAATGGCAATAGATTGGGAGAAGGGGAAGTGCAACGAGACCTGGGTGTCCTTGTGCACCAGTCGCTGAAGGTAAGCATGCAGGTGCAGCAGGCGATTAAGAAGGCAAATGGTATGTTGGCCTTCATAGCGAGAGGGTGTGAGTACAGGAACAAGGATGTCTTGCTGCAGTTGTACAGGGCCTTGGTGAGACCACACCTTGAGTACTGTGTGCAGTTTTGGTCGCCTTATCTGAGGAAGGATGTTCTTGCCATGGAAGGAGTTCAGTGAAGATTCACAAGGCTGATACCTGGGTTGGCAGGAATGACGTATGAAGAGAGATTGGGTCGATTGGGCTTATACTCGCTGGAGTTTAGAAGAATGAGAGGGGATCTCATTGAAACTTATAAAATTCTGACAGGACAGGACAAATTAGATGCAGGAAGGATGTTCCCGATGGTCGGGGAGTCCAGAACCAGTGGTCACAGTCTAAAGATAAGGGGTAAGCCATTTAGGACAGAAATGAGGAGGAATTTCTTCACCCAGAGAGTGGTGAACCTGTGGAATTCTCTGCCACAGAAGGCAGTAGAAGCCAATTCATTAAATAGATTTAAGAAGTAGTTGGATGTATTTCTTAAGGCTAAAGGGATCAAGGGATATGGGGAGAAAGCAGGGACAGGGTACTGAATTTGGATGTTCAGCCATGATCGCATTGAATGGCGGAGCAGGCTAGAGGGGCCGAATGGCCTACTCCTGCTCCTGTCTTCTATGATTCTATGATTCTATGATTCTCTCCTGGATGCACTTTAAGAATTCCGCACCCTCTAAGCCTTTCATACTCTGACTATCCCAGTTAATATTGGGGAAGTTGAAATCCCCTACTATTATTACCCTATTATTTCTATACTTCTCTGAGATTTGCTTACATATCTGTTCCTCTATCTCCCCCTGACTGGGGGCCTATAGTACACTCCCAGCAAAGTGCTTGCCCCCTTTTTCATTTTTAAGTTCTTCCCATATGGCCTCATTGGAGGAACCTGCTAAGATATCATCCCTCCTTACAGCAGTAATTGACTCCTTGATTAATATTGTGACACCCCCTCCTCTTTTACACCCTCCTCTGTCTCGCCTGATTATTATAATACTTAATAACCAGGAAATTATAATATGGGGTCTTCAATTATCCGAATACAGACTGGGATAGTAAGAGTGTAAAGGGCAGAGAGGCGGAAGTGTGTTCAGGAGAACTTTCTTGATCAGTACGTTTCCAGCCCAACGAGGAAGGAAGCATTGTTGGATCTGGTTCTGGGGAATGAGGTGGGTCAAGTGGAGCAAATGTCAGTAGGGGAACATTTAGGGAACAGTGATCATAGTATCATAAGGTTTAGATTAGCTATGGGAAAGGACAGGGAGAAATCTAGAGTTAAAATACTTAACTGGAGGAAGGCCAATTTCAGTGGGTTGAGAATGGAGCTGGCCCGGGTAAGTTGGAATCAAAGATTAGCAGGCAAAAGTGTAATGGAACAATGGGCTGCCTTTAAAGAGGAGATGGTTCGGCAACAGTCGAGGTACATTTCCACAAAGGGGAAAGGTAGGACACCTAAAGTCAGGGCTCCCTGGATATTGAAAGAGATAGAGAGTAAGATGAAGTAGAAAAAGCACGCGTACAACCAATGTCAGGTTGAGAAGACAAGTGGTAACCAGGCTGAATATAGAAAGTTCAGATGGGAAGTGAAAGAGGAAATAAGAGGGGCAAAGAGAGAGTATAAGAATAGATTGGCAGCTAACATAAAAGGGAATTCAAAAGTCTTCTATAAGCATATCAATAATAAATGCTTAGTAAGAGGATGGATGGGGCCGAATAGGAACCAAAAATGAGACCTACGCATGGAGGCAGAGGGCATGGCTGAGGTACTAAATGAGTACTTTACATCTGTCTTCACCAAGGAAGAAGATGCTGCCAAAGTCATATTGAAAGAGGAGGTAGTTGAGAAACAGGATGGGATAAAAATTGAGAAAGAGGAGGTACTAGAAAGGCTGGCTGTACTTAAAGTTGATACATCACCAGGACCGGATGGGATGCATCCTAGGATGCTGAGGGAAGTAAAGGTGGAAATTGCTGAGGTACTGGCCATAATCTTCCAATCCTCCTTGGATACGGGGGTGGTGCCAGAGGACTGGAGAATTGCAAATGTTACACCCTTGTGCAAAAAAGGGTGCAAGGATAAACGCAGCAACTAAAGGTCAGTCAGTTTAAACTCGTTAGTGGGGAAGCTTTTAGGAACGATAATCTGGGACAAAACCAACAGTCACTTGGACAGGTGTGGATAAATTAAGGAAAGCCAGCACGGATTTGTTAAAGGTAAGTCGTCTTTAACTAACTTGATTGAGTTTTTTAATGAGGTAACAGAGATGGTTGATGAGGGCAATGCGGTTGGCGTGGTGTACATGGACTTCCAAAAGGCATTCGACAAAGTGCCACATAATAGGCTTGCCAGCAAAATTGAAGCCCATGGAATAAAAGGGTCAGTGGCAGCATGGATATGAAATTGGCTAAGTGACAGGAAACAGAGAGTAGTGGTGAACGGTTGTTTTTCAGACTGGAGGAAGGTATACAGTGGTGTTCCCCAGGGGTCGGTATTAGCACCACTGCTTTTCTTGATATATATTAATGACCTGGAGTTAGGTGTACAGGGCACAATTTCAAAATTTGCAGATGGCACAAAACTTGGAAGTATAGTGAACAGTGAGGAGGAGAGTGATAGACTTCAAGAGGAAATAATAGGCTGGTAGAATGGGCGGACACGTGGCAGATGAGATTTAACGCAGAAAACTGCAAAGTGATACATTTTGGTAGGAAGAACGAGGAGAGGCAATATAAACTAAAGGGTACAATTCTAAACTGGGTGAAGGGACAGAGAGACCTGGGGGTATATGTGCACAGATCTTTGAAGGTGGCAGGGCAGGTTGAGAAAGTGGTGAAAAAGCATACGGGATCCTGGGGTTTATAAATAGAGGCATAGAGTACAAAAGCAAGGAAATTAGGTTGAACATTTATAAAACTCTGGGTTGGGATCAACTGGAGTATTGTGTCCAATTCTAGACACCGCACTTTAGGAAGGATGTGAAGGCCTTAGAGAGGGTGCAGAAAAGATTTACAAGAATGGTTCCAGGGATGAGGGACTTCAGTTACGTTGATAGACTGGAGAAGCTGGGGTTGTTCTCCTTAGAGCAGAGAAGATTGAGAGGAGATTTGATAGAGGTGTTCAAAATCATGAGGGGTCTGGACAGAGTAGATAGAGAGAAACTGTTCCCATTGGTGGAAGGGTCGAGAACCAGAGGACACAGATTTAAGGTGATTGGTAAAAGAACCAAAGGCGACATGAGGAAAAACTTTTTTACTCAGCGAGTGGTTATGATCTGGAATGCACTGCCTGAAAGGGTGGTGGAGGCAGATTCAATCGTGGCTTTCAAAAGGTAAATTAGATAAGTACCTGAAGGAAAAGATTTGTAGGGCTACGGGGAAAGGGCGGGGGAGTGGGACTAGCTGAAGTGCTCTTGCAGAGAGCTGGCACGGGCTCGATGGGCCGAATGGCCTCTTTCTGTGCTCAGCGAGTCATAGATTTATACAGCACAGAAAGAGGCCCTTCGGCCCATCGTGTCCGCGCCGGACATCAAGCCCTGTCTATTCTAATCCCATTTTCCAGCAATTGGTCCGTAGCCTTGTATGCTATGGCGTTTCAAGTGCTCATCTAAATGCTTCTTGAATGTTGTGAGTGTTCCTGCCTCTACCACCCTTTCAGACAGTGAGTTCCAGATTCCAACCACCCTCTGGGTGAAAAAGTTTTTCCTCAAATCCCCTCTAAACCTTCTGCCCCTTACCTTGAAACTATGCCCCCTGGTGATTGACCCCTCTACTAAGGGGGAAAGTTCCTTTCTATCTACCCTATCTATGCCCCTCACAATTTGTACACCTCAATCAGGTACCCCCTCAGCCTTCTCTGCTCTAAGGAAAACAACCCCAGCCTGTCCAATCTCTCTTCATAGCTGAAGCGCTCCAGCCCAGGTAACATCCTGGTGAATCTCCTCTGCACCCTCTCCAATGCAATCACATCCCTCCTATAGTGTGGCGACCAGAACTGCACACAGTATTCCAGCTGTGGCCTAACTAGCGTTTTGTACAGCTCCATCATAACCTCTCTGCTATTATATTCTATGCCTCGGCTAATGAAGGCAAGTATCCCATATGCCTTTTTAACCACCTTATCTACCTGTCCTGCTGCCTTCAGGGATCTATGTATATGCACACCAAGGTCCCTCTGATCCTCTGTCCTTCCGAGGGTCCTACTATTCATTGTGTATTCCCTTGCCTTGTTAGTTTTCCCAAAATGCATCACCTCACACTTTTCAGGGTTAAATTCCATTTGCCACTGTTCTGCCCATCTGACCAACCCGTCTATATCGTCCTGTAGCCTGAGGCTTCCCTCCTCGCTATTTACCACCCCACCAATTTTCGTGTCATCTGCGAACTTACTGATCATACCTCCTACATTCAATGTAACCATTCAATGATTCAATGATTCTGTGATAATGATGAGGCAGCTCGCTCATCCTGGCATCACATCTGGCCAACTTAGCCAGTCACCTCAAAGGACTAAGGGTGTGCTAGTAAGCCAGCAGAAGCAGCCAGTCAAAAAGGCTACCTGCAGCTGCAGGGTCACCTTATGACCGAGGATAATGGTGCAGCAATGCTACATCCATCCCCCGAATCCCCATGAGCAGCAGCAACCTGTCACCACACTTCTTTGTACCACCTAGGCAGCACTTAGAAAGACCAGCAGAATTGTTTCCAAAAGACCCACATCACTTACTGTCACCAAGGAGAAGTTCCGTGGTGCAAAACATCGATGACACACTTGTTCAGAAATTAAATGGTAGAAATTTGTTCAATTTTAGGCTCAGTTGTACCTTGGAAGAGGCATATTAAGATAGTAGCAGACAGTCACCGGCCATGCACAGTAGAAAGGTGCAGCAGATGGCAATGGATGGCATGTGTTGATTGGGCCACTGTATTGTAAACAATAGGGCAGGACTGTTGGTGGAGGGCTCAGATTACTCACGGAAGTAAATGTTTTGTCATTCAGCGACTGCTACAGGCCCAGACGAGATGTATCCCAGGCTGCTGTGTGAGGCAAGGGAGGAGATGGCAGGGGCTCTGACACAAATTTTCATAACCACTCTGGCCACAGGGGAGGTGCCAGAGGACTGGAGGACAGCTAACGTAGTACCATTATTCAAGAAGGGTAGTAGGGATAAACCAGGGAATTACAGGCCGGTGAGCCTAACATCGGTGGTAGGGAAATTATTGGAAAAAATTCTGAGGGACAGAATTAGTCTCCACTTGGAGAGGCAAGGAATAATCAAGGATAGTCAGCATGGCTTTGTCAGGGGGAGATCATGTCTAACCAATCTGATTGAATTTTTCGAGGGGGTGACTAGGTGCGTGGATGAGGGTAGTGCAGTTGATGTGGTCTACATGGACTTCAGTAAGGCTTTTGACAAAGTCCCACATGGGAGACTGGTCAAGAAGGTAAGAGCCCATGGGATCCAGGGCAATTTGGCACATTGGATCCAAAATTGGCTTAGTGGCAGGAGGCAGAGGGTGATGGTCGAAGGTTGTTTTTGTGACTGGAAACCTGTGTCCAGTGGTGTACCACAGGGATCGGTGCTGGGTCCTTTGCTGTTTGTAGTTTACATTAATGATTTAGATATGAATGTAGGAGGTATGATCAGTAAGTTTGCAGATGACACGAAAATTGTTTGGGTGGTAAATAGCGAGGAGGGAAGCCTCAGGCTACAGGACGATATAGATGGGTTGGTCAGATGGGCAGAACAGTGGCAAATGGAATTTAACCCTGAAAAGTGTGAGGTGATGCATTTTGGGAGGACTAACAAGGCAAGGGAATACACAATGAATGGTAGGACCCTAGGAAGGACAGAGGATCAGAGGGACCTTGGTGTGCATGTACATAGATCCCTGAAGGCAGCAGGACAGGTAGATAAGGTGGTCAAGAAGGCATATGGGATACTTGCCTTCATGTGCCGAGGCATAGAATATAAGAGCAGGGAGGTTATGATGGAGCTGTACAAAACGCTAGTTAGGCCACAGCTGGAATACTGTGTGCAGTTCTGGTCGCCACACTATAGGAAGGATGTGATTGCATTGGAGAGGGTGCAGAGGAGATTCACCAGGATGTTACCTGGGCTGGAGTGCTTCAGCTATGAAGAGAGACTGGACAGGCAGGGGTTGTTTTCCTTGGAGCAGAGAAGGCTGAGGGGGAACCTGATTGAGGTGTACAAAATTATGAGGGGCATAGATAGGGTAGATAGAAAGGAACTTTTCCCCTCAGTAGAGGGGTCAATCACCAGGGGGCATAGTTTCAAGGTAAGGGGCAGGAGGTTTAGAGGGGATATGAGGAAAAACTTTTTCACCCAGAGGGTGGTTGGAATCTGGAACTCACTGCCTGAATGGATGGTAGAGGCAGGAAACCTCACAACATACAAGAAGAATTTAGATGAGCACTTGAAACGCCATAGCATACAAGGCTACGGACCAAGTGCTGGAAAATGGGATTAGAATAGACAGGGCTTGATGGCCGGCGCGGACACGATGGGCCGAAGGGCCTCTTTCTGTGCTGTATAACTCTATGGGGGAGAATTTCAGTATCGCCCCATTTGGGACACAATTATCGGCCGGGCGCAAAGATTAGCGCCTGGCGCTAATTATCACCACCGACTGCAAACTTGACTTTTATCGCCCCTGGAGGTGATTGCAGCGCTAAATCTATGACTCTATGGGGGAAAAATTCAGTTGGTTGCGCCTCCCGTTAGCGCCTTAAGAGGGCGCTAATGGGGCGCAAAGCATCTATTGCCCGGGCGCGGCGATGTTTGCACCGCTCGTGAAATTAACTAGACATTTTGCGGCAGCGCTAAACACTACCGCCACGATCTCCTGCGCCGGCAGATCGTGACGTCAGTCAAGTGCGCAACGCCCCGGTATCGCCCCAGAGCGGATATTGATTGGTGCCCCATGCCTTACCGCCTGCCGCTAGCAACGACAGGTTGAGGGGAGCGTTTTGCAGTCAGGAAGGGACTGGGGGAGCGCTATTTAAAGGTGACTGCTTCCTGCCTTTTATTGTTGGTGACATTTTTGAATCATGCATTCTGAGAGAGAGAGAGAGAGACTTCTGGAGAGATTCAACGCTGTGTGAAGGAGTTTTGGGTACTGAGCAGCACTTTGCAGCTTCATTTTGATTTGCCCTTCCTTGTATCGATTTAGAAGAGACTGTGGGGGCTGCACTCTGAGCTCTTTCCCTGGTACTCTCCATTGTTCTTTCCAGCAGATTTGATGTACAGGTCTCTCCAGGCCGAGATTCAAGGCTGCAATGAGCAGGATGTGGATGGAAAGCAAGATCAACCCTCCCCTTTAAGAACTGGCCCACGCCATTGTGTGTGTGTTCCATTGCTGACTGACATCACATGAGCTTCGCCAGCGCTCTGAGGTAGCGCCTCGCTCCTCGGCCTTTGCGCCTTAAGACAGATGTGAAGCGCCTGATTTAGCGCTCCAATCACCTCCAGGGGTGATAAAAGTCAAGTTTGCAGTCGGAGGCGATAATTAGCGCCAGGCGCTAATCTTTGCGCCCGGCTGATAATTGCGCCCCAAAGGGGGCGATACTGAATTTCTCCCCCTATGTCTCTATGACCCTTCTTTGATGTGATTTGCCGTCATCCATTTTTCCTCCTCTTTCTCATCCAGCTTTGGGAATGCCATTGGAATCCCCAAAAGATTTATTGGCACAGAGAAAGGCTGGAGCACATAGACAAAGAGCCCATTTGTATAATTTACATTAACGATTTAGACTTTGGAATCAAAAACACAATTTCTAAATTTGCGGATGACACCAGATTGGGGGGGATAGTCAATACTGAGGAGGACTGCAACAAATTACAGGAGCACTTTAATTATCTTGCAGAATGAGCATATAATTGGCAAATGAATTTCAACACAGATAAATGTGAGGAATTACATTTTGGTAGGAAGAATAGGGAGGTCACTTATTACTTGGAGGGTGCGAGTCTAGGTGGGGTAGAGGAACAAAGGGATCTCAGAGTACAAATACACAAATCACTGAAAGTTGTGACACAGGTTAGCAAGACCATAAAAAAAGCAAACCAAGCACTAGGGTTTATTTCTAGAGGGATAGAATTGAAAAGTAGGGAAGTTACACTGAACCTGCATTGAACCTTGGCTAGACCACACTTAGAGTACTGCGTACAGTTCTGGTCGCCATATTATAAAAAGGATATAGAGGCACTGAAGAGGGTGCAGTGAAGATTTATAAGGATGATACCAGAACTGAGAGGTTATACAGATCAGGAAAGGATGAACAGGCTGGCTCTCTTTTCTCTTGAAAAAAGGCGGCTGAGGGGTGACCTAATAGAGGTTCTTAAAATTATGAAAGGTTTTGATACAGTGGATACAGAGAGAATGTTTCCACCTGTGGGGAAAAGCATAACTAGTCATTGAGTCATAACGGCACAGAAGGGGGCCATTCGGCCCATTGAGTCCGTGCCAGCTCTCTGTAGAGCAATCCAGTCAGTCCCATTCCCCCGCTCTATCTCCGTAGCCCTGCAAGTTTATTTCCCTCAAGTGCCTATCCAGTCTCCCCTTGAAAACATTGAGTGTCTCCGCTTCCACCACTTCCGTCGGCAGTGAGTTCCAGGTCCTCACCACTCGCTGCGTAAAAAAGTTTTTCCTCACATCCCCCCCTGTATCTCTTGCCCAAAACCTTAAATCTGTGTCCCCTAGTCCTTGTACCATCAACTAGTGGGAACAGACTTTCCCCGTCTAGCCTATCCAAACCCGTCATAATCTTGTACACCTCTATCAAATCACCCCTCAACCTCCTTTGCTCTAATGAAAACAAATCCAGTTTCTCCAACCTGTCCTTGTAGCTAAGATCCCCATCCCCAGAACAATTCTGGTAAATCTCCTCTGCACCCTCTCAAGGGCCTTCACATCCTCCCTAAAGTGTGGTGACCAGAACTGGGCGCAATACTCCAGTTGTGGCCTAACCAGCGCTTTATAAAGGTTCAGCATAACTTCTCTACTTTTGTACTCAATACCTCTATTTATGAAAGTGAGAAGTCGCACAACACCAGGTTATAGTCCAACAGTTTTATTTGAAATCACAAGCTTTCTGAGCGCTGCTCCTTCGTTTCTCGGCCGAGGTGTGACAAAAGGCAGTCAGGAGGATTAAATGTAGTCTTCTGCCATTGTACGCTACACATGCATTGTTCTCTATCTATATATGCTTTGTCGATTTGTATTCCTTTACTTCACCTGACAAATAAAACTGTTGGACTATAACCTGGTGTTGTGCGACTTCTCACTTTTGTCCACCCCAGTCCAACACCGGCATCTCTGCATCATGGCCTCTATTTATGAAGCCCAAGATCCCATTACTTTGCTAACCACTCTCTCAATATGTCCTGCCACCTTCAGGGACCTATGTACATTAACTCCCAGGTCCCTCTGTCCCTGCACACTCTTTAAAACTGTGCCATTCAGTGTATATTGCCTCTCCCTGTTCCTTCTGCCAAAATGCATCACCTCACACTTCTCTGTATTAAATTCCATCTGCCACTTGTCTGCCCATTCTGCTAGCCTTTCTATGTCCTGTTGCAGTCAATTGATATCATCATCACTGTTTGCCACACCCCCAAATTTGGTGTCATCAGCAAATTTAGAAAATCTACTCTGTATTCCAATATCCAGGTCATTTATATATATGAAAAAAAGCAGTGGCCCCAGTATTGACCCTTGGGGAACACCACTGTCGACCATCCTCCAGTCTGAAAAACAGCCATTTAACACAACTCGCTGTTTTCTCTCCTTAAGCCATTTCCTTATCCAAACTGCCACTGACCCATGAGCCTCAAATTTGTTAACCAACCTTCTATGTGGTACTTTGTCAGGGTGGAAGGGGTATCAGTGGGAGTGCATTTTGGTGATAGTGATCATAATTAAGTTAGATTAAGTTTAGTTATGGAAAAGGACAAAAATAGATCAGGAATAACATTTCTCGATTGGGGAAAGGCTAATTTTACTAAGCTGAGATGTGATTTAGCAAAAGTGGACTGGAAACAGCTACTTGAAGGTAAATCTGTGTCAGAACAACTCGCTGTTTTCTGTCGTTAAGCCAATTCCTTATCCAAGCTGCCACTGATCCACCTATTCTAGAGGCCATCAATATAAGATAGTCACCAAGAAATCCAATAGAAACTTCTTTGCCCAGAGAGTGGTGAGAATGTGGAACTCGCTACCACTGGGAGTGGTTGAAGCCAATAGTATCGATGCATTTAAGGGGAGGCTGGACAAGCATATGAGGGAGAAGGGAATAGAGGGTTATGCTGATAGAGTTAGATGAGGAAAGACGGGAGGAGGCTCATGTGGAGCATAAACGCTGGCATGGACTGGTTGGGCCGAATGGCCTGTTTCTGTGCCGTATATTCTATGTGATACTATGTAATAATGAACCGGCTATTGAAACTGCTTTCCATAACGATCTGGGACAGGAGGGAGTTTATCATTTCCACTGCTTCCCGTAGGCATTCACAGAATCACAGAATCCCCACAGTGCAGATAGAGGCCATTTCGGCCCATCGAGCCTGCACCGACACATATCCCACCCTATCCCCGTAACCCCACGTAATTAATCCCCCTAACACTAAGGGTCAATTTATCATAGCCAAATCAACCTAACCCGCACATCTTTAGACTGTGGGAGGAAACCGGAGCACCCGGAGGAAACCCACGCAGACACGGGGAGAATGTGCAAACTCCACACAGACAGTCAACCGAGGCCGGATTCGAACCCGGGTCCCTGGCGCTGTGAGGTAACAGTGCTAACCACTATGCCACCGTGTTGCCCATATTCATACTCATACGATATGGTATGAGAAAACATGTTCTTGCGTACACAGCATGGGATTGACTGGTAGAAATCCACTCGAGAGGGTGGTAGCTGGATAATGAGCAGTTCTATTGGCCAACCCAAGGGCAGGGAAGGAGTAAGGGGAAGAACTGACAAAATTCCTGTCCAGGGAGAACACAAGAAGAACAAGCACCCACTGTTGCAGGTCAGTTGGAAAAAATTCTGCTAAAGGAAGCTGGTTGGGCCTCGGCCTGTCAACGTAAAGAAGGGAGACAACCAAGTTCAGAGAATACTTCGGTCTGATTCAATGATAAAACTGACCAGAGTGTTACATAGACAGTTCTTCATGAGAAGGACAAATTGATACGAGTTAAAGTAAGGTTAAATTCATTGTAACTGTTACTCTTTACTGAATGTAAAATAACGCAGCTTAATGATTTGTATCTGGCTTCATCTCACTAAAGTGGTGACTAATCCTCCTTTTGGAAGAAATGAGTATCACAAGCACCCTCATGCGCGAGGATCATGCTATTACATTCATATAAACAAGAGGGTCTTACTGTTACACACCCCAGTTACACTGTTACACATCTAGATATTGAACAGCAAGTGTAAATTCCAGATCACGAGGGTCATGAGTCAGTTTATGGGAGGTGTAGATGATGCTATAGGGAGTTAGGAGGTAAATTAAAAAATAGGACCTCAAAGGTAGTAATCTCAGGATTGTTACCAGTGCCACGTGCTAGTCAGAGTAGAAATAGAAGGATATTTCAGATGAATACGTGGCTAGAGGAATGGTGCAAGGGGGTGGGATTCAAATTCCTGGGACATTGGAACCGGTTCTGGGGGAGGTGGGACCAGTACAAACCGGACGGTTTGCACCTGAGCAGGACCGGGACCGATGTCCTAGGTGGAGTGTTTGCTAGTGCTCTGGGGGAGGATTTAAACTAAAATGGTAGGGGGTTGGGAACCTGAGCAGGGAGACAGAGAAAAGGGAAACAAGGATAGAAGCAAAAGACAGGAAGGAGAAAAACAAAGGTGGCAGTCAGAGAAATCAAGGGTTTAAATCAAACATGGCCACAGTAAATAATAATTCTAAAAGGTCTAAGAGCATTAAAAAAACAAGCCTGAAGGCTTTGTGTCTTAATGCGAGGAGCATTCGTAATAAGGTGGATGAATTAGCTGAGCAAATAGAGGTAAACGAATATGATATGATTGGGATTACGGAAACATGGCTCCAGGGTGACCAAGGCTGGGAACTCAACATCCAGGGGTATTCAATATTCAGGAAAGATAGGCAAAAAGGAAAAGGAGGTGGGGTAGCATTGCTAGTTAAAGAGGGGATTAACACAATTGTAAGGAAGGATATTAGCTCTGATGATGTGGAATCTGTATGGGTACAACTGAGAAATACCAAGGGGCAGAAAACGTTAGTGGGAGTGGTATACAGACCCCCAAACAGTAATGCGGAGGTTGGGGATGGCATTAAAAGGGAAATTAGAGAAGCGTGCAATAATGGCACAGCAGTTATCATGGGTGACTTTGATTTACATATAGATTGGGCTAACCAAATTAGTAACAGTACTGTGGAGGAGGAATTCCTGGAGTGGAAATGGAATGGTTTCCTGGACCAATATGTCGAGGAACCAACTAGAGATCAGGCCATCTTAGACTGGGTATTATATAATGAGAAAGGATTAATTAGCAATCTTGTTGTGCGAGGCCCCTTGGGTCGGAGCGATCATAATATGATAGAATTCTTCATTAAAATGGAGAGTGAAGTAATTGACTCGGAGACTAGGGTCCTGAATTTAAATAAAGGAAACTACGATGGTATGAGGTGCGAGTTGGGTAGGATTGATTGGGGAATGTTACTCAAAGGGCCGACGGTGGATAGGCAATGGCAACCATTCAAAGATCGCATGGATGAACTGCAGAATTTGTTCATCCCAGTTTGGCATAAAAATAAAACAAAAAAGGTGACTCAACCGTGGCTAACATTGGAAATTAGGAATAGCATAAGATCCAAGGAGAGGACATATCAATTGGCCAGAAAAAGCAGTAAACCTGAGGATTGGGAGCAGTTTAGGATTCAGCAAAGGAGGACAAAGGGATTAATTAAGAGGGGGAAAATAGAGTATGAGAGTAAACTTGCAGGGAACATAAAAACTGATTGTAAAAGCTTTTATAGATATGTGAAGAGAAAAAGATTGGTGAAGTCAAACGTAGGTCCCTTGCAGTCAGAATCAGTGGAATTTATAAAGGGGAACAAAGAAATGGCAGACCAATTAAATACATACTTTGGTTCTGTCTTCACAAAGGAGGACAGAAATAACCTCCCAAAGATGTCGGGGAACATAAGGTCTAATGAGAGGGAGGAACTGAAAGAAATCAGTATTTGTAGGGAAATGGTGTTAGTGAAATTGACGGGATTGAAGGCTGATAAATCCCCAGGGCCTGATAATCTACATCCTAGGGTACTTAAGGAACTGACCCTAGAAATAGCAGATGCATTGCTGGTCATCTACCAAAATTCGATAGATTCTGGAACAGTACCCATGGATTGGAGGGTAGCTAATGTTACCCCACCATTCAAAAAAGGTGGTAGAGAGAAAACGGGGAATTATAGACCGATAAGCCTGACATCGGTAGTGGGGAAAATGCTGGAGTCCATTATAAAAGATGTAATAGCAGAGCACTTGGAAAACAGTGACAGGATCGGACAAAGTCAACATGGATTTACAAAAGGTAAATCATGCTTGACTAATCTACTGGAATTTTTTGAAGATGTAACTGGTAAAATAGATAAGGGAGAACCAGTGGATGTGGTGTATTTGGACTTTCAGAAGGCTTTCGATAAGGTCCCGCATAAGAGATTAGCGTGTAAAGTTAAGGCACATGGGATTGGGGGCAAGGTAGTGATTTGGATAGAGAACTGGTTGGCAGACAGAAGGCAAAGAGTTGGAATAAACGGGTCTTTTTCCGAGTGGCAGGCAGTGACTAATGGGGTACCGCAGGGATCGGTGCTAGGACCCCAGCTATTCACTATGGGCCGAAAATTGATCCCGGGACGCGAGAGTACGCAGTGCGTACTCTCGCGTATTCCCACTCCAATTGCCGGTTTTCTGCATGCCCTGCGCATGCGCTGAAAACCGGCAATTGCTCTTCTGAAAAGGGGGCGGGGCCTGGGTGCATCGCGTGCACGCTACAGGCTGCGCGCACGCTGTGCACTTCATGCTTTGGACGCGCAGGTAAGTAGGGAAGATTTTGGAAATGTAAAAAGGAGGAGTAAGACCCGCTTTTAAGAAGGTAAGTAGTGAATTAAGTATTTTTTTTAATTTTTTTTTACAGGTATATCTTTTTTAGAGACTTTAAAGACAGGTAAGTTTATTTTTATAACTTTTTAAAAGATTTTAAATTTTTTCAAAAATTTAATTTTTTATTTAAAATGGTTAATTTAATTAACTATACTTATTTTATTAATGTGATGGGTTTTTTTTAAAATTTAATTGAGGTTTAGCTGTTATTTTGGGGGGGTGTAAGATTCATAGATTTCACAGCTATGCTGTGAGACTTATGAATGGAAGATGGTGTGCTGCCATTGGCTCTAACTGAGTCACGTGATCCCACAGCTCGCACGAATTCACTACGCCGCTGGGATACGCAAGCCCAGCACAGCTGATGTCTGGAACATCAAGTTCGTGCTAGCTGGATCTGAAAAAGCATAAGCGAGGTGAGACATCGCGGGAAAGGCTTACCCCCGCGGGAACAGAGCGAGATCAATTTCTGGGCCAATATATATTAATGATCTAGACGAGGGAACGAGATGTAATATCTCCAAGTTTGCAGATGACACAAAGCTAGGTGGGCGTGTGTGCTGTGAGGAGGATGCCGAAAAACTCCAGTATGATTTGGACAGGTTGGGTGATTGGGCAGAATCATGGCAGATGCATTATAATGTGGATAAATGCGAGGTTATCCACTTTGGTGTCAAAAACGGGAAGGCAGATTATTATCTGAATGGCAATAGATTGGGAGAAGGGGAAGTGCAACGAGACCTGGGTGTCCTTGTGCACCAGTCATTGAAGGTAAGCATGCAGGTACAGCAGGCGGTTAAGAAGGCAAATGGTATGTTGGCCTTCGTAGCGATAGGGTTCGAATACAGGAACAAGGGTGTCTTGCTGCAGTTGTACAGGGCCTTGGTGAGACCACACCTTGAGTATTGTGTGCAGTTTTGGTCGCCTTATCTGAGGAAGGATGTTCTTGCCATGGAGGGAGTGTAGCGAAGATTCACCAGGCTGATATCTGGGATGGCAGGAATGACGTATGAGGAGAGAGTGGGTCGATTGGGCTTATACTCGCTGGAGTTTAGAAGAATGAGAGGGGATCTCATTGAAACTTATAAAATTCTAACAGGACTAGACAGACTAGATGCAGGAAGGATGTTCCCGATGGTCGGGGAGTCCAGAACCAGGGGTCACAGTCTAAAGATAAGGGGTAAGCCATTTAGGACAGAGATGAGGAGAAATTTCTTCACCCAGAGAGTGGTGAACCTGTGGAATTCTTTACCACAGAAGGCAGTTGAGGCCAATTCATTAAATATATTCAAGAAGGAGTTAGATATATTTCTTAAGGCTAAAGGTATCAAGGGATATGGGGAAAAGGCAGGGACAGGGTACTGTTTTTAGATGATCAGCCATGATCTCATTGAATGGCGGAGCAGGCTCGAGGGGCCGAATGGCCTACTCCTGCTCCTATCTTCTATGTTTCTATCTTTCTATGCTAATCTGAGAGAATATCTAAAGCAGTCCCAAAGTTTGTAACAGGTGTACAGCTGGAGCCTTCACTGGTACAGATTAAGCCTCATCGATCAGTTTGTGTTAAGGACCCTGGTTCAGCTTCAGCGTAATTAGGCGTTAGAGAAGTGTGGCGTATTTATTATTTTCATGCTGTTTTTTGGCTGTTTTGACTTTCTGCTCCTCTGATGTTTTACTTTTAGTAAATCTGAATAATTGCCTTGTAAGACATTCAGAAGGAGACAACACCCAAATGTTTGTGGTAAGTAGAGTTTTATTTAGTGCAAAACAAAGCACGGTTAACAAGTCAGATTGCTAAAAGTCATAGGGGGAGAAATTCGGTATCGCCCCGTTTGGGGCGCAATTATCGGCCGAGCGCAAAGTTTAGCGCCTGGCATTAATTATCGCCTCCGACTGCAAACTTGACTTCTATCGCCCCTGGAGGTGATTGGAGCGCTAAATCAGGCGCTTCACACCTCTCTTAAGGTGCTAACGCCGAGGAGCGAGACGCTACCTCAGAGCGCTGGTGAAGCTCATGTGATGTCAGAACACAGACATACTGGCACCAGCCAGTTCTTAAAGGGGAGGGTCGATCTTGCTCTCCAGCCACACCCTGCTCATGACAGCCTTGAATCTCGGCCTGGACAGACCTCAATTTCAAATCTGTGGCAAGGAACAATGGCGAGGGCCAGGGAACGAGCGCAGCACTTCAGCGACCGGGCCTTGGTGGCTCTGGTTGGCACAGTGGAGCGCCGAAGATCAATACTCTACTCACAGAGTGGCAGGAGGTCATTGCCCCGCGATTATAGAAGAGTCTGGAGGGAGGTGGCTCAGCACGTCTCCTCCAGGAGCATGGTGCCCAGGACCCACACACAATGTCGGAAGAAGTTCAACAACCTCACTCGGGTGGTCAGGGTGAGTGGCTGCTTTTGAATAGCTCTACATCCCTCCATCTCAACCTCACTCTATGGCCAGAGGGTGTAAAAACCCCAATGCCCAACACTCATCCAAGACCTATGGCCATCTCATAAAACACACACGCACATTCCACACCTTGCATACATTAGGGGCTATTCAACTATGGGAGGCACATCAGGCAAGACCATGGCTGTATATTTACTCAGACGCCGTCCTTTTACTTGCAGGCCAAGCTATCTCATAATAGGTGGCAGCAGCAACGGACGGCTCAGCTGCAGACCTTCAGCGATTTGGAGGCGCGCGTCCACAGGATCATTGCCAGCCAGGTGATAGGTGCCGTGGCCGCTGGAGAGGTTGACCCCCTTGAGGACAGCAATGGTAAGTTCATCGGCTTTCTCTCCTCTCTCATTCCACTTGTCCCTCACAAAACCAGCCCTTTACACTTTCAATCCAACTTACGAAATGTCTCCAGTCCTTGCTCTCTTACTGGCCCCTGTCCTGACGCTAAAGCCACTCTTGTACCTCCCTGCTTTCAGATAGTGAACCACCAGCTGAGCAGCCTGTCCCTCAACCAACCAGTGCGAGCGACGCCCCAGGCGAGGGGAAGAGGAAGCCGGAGCCTCAGCGCCTGCGTCTCCCGAGGGAGCCCATACCCAAACTGGGACCACGCCTTCCCTGGAGGCGAGCGGAGGGAAGGGTCTGATGAGGGTGAAGCTCCAGGATGCAGCGGGCTGCAGCAACATGATGGGGGTAGGGAAGCTCGGGGGCCATCGCCCCGGAGGGAGAGTAGGCCAGCGAGTCCTGCTGCACTGGATGCAGAGGAGGAGCGGCTCATCGCTGAAATGAACACCCAGGCAGTGAACATGCACACTCAGCTCATGGGTGCAGTGGGAAGGGTGCCCAAAAGCACTGATGCACTGGCAAGGAGTGTGGAGCACTCCGCTGCAGCACAGGCGGACGCCACACAAATGCTTAGTGCTGCAATTCAGTCACTGGCTGCCGTGATCCAATCTCAGACTGCTCTCATGTAGTCTCAGATTGATGTAACGCGAGCACTGACTGCTGCCATCCTCGTTGGTTCGGACACATTGCCCCGGGGCTTTCACGGCGCCGCAGCAGGCCAGCAATCTGTGCTCCAGCAGATTGCTCCGGATGCTGAGGTGTGGCCCTTTGGGAGTGTCAGTGTGTCGGTCGAGCAGGGAGGTGCTGTCCTCTCTCAAGATGACAGCATTCCTGCTCCCACCACTGTCACTTCCCCATTGCACTTGCCACCGCCTATAGCCCAGACTGCTGTCGCCCATACAGATTTGGTGCAGTCTGCAGCCGGGCCCTCCAGGCCCAGAGCTGGTCGAGGGCGTCCTTCAAGGGCATCTGTAGGCTCAGGATCTGACATTCAGCAGCCTTCCAGCAGCCTTGCTGCAGCCACTGGGGCCCCATTACGGAGGAGTAGTAGGGTGGGAAGGGGGGAAGTGCGCAAGGGGAGGAGATCACCCTCAAAGGGCAAAACGTAGGAGGTCTAAATAAATGGTGGGAATGTTTTTAATCGTCTGATAACTTTTATTTACTGTTTTGCCGTTTATCTCCAGCTTGTGAGAGCCAGTTCTGTTAATTAATGATTTGTTGCATTTGTTTCTATTAGTTTGTCATGAATAAATGAAACACACAGAGTTTGTAAAATAAAAAAGTTGTTGTATTCAAATTGTACATGTTTGGCCTTTGGAATCATTGCTGCCTTGGCCGGCTATAGGGGTTGCGGGTTGCTTTCCATGATGTTGTTCTCCATGCCAGAAGCCATCTTCTGAGTAGGGGCCTAGAAGCGGCTTGTTATCAGCCGTTGACGGACGGCCCATGTAGTGGCAACATTGTGGGCCTCCCTCCCGCCTTGGTGCTGCTGCTGATCATCCTCCTCCTCTTCCTCCTCCTTCTCCAGTGGTGCACCAATCCCTGGTGGCATTGGCTGGGTCCTGAGGATTGCCAGGTTGTGAAGCATGCACCATACAACTATGAAGAGGGAGACTCGCTCAGGCGAGTACTGCACAGCTCCTCCTGAGTGGTCCAGACAGCGGAACCGTTGCTTGAGCATGCCTATCGTCTGCTCAATTATATTCCTGATGGCGATATGGCTCTCATTGTACCGCAGCTCGGCAGGGGTGTTGGGGTTACGGAGCAGTGTCATCAGCCAGGTGCAGCGTGGATAACCCTTGTCCCCGAGGAGCCAACCACTTGGGTGATGCGGTGCCTGGAAAAGGTCTGGCACACCAGTCTGGCGCAGGATGAAAACATCGTGGCTGCTGCCAGGATAGCGGGCATTGACAGCGAGTATGAGCTGTCTGTGGTCACAGACCAACTGTACATTTAAGGAGTGGAACCCCTTGCGGTTTCAGAAAACCTCTGCATTTTCATGCGGTGCCCGCAATGCCACATGCGTGCAGTCAATGGCGCCCTGCACCATGGGGAAGCCCGCTATCCTAGCAAAGCCCAATGCGCGTTCATGCTGTTTGGCCCGGGTCATGGGGAAAGGGATGTACTGGTGTCTCCTTTTATAGAGGGCATTTGTCACCTCCCGGATACAGCAATGGACCGCGAACTGGGAGATATTGGCGATGTCCCCAGTAGCTGCTTGAAAGGAGCCGCTGGCTTAAAAATTCAGAGCCACTGTGACCTTCACTGCCACCGACAGAGACGTCCTGGTCCTCAGTTGAGGCTGCAGATCTGGTTGCAGCAGTTGGCAGAGCCCAGTGACCACCTCCTTGCTGAAGCGCAGCCTTCGCAGACACTGCTCCTCAGACAAATGAATGTAGGAGAGCTGTTCACGATATACCCTGGGAGGGTAAGGTCTCCTGTGCACAGGCCTGTTGGCCCTCCTCCCTCTGGCCATGTTTGCCACTCGCTCTCTGCATCTCTGATGCCTCCGATTCTGCAGGTGCAGGACGACACCCCGAATCAGTGCGGCCGCCATAGTCTCTTCTAAATCGATACAAGGAAGGTCAAATCAAAAAGAACCTGTAAAGTGCTGCTCAGTACCCAAAACTCCTTCACACAGCGTTGAATCTCTCCAGAAGTCTCTCTCTCTCAGAAGTCTCTCTCTCTCTCGCAGAATCTCTCTCTCTCTCTCGCAGAATCTCTCTCTCTCTCTCGCAGAATCTCTCTCTCTCTCTCGCAGAATCTCTCTCTCTCTCTCTCGCAGAATCTCTCTCTCTCTCTCGCAGAATCTCTCTCTCTCTCTCGCAGAATCTCTCTCTCTCTCTCTCGCAGAATCTCTCTCTCTCCCTCTCAGAATCTCTCTCTCTCCCTCTCAGAATCTCTCTCTCTCCCTCTCAGAATCTCTCTCTCTCTCTCTCAGAATGAGTGGTGCAAAAATGTCTCTGACAAAAAAAGGCAGGAAGTGGTCGCCTTTAAATAGCGCTCCCCCAGTCCCTTCCCCTCTACCTGCAGGGGGCGCCACTCAATATCCGGTCCAGGGCGTTGCACGCTGAACTGATGTCACGATCTGCGGGTGCAGGAGATCGTGGTGGTAGTGTTTAGTGCCGCCGCAAAAACACTTAAGTTCGCGAGCGCCGCAAACATCGCCGCGCCCGGGCGCTAGTTGCTTTGCACCCCATTAGCGCCCTCTTCGGGCGCAAATGGGGGGCGCTAATCAATTGAATTTTTCCCCCTTAGAATCTAAGGCGATAGATACAATATGTGCAAGTTGCTTCTTATCTTGTTTTACAGAACTGAAAGAGCCCCAGTGACACAGTAATTCAGCGATTTGTTTATTATTCGGGTTCTCATTGACGTCTGGTGTGGAATTTATCACATGATTTAGTTAGTTGCACATTGCTGAGCAGTGAAACTATCATGAACACCAGTATAATAAGCTATAGCATGAAATACTAATGATTAAACATTAAACTACTTCTAATTAAATGTGAAACATAATGCTTTAAAATTAAACAGTTTAAGCCATGCAGGATTCTCTTCATGTTTACCACCTTCCTTTGCCCAGAGATCTCCATCCACTCTTCCGTTTTCTTAGAAAATCTGTAATTTAATCAATGAAATTAATTCAGTGGGGCTTTCCAATCGTTTCAGCTGAATGTTAGTTAACCATTTTTCTAAGAGGTTTTTGGTGATTCAGTTAGTGAACGAGCTGAAAAGTCTCTTCTCAGTAAAATGAGAATGACTTTGACACAGATACATGTGTAGAAAGGAGCTGATGCTGCAAAGGATGTGCGTTTCCCACGGGATATTTATGGTGCCACCATTGGGTTAATTGTTTAATTCTGGAAGTGTCACTTGCTGTTACTGCAATAACCAAGCACAGACCCATGGAGTGTTTTCATTCTGTTCACACACAGCTGCTTGAGTGAAGGAGTTTAAAAGAAATTGGGAGGATTGGTTTCATCCTCACACACAAATATTTATCAAATCCTGCAATATGGGCAAATTCTGGTAACACTTCATCACGCTCAGTGATTCTCACAGCCTGTACCCTGGGCGATAGTGATTCTCACAGCCTGTACCCTGGGCGACACAGTCTTTCTCACAGCCTGTACCCTGGGCGATAGTGATTCTCACAGCCTGTACCCTGGGCGATAGTGATTCTCACAGCCTGTACCCTGGGCGATAGTGATTCTCACAGCCTGTACCCTGGGCGATACAGTGATTCTCACAGCCTGTACCCTGGGCGATAGTGATTCTCACAGCCTGTACCCTGGGCGATACAGTGATTCTCACAGCCTGTACCCTGGGCGATAGTGATTCTCACAGCCTGTACCCTGGGCGATAGTGATTCTCACAGCCTGTACCCTGGGCGATAGTGATTCTCACAGCCTGTACCCTGGGCGATACAGTGATTCTCTAAGTTGGAAAAGCTCTCTCGGGGTTATTGACTGCTGGATTCCGCAGGTCTTGCCCTCGGCTCTCTGCTGTCATTATAAAGGATTTCAACATATTGTAAAATTTGCTAATGATACCAAATTTGTGTCCACAGCGACATGTAAGGGAGATTCCTGGACATGTCCAATCATTGCAGGGCGCGATCAAAAAATAAATGGAATGCTGAACCACATGACCAAAAGAGCAGAGTCCAAGTCAGAGGAAATTATGCTCATGTGGTGTGGGTCAGATCACCCTTTGAGAACTGTGTCTAGTTCTGGTCACTGAGACCAATGGTATGGGTCAGATCACCCTTTGAGAACTGTGTCTAGTTCTGGTCACTGACTCACAAGGCAGACATTCAAATCCTGGAGGCAGTTCAGAAAAAGAGTCTGATCCCTGTTGTCAGAGAACTGAGTTATAAAGAAAGATTAGAGAAACCTGGACCTAGAAATTCGTAAGCCCCCAAGAACGGGCACAGGGATCGCGATGCGTGATCACCCTGCGCCCGTTCAAAGGAATGCAGGCAGCACGCCAACTTTGTGCTGCCTGCTGATTTTCATGATTGTGGTGTCCAGCCCCGCGCTGAATGCACTGCTGAGTGGCTGAACACTCAGAAGGGGACTCCCAAGTTTGAGCGAGGCTAGCACAACTTAATGCTAGCCTGCACCACTTAAATGCAGTCTGCACCTCTTAAAGGGGAGGTGCATTCACCTGCAGTAGCTCATTGAATTGGCTGGGGAAGATTCTGAGAGGAGGAGAAAATAAAAATTATGTCACAATGGGGTGAGAGCGTGCATCTAGGTTCTCCGATGCAGCACTGGAGGTCTTGTTGCAGGAGGTCAACTCGAGAAGAGAGGTGCTGTTTTCACAGGGGGCCAGGAAAAAAAAAACTAGTATCAGTAATGGTGACCATGAAACTAGCGGATTGTCGTAAAAACCCATCTGGTTCACTAATGTCCTTTAGGGAAGGAAATCTGCCGTCCTTACCTGGTCTGGCGTATATGTGACTCCAGACCCACAGCGATGTGGTTGACTCTGAACTGCCCTCTGAAATAGCCCAGCAAGCCACTCAGTTGTAATAAACCACTATGACAAAATCAGTACTGTGGGAGTACCTTCACCACAAGGACTGCAGCAATTCAAGAAGGCGGCTCACCACCATCTTCTCGAGGGCAATTCGGGATGGGCAATAAATGCTGGCCTTGCCAGCGACGCCCACATCCCATGAACGAATAAATTAAAAAAAAGGCAAAAGTGTTAAGTCCAATGCGAGCAGATAGCCGCTGTGGTGAATGCCAGCCGAGCAGATAGCCGCTGTGGTGAATGCCAGCCGAGCAGATAGCCGCTGTGGTGAATGCCAGCAGCTTAGCCACAAGGACCTGGACGCAGCGCAGGAAGATGTTTAATGACCTCACATGAGTGGTTAAGGTCAGTGAATTCATCGTCAAATGCCATATCCCACCATCTGCATCACTAGCCACACACACTGCTCAATGCACCACACCCCCATCACTCACCTACCAACAATCTCTATCAAACACGATTCATACCTTACATTCACCTCAACATCTTACCACTACTGCAAGCCTCACACCTACATCTCACAGCTTGCACACACTGTCAGCTATTTAACAATGACAAGCATATCACCCAATCACATTGCACCACGCTCACTGACACTGACTTCCCTTTCTCTTGCAGGACAAGACGGCTTACAACCAGCGCCAGCAGCACCTAACCAGCGGGAGACAGGCTCGCCTGCATATCCTGACCCCAATGGAGGAGACGGTGCTGCCCGTTCTTGGGAGGGGTATGTCTGAGCCAGTAGCCAGCTGTGGGGCTGAAAGAATACAAGGTGCCAGTATCCACATACGTAATTCTCCTTCTCACATCCCACAATAAGCCTGCACCCCTTGCTTTACTCTTGCTCCTCACCATAACTCTACCCTTTCTCATTTCAGAGACCCAAGAAATCCAACCTCACCGGCCAATGGTGCAAGAAGAAGAGGGAGAGTGATGAGGAAGAAGGAACGCCATCACTCGACCTGACACTTGCAGCCACCAGCTCAGATACTTGCACTGCAGGTACTTTGGAGTGTAGCTTAGAGACAGGATCTACACATGGTGAGTCACCAGGCATGCAGCCAAGGTAGGGGGAGAGGGTAGTGCAGGTGCCAGCTCACCAGAGGGCGAAGTCGCACACGCGTTCTGCAGAGGACTCAGATGAGGACATTGATGGGGCTGCCTACAGAAATGCTTGGTGCATTGGCAGGCCTGCCAGAAAGCCTGAGTGCAATGTTGAGGAGCATGGAGGAGTCCGGCACAAACCTTGCACGAGGCTTTGTGCAGAGCTTGGAGCCCATGATTTCCAGCATGGAAGAGCTGGCCAACTCCTTTAGCGCACTTGTGGACCCAACTATGTCTCAGCTTTCACTGTAACACAAGCAGGATCCACTCAGCGTCTGAGGGCTGCAGTGAAAGCTCAAACTGCTCTCATGCAGGCTCAACTTGCTGTCACGCAAGTTCAGACTGCTGCCATTGTGCTGCGTCTACCAGTGTGGAAAGGGGTATGCAGGGTGTCACTGCAGTCCAGCAATCTGTCCTCCAACTGAGGCACCAACCCGGGGGAGTGGCAGTGTCTTCGTGGAGCATGAACCTTCTGTTCTCTCTCAAGATGACATAATTAATCCTCCCAGCACTGTTACTCCACCAGTGCCCTTGATGTTGCAACAGCCAGCCCAGACTGTTACTGCACTTGCCAAAGTTCTGAAGTCCACAGCCAGGCCTTCTAGGCCCAGAGCTGCTCAAGGTCATCCTGCAAGGCCATCTTCAATCTCCCCCACTGAAGGTCAGCAGCCTTACACCAGCCAATGGGGTAGCACTTCGTAGGAGCACTAGGACAGGCAAAGGCACACTGAAGACAGAGAGAAAAAAATGATGTCCCCTCTCCTGGCATAAAGACTGTCTGTCACCTCTCTTATGCAGCAGTGGACGGTCTACTGGGAGATGTTCGATGAAGGCATTCGATAAGGTGCCACATAAAAGGTTACTGCATAAGAGAAGAGCTCATGGAGTTGGGGGTAATATATTAGCATGGATAGAGAATTGGCTAACTAACAGAGGGCAGAGAGTCGGGATAAATGGGTCATTTTCTGGTTGGCAAACAGTAACTAGTGGGGTGCCACAGGGATTGGTGCTGGGCCTCAACTATTTACAATCTACATTAATGACTTGGATGAAGGGACTGAGTGTAATGTAGCCAAGTTTGCGGATGATACAAAGATGGGTGGGAAAGCAAGTTGTGCAGAGGACTCAAAGAATCTGCAAAGGGATATAGATAGGCTAAGTGAGTGGGCAAACATTTGGCAGATGGAGTATAATGTAGGAAAGCGTGAGGTTATCCACTTTGGCAGGAAAAATACAAAAGCAAATTATTATTTAAATGGAGAGAGATTACAACATGCTACAGTTCAGAGGGACCTGGGGGTCCTTGTGCATGAAACATAAAAAGTTAGCATGCAGGTACAGCAAGTAATCAAAAAGGCAATTGGAATGTTGGCCTTTATTGCAAGGGGGTTGGAGTATAAAAGTAGGGAAGTCCTGCTACAAATGTACAAGGTATTGGTGAGACCACACCTGGAGTACTGCGTACAGTTTTGGTCTCCTTATTTAAGGAGGGATATATTTGCATTGGAGGCAGTTCAGAGATGATTCACTCGGTTGATTCCTGAGATGAGGGGGTTGACTTATGAAGAAAGGTTGAGCAGGTTGGGCCTATACTCATTGGAATTTAGAAGAACGAGAGGTGATCTTATTAAAACATAAGATACTGAGGAGGCTCGACAAGGTAGAGTCAGAGAGGATGTTTCCCCTCGAGGGGGAATCTAGAACTAGGGGGCATAGTTTCAGAATAAAGGGTCGCCCTTTTAGAACTGAGATGAGGAGGAATTTCTTCTCTCAGAGGGTCGTAAATCTGTGGAATTCTCTGCCCCAGAGAGCCGTGGAGGCTGGGTCATTAAATAGATTTAAGGTGGAGATAGACAGATTTTGCAAGATAAGGGAGTGAAGGGTTATGGGGAGTGACATGAATCTTGTCATTCATGTGGAAATGACTTATGAAATAATACTGGGCGGCCTGCTGGTGGCGCTGTCCAGGGAGAGTATAAATACTCGGGCATGGGCCCAGCTTGCTCAGAACATTCTTTAAAAGGAACTAGTGAAGGACACAACTAGATCTCTATGTTGAAAAACAGTTGATTAAATTGACGTAAGAAGACTACTAGGCACTAGCCTTGTTTACTACTCAGACCAAGTACCGAGTAGTTTCCTTACGTCAGGGAGCGGGCAGGGAAGTGGCTTTGAGCCCAAGATCAGCCATGATCTTATTGAATGGCGGAGCAGGCTCGAGGGGCCAAGTGGCCTATTCCTGCTCCTATTTCTTATGTTCTTATGTTGTCTGCTCCAGCCTGGAAGGATCCTGGTGTGAAGAAATTCAGGGATACGGTCACCTCCACAGCCACTGGCAGCGCTGTCCCTGCCCTGGAGTGAGGCTGCAGGTCTGGTTGCAAGAGGTGGCAGAGTTCTGTGGGCACCTCTTTCATAAAGCGCAGATGCCTCACACACTGCTCCTGGCTCAGGTTGAGGCAGTAGAATTGCTCTCGGAAGACTCTAGGTGGGTAAGGCCTCCTTCTGAGAGCCCTTCTCCCCCTCTTCCTCCTCCCTCTGCAAGCAGCTTGTCCTCTTCGTCGCTGCCACTGCTCCATCTCACTGTCGTTCTGCAGTCCAAGGGGGTTGACAACTAGAGCACCCATGACTGGGAGCATGTCATCTGACCAGAACCCTTGAAGTCAGAACCAAGGCCTTCTCCACTTGCAGCACCCTCCCTGTCACCTCACCAACTTTAAACAACTGAGCAAAGCACCAAACACATCCACAAATTTACACAAAACCAGTAGAAATTAATCAGCAACTAACCTGAGAGTGGCTGCTGATCCCTTTAAATATCGCTGGAGGGGGGTCCTTGCTGCTGCTGAACGCATTTTCAGCTGTGTGAGGTTAAGACAGGGCTTTAACTCCAGCATTGAGGACGTAAATGTCTGCGCTGGTGTCAAATCAGCGTTGCACCTAAAGCCCGCCCTACCGCCCTCACCAAGATGGCGTCCGGCGTGACACGCAGCAGGGACACTATTTTTTCACAAAACAGCACCCGCAGCGATGAAAAATCGGGCGTTATGGAGCCGAATTTCTCGCCCCCTGGGCTTTTCTGCCTGGAAAGGCAGCATCTCAGAGGTGACAACATAGAGATATACAAGATCAAACTAGCACAGAAATAAACAAATCCATAATCTTACTTTAAACAAAACCATCACAATAGACCATATCAACAGTGATGGTGATGTTGGAGTTGGCGTTGATGTTGATGTTGGAGTTGGCGTTGGTGTTGTTGGTTCACTACTTACGGAGGCTGTGGGTGTTGTCATGTTTGTCTTGCATTGTACTTCAACACTGTAGATACTAAAAACCTGGAGTGTGACCTGACTCGTGCAAGTAGCAGTTACCTACAGATAGAGGGTGGTATTGTAATTTAGTGACAGTGTTCTAAAACAGAGCGGATTTTGTAATAGTGAGTGAGCATCGACAGTGGAATATTAAACTTATGGTCACATGCCTGAGTGCCAGGATACTGTAAACAGCAAAAGAAAAAGACTTGCATTTCTATAGTGCCTTACACGACCAGACATCCCAAAGCGCTTTACAACCAATTAAATACTTTTGAAGTGCAGTCACTGTTGTAATGTAGGAAACGCAGCAGCCAATTTGTGCACAGCAAGCTCCCACAAACAGCAATGTAATAATGATCAGATAATCTGTTTTTTCTAGTGATGTTGATTGAGTGATAAATATTGGCCAGGACACCGGGGAGAACTCCCCTGCTTGTCTTTGAAATAGTGCCACGGGATCTTTTACATCCACCTGAGAGACCAGACGGGGCCTCGGTTTAACGTCTCATCTGAAAAACGCCACCTCCGACAGTGCAGCACTCCCTCAGCACTGCACTGGAGTGTCAGCCTAGATTTTTGTGCTCAAGTCTCTGGAGTGGGACTTGAACCCACAACCTTCTGACCCAGGGACGAGAGTGCTACCAACTGAAACACGGCTGACACTGATGAACTGGTGTTATAGAATCATAGAATCATTGCAGCACAGTAGGAGGCCATTCAGCCCATCGAGCCCGTGCCGGCTCTCTGCAAGAGTACTTCAGCTAGTCCCACTCCTCCGCCAATTTCCCTGTAGCCCTGTAAAAAAAATTATTTTAGGTACTTAACCAATTCACTTTTGAAAGCCACGATTGAGTCTGTCTCCACCACTCAGTCAGGCAGCGAATTCCAGATCCTAACCACTCACTGAGTAAAACAGTTTTCCTCATGTCGCCTTTGGTTCTTCTGCCAATCACCTTAAATCTGTGTCCTCTGGTTCTCAACTCTTCCGCCATTGGAACAGTTTCTCTCGATCTACTCTGTCTGGGCCCCTAATGATTTCAAACACTCTAACAAATCTCATCTCAACCTACTCTGCTCTAAAAAGAACCCCAGCTTCTCCAGTCTATCCATGTAACTGAAGTCCCTCATCCCTGGAACCATTTTTTAAAATCTTTTCTGCACCCTCTCTAAGGCATTCACATCCCTCCTAAAGTGCGGTGCCCAGAATTGGACACAATACTCCAGTTGAGGCCGAACCAGTGTTTTATACAGGTTCATCATAACTTCCTTGCTTTTGTACTCTATGCCTCTATTTATAAATTTATAAAGCCCAGGATACCGTAAGCCTTTTTAACTGCTTTCTCGACCTGCCCTGCCACCTTCAACGATTTGAGCACATAAACCCCCAGGTCTCTCTGTTCATGCACCCCCTTTAGAATTGTACCCTTTAGAATATATTGCCTCTCCTGGTTCGTCCTACCAAAATGTATCTGACGTAATAAAGACTCACTACGCACTTGAACATAAAGCAAGGCTTTAATCAACTTGTAACCAAACATGGAGGTCTAGTTAGCAGTCACTAGCTTCCTGTTTCCAGATTGTCTCTGCCCAAGGTGGGCCCATGCCTGAGTATTTATACTCCCTGGACGGCGCCCCAGCTGGCCGCCCAGTAGTACTTCCTGAGTTGTTACTTGCGATTTATGACATTCTTCCTCCCTAAAAGGTTTGGAAGTCCAGTCTTCCTTTAACGGACTAGGCGGACCAGAAATAAGAACATAAGAACATAAGAAATAGGAGCAGGAGTAGGCCAATCGGCCCCTCGAGCCTGCTCCGCCATTCAATAAGATCATGGCTGATCTGATCCTAACCGCCAATCTACTATCTATCACAGAACCATCTCCTGCATCTAACAGAATTGCACACACGAAATAGGAGCAGAATCAGGCTACACAGTCCCTGGGCCCGCTCCACTACCCACAGGGCCATGACCGATCCGAACCTAGACTCATGTCCAAATTCCTGCCCGCTCCCCGTAACCCTTAATGCCCTTTACTTCTAGGAAACTGTCTATTTCTGTTTTAAATTTAATTAATGTTGTAGCTTCTACAGCTTTTTGTGGCAGCATATTCCATGGACCTACCACCCTCTGAGTGAAGTAGTAGACGTTTAGCTCTCTGCTTGTGACTGGAAGGCACGTCTCCCCGGACCGTGTCCTGGTCCCTGGGTCGCTTGGCCCGTACCGGTAAGTCAGTAGAGTCCGCGTCATCTTGATCATCCTGTGGAGGACTGGGAATATCATGACTCCGGGTGCGGGTCCCCACAGGTGCTGAGCTGGCCTCATCCCGGGTCGTGGCTGGAGATTGTCCGGCGTCCTGGTTTCGGGTGGCCATCCTACGGGGAGCGTCCAGCTCCCTGAGTTGATCCGGTAGCGTTGCCGGCAGATCCCCCGATGTCCCAGGCGGGGCGTCATTTTCATAGGGGTGCGGAGTGTTGATATCATTGTCGGGGGATCCTTCATCATTCGGGCCCGTGTGACCGGTTGGGCAGGGAGCCAGATCTCGGAGCGAGACGGTGGTCTCCCGGCCATCAGGGTACCGTACGTGCGCATACGTGGGGTTTACCTCCGTTAACTCCACCTCGTCAACGAGAGGGTCGTTTTTGGCAGACCGGACGAACCTCCGGAGTAGCACCGGGCCTGGAGCCACCAACCATGATGGCAGAGACGTCCCATGTGTAGAGCGACGCCGGAATTTGAAGAATCGCTCATGAGGCGTGACATTAGTAGATGTGGAGAGAAGAGACCTGATAGAGTGTAACACGTCGGGGAGCACCGTTTCCCACTGCTGGTCCGGCAGGTTGCGTGACCTTAGTGCCAGACGGACAGCGTTCCAGATGATGGCATTGTATCGTTCAACCTGTCCGTTACCGATTGGGTGATATGGTGTCGTCCTACTTGAGGCGATTCCCCGTTGGGAGAGATAACTTTTAAGTTCACTCGACATAAAGGAGGGACCCCGATCAGTGTGGATAAAATTGGCCATCCCGCAAAGGGAAAAGACCTGATCGAGGCATTTAATTACCGTAGAGGTAAGCATATTAGGGCAGGGGAAGGCGAAGGGAAAGCGTGAATACTCGTCCACCATCGTAAGTAGGTAGGTGTTCCTTGTCGACGAAGGCAATGGCCCTTTAAAGTCTATGCTGAGCCTCTGCATAGGCTGCATTGCATGTATGAGTAAGCCATCTGATGGGCGAAAGAATTGTGGTTTCAATTCTGCACAAATCCTACAGGAGGAGCATGTTTTCTTTACGTCCTCGGTTGAAAATGGTAGATTTTTGGAGCGCACAAAGTGCAACATGCGGGTCACACCAGGATGGCATAAGTCCATATGCAAATCCGCCAGAGTCGACGTTGACATTGAGGAGCAAAATGCCCGTGTGAAGGTATCTGGGGCCACGTTCTGTTTGCCGGGTCGGTAACAGATAGTATATCCAAAGGCAGCCAGCTCCATCCTCCAGAGTTGAATTTTATTATTTTTGATTTTCGTGCGCCTCCGGTTATCCAACATGAAGGCCACAGAGCGCTGGTCAGTTATAAGCGTAAAATGACGCCGAGCAAGAAAATGACCCCATTGGCGTACAGCCTCGATGATGGCCGTAGCCTCCTTCTCGACGGGGGGGTAATGGAGCTCGCTACCCTGCAAGGTTCTGGATAGGAATGCCACGGGTCGGCCACCTTGATTCAAGGTAGCGGAGATCGCCACCTCCGATGCATCGCATTCAACCACAAAAGGAAGATTTTCGTCAATGGAGCGAAGCGTGGCTTTCTCCAGCTGTCGTTTGAGGAGGTTGAAGGCAGAAATAGCCGTAGCTTCCAATGGAAAAGACTTCGCATGGAGCAGGGGCTGTATTTTATCGGAGAAGTGTGGTATCCATTTTGCGTAATAAGCAAACATGCCAAGTGCCCGACGAAGAGAGCCGAGGTTCGTCGGGGGAGGGAGCTCCTGAAGTGGACGAAGTCGCTCTGGGTCCGGTTTAATAACACCATTGCCCACCCAGTAGCCAAGAATGTTCACCGATGGCACCGACTTCACCGATTTGGATTCGTTTAACGTTAAGTGGCGACGGCGGAGTACGTCAAAAAATCTCTGAAGATTGGCGTCATGCTCCTTTTGATCATGGCCGGCAATAGTGATATTGTCTAAATACGGAAAGGTATCCGTCAAGTTCTCTTGCCGGACTAGGCCATCCATGGCCCGTTGGAAGACGGCCACCCCATTGGTGACCCCGAATGGAAGGCGGCGAAACTGGAAAAGCCGACCATTGGCCTCAAAGGCCGTATACTTCTTGTCGGAGTCTTGCAGTGGCACCTGATGGTACGCGCTTTTTAAATCGAAGGTCGAGAATACCTTGTATTTGGCAAGGTTGTTGACCATGTCATCTATGTGTGGCAGCAGGTAGGCATCCAGATCGGTATATTGATTAATAGTCTGTGAATAATCGATACACAGACGTTTTTTATGTTGTTTTAAGGGATTCCTCACGATGACGACCTGAGCCCGCCAGGGAGATGAACATGGCTCGATAATACCGTCGACTAAAAGGCGAGAGATTTCCACCTCAATAAACACTCGATCGTCTTGGCTAAAGCGCCGCGATTTGGTGGCTATGGGTTTACAGCGGGGGGGAAGATTGGCAAACAGGGAGGGTTCACCGAGTAAGGCTGCCGAGAGTGCACAAAACGGCACCTTAGAAATGGTAAGCTCCGGCCTTGACCCTCCAAACTCAAAAGTGATCTTCTTGTGCTGCTTCTGGAAGTCCTGTCCCAGAAGCACATCGCTACATAAGTTTTCGAGTACTCCGAGCCGGGTGGAGAGATACGTGCGGCCGTTGAGGATGAGGTTGACAAGACAGAAGCCAGAAGAATTGGTGGTCAGAGTCGTCAGAGCCATTGCAATCTCCCTGTCCGAGGGATAAGTGTGCAGTTTTAACCTGTTGACAGCCCGCTTACTAATGAAGCTGTCAGAGCTGCAGGAGTCGATTAGCACGCTTAGAGTGTGCCCATTTACTGAAACCTTCGTGGCTGCATGGGACAAACTTTGGGGAAAAACAGCCGTGATGGGAGGAGGGGCAATTTTCCCTTCGGCAGCTGTAGCCTTAACAGTGGTTCCTGGGGGAGGAGCAGCTCCATAGATAGCAGCTGTGAAGCTAACAGGAGCTCTCGACCGGTATACTTTAGAGGAGCGGCCTTTCTTGTTAGCAAAGGCCCATGACTGGCATACCTTGGAAAGGTGTCCTTTCTTGCTGCAATGATTGCAGGTCACATTACGAGCCGGGCAAAATTTTCTGTGATGGCAGGCCCCTCCACAAAAGAAACACTTTCTTCCTGATTGCCAGGATGCTGCTAGGGCGGGGTCGTCATCAGCGAAGGCCTCTAGGGTAGGGTCGTCGTCCGTTAGAGTAGATCAACATCAGCGGGGGCATCCGCCCGAGACCTACCGAAAGACTCATTAAGGAGATAGCCGCCGCCCGTGCACGTGGTGGGAGATAAGTGTCTGCATTTTTCTTGGCCAAGTCCAAGGAACACGCCTGGTCATAAGCAGCCCGTAAATTGAGGGTTTTATTTTCCAGCAGGCGCTGACGTATAAAAGGGGACGCGATCCCATTGATAAAGGAATCGCGGATTAGTTCCTCTTGATACTGTTCAGCTGAAACTGCTTTAAGGTTACAATCCTTGCTGAGCCTGCGAAGTTTCTGGAGAAATTCATCGAGTGATTCCCCAGGCTGCTGCCGAGTTGTGGCCAGTAGGTGTCGAGCAAAGATTTCATTTGGGGACTTCACATATAGCTGCTGTAAGATTTCGATAGCAGTGTCATAGTCTATACAGTCCTCAATATAATCATACACATGAGGAGACACGTAGTTGATAAGCATTCGTAACTTATTAGGGACATCCGCCCCACATTCTTCAAGAAAGTTGCTAAAGGTACGAAACCAATGCTTCCATACCTTTGCTGCCGCAGGTGCATTCGGGTCCAGGTCGAGACGAGCGGGTCTAAGGAGTTTTTCCATGATGGATCAGTTTCTTGCCCTAGTTCCCTTCTGTGGTTCGAGTTGCAGCTGGTTGTTCCGAATCACCCAAAGCGTGGAGACGATACCAAGTTGATTAAATTGATGTAATCAAGACTCACTACGCACTTGAACATAAAGCAAGGCTTTAATCAACTTGTAACAAAACATGGAGGTCTAGTTAGCAGTCACTAGCTTCCTGCTTCCAGATTGTCTCTGCCCAAGGTGGGCCCATGCCTGAGTATTTATACTCCCTGGATGGCGCCCCAGCTGGCCGCCCAGTAGTACTTCCTGAGTTGTTACTTGCGATTTATGACAGTATCACTTCGCACTTTTCTGCGTTAAATTTCATCTGCCACATGTCTGCCCATTCCACCAGCCTGGCTATGTCCCCTTGTAGGTTTTTTATGTCCTCCTCACTCTCTACTTTCCCTCCCATCTTTGTATCATCTGCAAACTTTGATATGTTACACTCGGTCCCCTCCTCCAAATTGTTAATATAGATTGTAAAGAGTTGGAGACCCAGCACCGACCCCTGCAGAACACCACTGGCTACTGGTTGCCAGTCCGAGAATGAACCATTTCTCCCAACTCTCTGCTTCCTGTTAGATAACCAATCCTCCACCCATGCCAGAATATTACCTCCAATCCAGTGTTTTTTTTATCTTGAGCAATAATCTTTTATGTGGCACCTTGTCGAATGCCTTCTGGAAGTCTAAATGCACTACGTCCACTGGTTCCCCTTTATCCACCCTGTACGTTATGTCCTCAAAGAACTCAAGAAAATTTGTCAGACATGACTTCCCCTTCATAAAGCCATGCTGACTTTGTCCTATTAAATTATGTTCATCTAAATGTTCCGTTACTGTCTCCTTAATAATAGACTCCAAAATTTTACCCACCACAGATGTTAGGCTAACTGGTCTATAACTTCCAGCCTTCTGCCTACTACCCTTTTTAAATAAGGGTGTTACATTAGCAGTTTTCCAATCTGCCGGGACCTTTGCTGAGTCCAGGGAATTTTGGAAAATTATTACCAAAGCATCCACAATCCCTACTGCCACTTCCCTCAAGACCCTAGGATGTAAGCCATCAGGTCCAGGGGATTTATCCGCCTTGAGTCCCATTATTTTACTGAGTACCAATTCCTGAGTGATTTTAATCGTATTTAGCTCCTCCCCCCCTAGAGCCCCCTGTTTGTCCAGTGTTGGGATATTCTTAGTGTCCTCTACTGTAAAGACTGAAACAAAATATTTGTTCAGCATTTTTGCCATCTCCATGTTTCCCACCATTAATTTCCCAGTCTCATCCTCTAAGGGACCTACGTTTGCCTTAGCCACCCTTTTTCTTTTTATATAACTGTAGAAACTCTTGCTATCTGTTTTTATATTTTTTGCTAATTTATTTTCATAATATATCTTCCCTTTCTTAATCAATCCTTTAGTTACTTTTTGCTGTCTTTTGAAGACTTCCCAATCTTCTATCCTCCCACTAAGTTTGGCTACCTTATATGTCCTTGTTTTTAGTCGGATACTATCCTTAATTTCTTTACTTAGCCACGGATGGCTGTCATTTCTTTTACACCCCTTTTTCCTCAGTGGAATATATATTTTTTGAAAGTTGTAAAGTAACTCCTTAAATGAACACCACTGCTCATGTACCGTCTTACCCTTTAATCTATTTTCCCAGTCCACTTTAATCAATTCTGCTCTCATACCATCATAATCTCCTTTATTCAAGCTCAGGACGCTTGTTTGAGAACCAACCTTCTCACCCTCTAATTGGATATGGAATTCAACCATGTTATGGTCACTCATTCCAAGGGGATCCTTAACTAGGACATTATTAATTAATCCTGACTCATTACACAGGACCAGGTCCAAGGTTGCTTGCCCCCTTGTAGGATCAGTTACATACTGCTCAAGAACTCGATCCCTAATACACTCAATAAACTCTTCCTCAAGGCTGCCCTGCCCAATTTGATTTGTCCAGTTAATATGATAGTTAAAATCCCCCATAATTATAGCTGTTCCCTTATTACATGCCCCAACTATTTCCTGATTAATACTTCTTCCAGCAGAGTTGCAACTATTAGGAGGCCTATATATTACTCCCACTAGTGTTTTTTTCCCCTTATTATTCCTTATCTCCACCCAAACTGTTTCATGATCCTGATCCTTTGACCCAATATCATTTCTCTGTATTACAGTGATTCCTTCCTTTATTAACATAGCCACCCCACCTCCCCTTCCTTCCTGCCTGTCCTTCCTGAGAGAGATGGAGACAGACACCAGGTAATCATTACAGAGAGAGAGATGGAGACAGACACCAGGCAATCATTACAGAGAGAGAGATGGAGACAGACACCAGGTAATCATTACAGAGAGAGAGAGAGAGATGGAGACAGACACCAGATAATCATTACAGAGAGAGAGATGGAGACAGACACCAGGCAATCATTACAGAGAGAGAGAGACAGACACCAGGCAATCATTACAGAGAGAGAGATGGAGACAGAAACCAGGTAAATCATTACAGAGAGAGAGATGGAGACAGACTCCAGGTAATCATTACAGAGAGAGAGAGAGAGATGGAGACAGACACCAGGCAATCATTACAGAGAGAGAGAGAGAGAGATGGAGCGAGAGAACGCAGTGCGTACTCTCGCGTATTCTGTCTCCAATTGCCGGTTTTCTGCATGCACTGCGCATGCGCTGAAAACCGGCACTTGGTTTTTGGAAAAGGGGGCGGGTCCTAGGTGCACCGCGTGCGCGCTAAGGCTGCGCGCACGCTGTGCACTTAGTGGTTTCAACGCGCAGGTAAGTACGGAAGATTCTAGACATAAATAAAGGAGGAGTAAGACCCACTTTTAACAAGGTAAGTAGTGAATTAAGTATTATTTTGAATTTTTTTTAACAGGTATATCTTTTTTAGAGACTTTAAAGACAGGTAAGCTTATTTTTATAACTTTTTAAAAGATTTTAAATTTTTTCAAAAATTTAATTTTTTATTTAAAGTGGTTAATTTATTTAACTATACTTATTTTATTAATGTGATGGTTTTTTTTTTAAATTTAATTGAGGTTTAGCGGTTCTTTTGGGGGGCTATAGTATTCATAACTTTCACAGCACTTATGTGAAAGTTATGAATGGAAGATGGTGTGCTGCCATTGGCTCTAACTGAGTCATGTGATCCCACAGCTCGCACGAATTAACTACGCCGGTGGGATACGCAAGCCCAGCACAGCAGCTGTCCAGAACATCAAGTTCGTGCGAGCTGGAACTGAAAAAGCCAACGCGGAGTGAGAGATCGCGGGGAGGCCTTACCCTCGCACGAAGGCTTCCTCACGAATTTTTGGGCCATTATGTTCCTCTGGGGAGTGCAGCCAGAGCCAAGTCCACAGCACCATGGAAGGCTCAGCTGCACGGGGGCGGGGGTGGGGTGGGGGTGGGGGGCGCGGAAGAGGAGAGGGAGAGCAATAGTGATAGGGGATTCAATAGTTAGGGGAGCAGACAGGCGCTTCTGCGGCCGCAGACGTGACTCCAGGATGGTATGTTGACTCCCTGGTTCCAGGGTCATGGATGTCACTGAACGGCTGCAGGGCATTCGGTGGGGGCAGGGTGAACAGCCAGAGGTCGTGCTGCATATCGGTACCAACGACATAGGTAGGAATAGGGATGAGGTCCTGCTGGCAGAGTTTAGGGAGCCAGGGAAGAGGTTAAAAAGCAGGATCTCAAAGGTAGTAATCTCCAGATTATTACCAGTGCCACGTGCTAGTGAGTTCAGAAATAGGAAGATAGAGCTGATGAATGCGTGGCTGGAGAGATGGTGTAGGAGGGTGGGCTTTAGATTCCTGAGGAATTGGAACCGTTTCTGGGGGAGATGGGACCTCTACAAGCCGGACGGGTTGCACTTCAACGGGAACGGGACCAATATCCTCACGGGAGGGTTTGCTAGTGCTGTTGGGGAGGGTTTAAACTAGCTTGGCAGCGGGATGGGAACCCAAGTATAGAGTCAATAGGGAGGGAAGAAAAGCTGGAATTAGAAAACAAAAACGTAGAAAGTAAATTGGAAGGACAGAGGAATCAAGGGCTAGATAGTAGTCAACAAGGAGGTTTGCCTGTACTAAATGGTATATACTTCAATGCAAGGAGTACAGCGAACAAGGCAGATGAGCTGAGGGCACAGGTAGATACTTGGGACTATGATATTATAGCTATTACAGAGACGTAGCTGAAAGAGGGGCGGGTAAGGCAGCTCAACATTCCTGGTTACAGGATTTTCAGACGGGATAGAGAGGGAGGTAAGAAGGGATGGGGGGGGGGGTCGCGGTATTGATTAAAGAAACTATTACAGCTGTGAGGAGGGATGATATGTTGGAGGGATCATCAAACGAGGCCATATGGGTCAAATTGAAAAACAAAAAAGGGGCGATCACACTGCTGGGAGTGTACTACAGACCCCCAAACAGTGAGAGGGAGATAGAGGAACAAATATGTAGACAAATTTCTGAGAAGTGCAAAAACTATAGGGCAGTAATAGTAAGGGATTTCAACTATCCCAATATTAACTGGGATAAAATTAGTGTGAAGGGTATAGAAGGTGCGGAATTCCTAAAATGCATCCAGGAGAACTTTTTTAGCCAGTATGTAGCAAGCCCAACAAGGCAGGGGGCGGTTCTGGACTTAGTTTTAGGGAATGAAGCTGGGCAGGTAGAAGGCGTATCAGTGGGGAAGCATATTGGTGCTAGTGACCATAATTCTGTTAGATTTAAGGTAGTTCTGGAAAAGGACAAGGATAAACCAGGAATAAAAATTCTAAATTGGTGAAAAGCAAATTTTGCTAAGCTCAGAGGGGATTTAGCCATAGTGGACTGGAAACAGCTACTTGAAGGTAAATCAGTGTCAGAGCAGTGGGAGGCATTCAAGGAGGAGATCCGTTCAGACCAAATACGTGCCCTTAAAGAAAAAAGGTGGGACTAACAAATCTAGAGCCCCCTGGATGTCTAGAGACATACAGGGTAGGATAAAGAAAAAAAGGGAGGCGTATGACCGATACCGAGGGCTCAATACTCCAGAATCTTTTGAGGAGTACAGAAAGTGCAGGGGTGCAATTAAAAAGGATATTAGGAAAGCAAAGAGAGAGCATGGAAATTTCTTGGCAAGTAAAATCAAGGAAAACCCAAAGATGTTTTATAAATATATTACGAGTAAGAGGATAACTAAAGAAAGGGTAGGGCCTATTAGAGATCATGAGGGTAATCTGTGTGTGGAGGCGGGAGATGTCGGTAAGGTTCTTAATGAATACTTTGCGTCTGTTTTCACAAAGGAGAGGGGTGAAGCAGACATTGCTATCAGGGGGGAGGAGTGTGAAATATTAGATGAAATAAACATAGTGAGAGAGGAAGTATTGAGAGGTTTAGCAGCTTTAAAAGTGGATAAATCCCCAGGCCCGGATGAAATGTATCCCAGGCTGTTAAGCGAAGCAAAAGAGGAAATAGCAGAGGCCATGACTGTCATTTTTCAGTCCTCTCTGGCTTCAGTTGTGGTGCTGGAGGACTGCTAATGTGGTACCCTTGTTTAAAAAGGGAGAAAAGGATTGACTGAGTAATTACAGGCCAGTCAGCCTAACCTCGGTGGTGGGAAAATTATTGGAAAGAATTCTGAAGGACAGGATAAATCTTCATTTAGAAAGAGACGGATTAATCAAGGATAGTCAGCACGGATTTGTTAAGGGAAGGTCGTGTCTGACAAACTTGATTGAATTTTTTGAGGAGGTAACAAGGAGGGTAGATGAGGGTAGTGCGTTTGATGTATATGGACTTTAGCAAGACTTTTGATAAGGTTCCACATGGCAGACTGGTCACGAAGTTAAAAGCCCATGGGATCCAGGGCAAAGTATCAAGTTGGATTCAAAACTGGCTCGGAGACAGGAAGCAGAGGGTAATGGTTGATGGGTGTTTTTGTGACTGGAAGGCTGTTTCCAGTGGGGTTCCGCAGGGCTCAGTACTAGGTCCCTTGCTTTTTGTGGTATATATCAATGATCTTGACTTGAATATAGGGGGTATGATTAAGAAGTTTGCAGATGATACTAAAATCGGCTGTGTGGTTGATACTGAAGAAAGAAGCTGCAGACTGCAGGAAGATATCAATAAATTGGTCAGGTGGGCAGAACAAATGGAATTCAATCCGGGGAAGTGTGAGATAATGCATTTGGCGAGGGCTAACAAGGAAAGGGAATACATATTAAATGGTAGGACACTGAGTAGTGTAGAGGAACAAAGAGACCTTAGAGTGCATGTCCACAGATCCCTGAAGGTAGCAGGCCAGGTAGATAAGGGGGTTAAGAAGGCACACGGAATGCTTGCCTTTATTAGCTGTGGCATAGAATACAAGAGCAGGGGGGGTTATGCTTCAACTGTATAAAACACTAGTTAGGCCTCAGCTAGAGTCCTGGTTGCAGTTCTGGTCACCAGATTACAGGAAAGATGTGATTGCACTAGAGAGGGTACAGAGGAGATTTACAAGGATGTTGCCGGGAGTAGAGAATCTTAGCTATGAGGAAAGACTGGATAGGCTGGGTCTGTTTTCCTTGGAACAGAAGAGGCTGAGGGGAGACCTTATTGAGGTGTATAAAATTATGAGGGAAGTCGCACAACACCAGGTTATAGTCCAACAGCTTTATTTGAAATCACAAGCTTTCGGAGCGCTGCTCCTTCGTCAGGTGAAGTGAAGAGATGCATATAGGCACAGCATATATAGTCAGAGAACACTGCCAGATGATTACAGTTAATCTTTCTAACTGCCCTTTATCACACCTCGGCAGAGAGATAATCACAGCAATCAATGAGGACGGCCTCAACCGGGATCTTGGGTTCATGTCACGCTACATGTAACCCCACCTGACGTAGAGTCATCCAGACTCAAGTCGTCGTTGGCTTGTTCTCTCTACACAGATGCGGCCGGACCTGCTGTGATTTCAAGCAAAAAAAGTTTTTTGTTTTCCATACAGACCCCAGCATCTGCCACATTGACCCCTTGTGACCCCACCTCATTGTCTTTGATGTAATGTTTTCCTGACTGACCTGTTTGGACACCATCCACACCTTTGATTGCCGTGATTATCTCTCTGCCGAGGTGTGATAAAGGGCAGTTGGAAAGATTAACTGTAATCACCTGGCAGTGTTCTCTGACTATATATGCTGTGCCTATATGCATCTCTTCACTTCACCTGACGAAGGAGCAGCGCTCCGAAAGCTTGTGATTTCAAATAAAGCTGTTGGACTATAACCTGGTGTTGTGCGACTTCTCACATTTGTCCACCCCAGTCCACATCAAATTATGAGGGGTATAGATAAAGTGGATAGAAAGGACCTATTTCCCTTAGCAGAGGGGACAAAAACCAAGGGGCACAGATTTAAAGTAATTGGTGGAAGGTTTAGAGGGGATTTGAGGGGAAATTTCTTCACCTAGAGGGTTGTGGGGGTCTGGAACTCACTGCCTGAAAGGGTGGTAGAGGCAGGAACCCTAACCACATTTAAAAAGTACTTGGGTGTGCACTTGGGATGCTCTAACCTGCAGGGCTACGGACCAAGAGCTGGGAAGTAGGATTAGGCTGGATAGCTCTTTGTTGGCCGGTGCGACACGGTGGGCCAAAATGGCCTCCTTCCGTGCTGTATCTTTCTATGATTCTATGATTACAGTGAGAGAGATGGAGACAGACACCAGGCAATCATTGCAGAGAGAGAGATGGAGAAAGACACGAGCCAATCATTGGAAGCAGTCCATGCCCGCATGCAACAAGACCTGGAGCGCTGCTCCTTCGTCAGGTGAAGTGAAGAGATGCATATAGGCACAGCATATATAGTCAGAGAACACTGCCAGGTGATTACAGTTAATCTTTCCAACTGCCCTGGACGGGCAACACGGTGGCATAGTGGTTAGCACTGGTGCCTCACAGCGCCAGAGACCCGGGTTCGAATCTGACCTCGGGTGACTGTCTGTGTGGAGTTTGCACATTCTCCCCGTGTCTGCGTGGGTTTCCTCCGGGTGCTCCGGTTTCCTCCCACAGTCCAAAAATGTGTGGGTTAGGTTGATTTGGCTATGATAAATTGACCCTTAAGTGTTAGGGGGATTAAATATGTGGGGATAGGATGGGATATGTTAGGGGGAATTAAATACGTGGGGTTACGGGGGTAGGGTGGGATATGTGTACTGTGGGGATTAAAGCAGGGACAGGGTACTGGATTTGGATGATCAGCCATGATCGTATTGAATGGCGGAGCAGGCTCGACGGGCCGAATGGCCTACTCCTGCTCCTAGATTCTATGTTTCTATGTTTCTATGTTCTATGTTTCTATAACACCACCACCCCCAAGTTCCCCTCCAAGTCACACACCATCCTGACTTAGAAGTATATCGCCGATCCTTCATCATCGCTGGGTCAAAATCCTAGAACTCCCTCCCTAACAGCACTGTGGGAGTACCTTCACCACACGAACTGCAGCGGTTCAAGAAGGCGGCTCACCACCACCTTCTCAAGGGCAACTAGGGATGGGCAATAAGTGCTGGCCTTGCCAGCGACGCCCACAGCCCAGGAACAAATATTTAAAAAATCATTACAGAGAGAGAGAGATGGAGACAGACAGCAGGGGGGAAAAATTCGGTATCGCCCATTTTGGGGTGCAAAATTTAGCACCCGGCTCAAATTATCGCCGGTAACCGGGAAATTCGTCTCCAGCGCCCCTGGAGGTGATTGGAGCGCTAAATCAAGCGCTACACACTTCTCTTAGGGCATTAACGTCGGGGAACGGGGCGCTACCTCAGAGCGCTACTCAAGCTCAGGCGATGTCAATTACCCAGTCCTCAGACAGACTGGCGCCTTCCAGTTCTTAAAGGGAAGGGTCAATCATGGTGCACAGCCTCACCCTGCTCGTTGCTGTGTTTGACCTGGGCCTGCAAGGAGGTGTAAATCTGTAGCCAAGATTATCATGGCTACTCAGAGGCCCAGGGAGAGAGCTCGCCAGTTTAGCGACCAGGCATTGGTGGCTCTGGTTGGTGCTGTGGAATGCTGCCGGGCAGTGCTGTTTCCAGACACTGGCAGGAGGCCTTTGCCCCGGGAGTTCACAAGGGTGTGGAGGGAGGTTGCCCAGTAGGTTTCATCCAGGAGCCTGGTCCAAAGGACGTACACGCAGTGCCGCAAGAAGTTCAATGACCTCACTCGTGTGGTCAGGGTGAGTACATGCTTGAAAAACCTCTACATCCCACCATCTCAACCTCACTCTGTGCACAGACAGCGTAATGTCCCAAATCCCCAACACTCACCCAACAACTATGCCCATCTACTAAATGTCATATCCACATTCCACACCATGGACATTAACGGCTATTCAACTATGGTAGGCACATCTGCCAAACACAGAGTCATAGGGGGAAAAATTCAGTTGGTTGTGCCTCCCGTTAGCGCCTTAAGAGGGCGCTAATGGGGCGCAAAGCAACTAGTGCCCGGGCGCAGCGATGTTTGCGCCGCTCGCGAAATTAACTAGACATTTTGCGGCGGCGCTAAACATTACCGCCACGATCTCCTGCGCCGGCAGATCATGACATCAGTGAGTGCGCAACGCCCCGGAGCGGATATTGAGTGGCGCCCCCTGCCTTACCGCCTGCCGCTAGCAACGACAGGTTGAGGGGAGCGTTTTGCAGTCAGGAAGGGACTGGGGGAGCGCTATTTAAAGGCGAACGTTTCCTGTCTTTTTTTGTTGGTGACATTTTTGCACCACGCATTCTGAGAGAGAGAGAGAGAGACTTCTGGAGAGATTCAACGCTGTGTGAAGGAGTTTTGGGTACTGAGCAGCACTTTGCAGGTTCATTTTGATTTGCCCTTCCTTGCATCTATTTAGAAGAGACTGTGGGGGCTGCACTCTGAGCTCTTTCCCTGGTACTCTCCATTGTTCTTTCCAGCAGATTTGATGTACAGGTCTCTCCAGGCCGAGATTCAAGGCTGCAATGAGCAGGATGTGGATGGAGAGCAAGATCAACCCTCCCCTTTAAGAACTGGCCGTCGCCATTGAGTCTGTGTTCCATTGCTGACTGACATCACATGAGCTTCGCCAGCGCTCTGAGGTAGCACCTCGCTCCTCGGCCTTTGCGCCTTAAGACAGGTGTGAAGCGCCTGATTTAGCGCTCCAATCACCTCCAGGGGCGATAAAAGTCAAGTTTGCAGTCAGAGGCGATAATTAGCGCCAGATGGGGCGATACTGAATTTTTCCCCCATAGAGTCAGAGTCATAACGGCACAGAAGGAGGCCATTCGGCCCATTGAGTCCGTGCCGGCTCTCTGTAGAGCAATCCAGTCAGTCCCACTCCCCTGCTCTGTCCCCGTAGCCCTGCAAGTTTATTTCCCTCAAGTGTTTATTCAGTCTCCCCTTGAAAACATTGAGGTTGAACAGTTTCCCGTTTGTTCTGTAAATTAGCTCCACTCCAGTAGGGAGCTTACTGAGGGTGAGTGAGGTGATGCATTTAGGCAGAAGGAACAGGGAGAGGCAATATACACTTAATGGCACAGTTTTAAAGAGTGTGCAGGGACAGAGGGAGCTGGGAGTTAATGTGCATAGGTCCCTGAAGGTGGCAGGACATATTGAGAGAGTGGTTAGCAAAGCATATGGGATCTTGGGCTTCATAAATAGAGTTATTGAGTAAAAAGTAGAGAAGTTATGCTGAACCTTTATAAAGCACTGGTTCGGCCACAACTGGAGTATTGCGTCCAGTTCTGGTCACCACACTTTAGGGAGGATGTGAAGGCCCTTGAGAGGGCGCAGAGGAGATTTACAAGAATGGTTCCAGGGATGGGGGATCTTAGCTACAAGGACAGGTTGGAGAAGCTGGATTTGTTTTCATGAGAGCAAAGGAGGTTGAGGGGTGATTTGATAGAGGTGTACAAGATTATGACGGGTTTGGATAGGCTAGACGGGGAAAGGCTGTTCCCACTAGTTGATGGTACAAGGACTAGGGGACACAGATTTAAGGTTTTGGGCAAGAGATACAGGGGGGATGTGAGGTAAACTGTTTTACACAGCGAGTGGTGAGGACCTGGAACTCGCTGCCGACGGAAATGGTGGAAGCGGAGACACTCAATGTTTTCTTCTTCTTCTTAGGCAGTCCCTCGGAACCGAGGATGATTTGCTTCCACATTAAAAATCAGTTCTCAGGTGATTGATGAGTCCAATGTGGGTCCTACAGTCTCTGTCACAGGTGGGGCAGACGGTGGTTGAAGGGGCGGGTGGGTGGGGTGCTTGGGTTGACGTGCGCTCCTTGCGCTTGCTCCCGGCGAAGAGACTCGAGGTGTTCGGCGCCTTCCCGGATGCTTTTTCTCCACTTTGTGCGATCTTGGGCCAGGGATTCCCAAGTGTCAGTGGGGATGATGCCAGGGGATCTCAGAGACGCCGTAATTGTGACCATCTTCAAGAAAGGTGACAAATCCGATTGCGGTAATTACAGAGGAGTTTCCCTGCTGTCTGCATCAGCGAAAGTCATCACAAGAATCCTCCTCAATCGCCTTCTCCCAGTGGCCGAAGAGCTCCTTCCAGAATCGCAATGCGGATTCCGCCCACTAAGGGGCTCAATGGGCATGATCTTCACCGCGCGTCAATTACAAGAGAAATGCAGGGAACAGCACCAACCGCTGTACATGGCCTTCTTTGACCTCACAAAGGCCTTCGACACTGTCAACCGTGAGGGATTATGGAGTGTCCTCCTCAAATTCGGCTGCCCTCAAAAGTTTGTCACCATCCTCCGCCTGCTTCACGATGACATGCAAGCCATGATCCTGACCAATGGTTCCACCACAGACCCAATTCACATACGGACCGGGGTTAAGCAAGGCTCTGTCATCGCACCAATGCTCTTCTCGATCTCTGCCACTTGTCTGCCCATTCTGCTAGCCTTTCTATGTCCTGTTGCACTTGATTGGTATTATCATCACGGTTTGCCACACCCCCAAGTTTGGTGTCATCAGCAAATTTAGAAATTCTACTCTGTATTCCAATATCCAGGTCATTTATATATATATATCAAAAAAAGCAGTGGCCCTTGGAGAACACCACTGTCTACCATCCTCCAGTCAAAAAAACAGCCATCTACCACAACTCGCTGTTTTCTGTCCTTAAGCCAATTCCTTATCCAAGCTACCACTGACCCACCTATTCCATGAGCCTCAATTTTGTTAACCAGCCTTCCATGTGGTACTTTGTCAAACGCCTTCCTAAAGTCCATGTAGACAACATCCATTGCATTCCCTTCATCAATCCTCCCTGTTATTTCATCAAAAAATTCAATTAGATTAGTCAAACACAATCTGCCTTTTACAAATCCGTGTTGGCTCTTCTTAATTAGCTTAAACCTCTCCAAGTACCCGTTAATTTTTTCCTTGATTATTCATGGCTGCACACTCACTCACACGCTGTCCTTTTTCTTGCAGGCCAAGCTTTCACATAACCAGAGGGAGCAACAACGCACGGGAGGAGGACAGGCGGAGCTGCACCCCCTCACACAGCTGGAGGAGCGAGTTCACAGACTCATCGCCAGTCATGTCATGAGCGCTGTGGCACTTGGAGAGGTCGACCTCCTTGTGGACAGCAACAGTATGTTCATCATCTTTATCTCCTCTCTCATACCACTTCCCCCTCACATCACCAGCCTTTCCCACTTTGCATCTAACTATACTGTCTCCATTCCTTGCTCCCTCCCCTGCCTTCACATTAAAGCCACTCTTGTACCTTCCTGCTTTCAGATAGTGAGCCACCATCTGACCAGCCTGTCTCTCAGCCTCCCAGTGGCAGCGACGTGGGAGAGGAGGAGGAACATGAAACCGGTGCCTCACTGCCTGCGTCTCCCGAGGGCGAGACATCCGATACTGGGGCCACGCATTCACTGGAGGGGAGCAGGGGATTTGGATCTGATGTGGGTGAAGCTCCGGGACCCAGTGGGCTGCAGCAACGCCATGGGGGAAGGGAAGCTCGGGAGCAATCTACCTGGAGGGTGAGTGCACACAAGAGTTCTGCTGCACAGGACTCGGATGTGGACCTTGATATCATGGCGATGAATACTCAGGCGATGAGCATGCATACTGAGCTCATGTTTGCAATGGCAAGTGTGCCCGACAGCATAGATGCACTGGCTAGGAGCGTGGAGGAGTCCGCCTCCAGCACAACTGTCATCTGTACGCAAACCCTTGAGCCCATCCTTGCCTCGTTGCAGAGGATGGTTGAATTGCAGAGAGACCGTGGGGACCCAGACCCCATGCCGTGTGTAATGGGAGATGTGGCAGCATCTATTGCAGCACAGGCCGAGGCAACACAACAACTTAGTGCTGGAATTGAGTCAGTGGTTGGTGCCATCCAATGTCAGACTGCTCTCATGCAGTCTCAGATTGATGTCACGCAAGTGCTGACTGCTGCCATCGTCGCTGGGTCGACCACTGTCAATGGCGCCCTGAACCATGGGGAAGCCCGCTATCCTAGCGAAGCCACATGCACATTCACACTGTTTGTCTCGGGTCATGGGGAATGAGATGTACTCCCTTCTCCTTTGGTATACAGCATTTGTGACCTCCTGGATGCAACAATGGACGGCGAACTGGGAGATGTTCGCAATATCCCCTGTGGAAGCCTGGAAGGAGCCGCTGGCGTAGAAATTGAGAGCCACCATCACCTTCACTGCCACCGACAGAGACGTCCTGGTCCTGAGCTGAGGCTCGAGCTCTGGTTGCAGGAGGTGGCAGAGCTCTGTGACCACCTCGTTGCTGAAGTGGAGCCTTCTAAAACACTGCTCCTCGGACAGATGAATGTATGAGAATTGCTCCCGGAATACCCCGGGAGGGTAAGGTCTCCTGTGCAGAGCCCTGTTGGCCCTCCTCCCTCTGGCCACGTTTTCCACTCTCTCTCTCCGCCTCCACAGCCTCCGACGGTGAAGATGGAGGACGAGGCCCCGAGTTAGTACAGCCCCCATTTAATCTTCTAAATGTGGTAGTAATAAAGCTGACAGAACTGGGAACCTAAAAAGTCTTGCTGAGGAACAAAACTCCTTGTAGGACAGCGTTAAATGTCTCCAGACGCCTCTCTCACTCTCTCAAACTGCATATGCAGAATATTTTGCTGATAGGGAAAAGCAGGAAGCGCAGGCCTTTAAATAGCGCTCGCCCTCTTCCTGTCATTCCTAGCGCCAGGCCCTGAGGCAGGGGGCGAGATTCAATTTCCGGTCTAGGGCGAGAATCAATTTCCGGTCCGGGGCACTACCGGGACGATGCACGCTTCGATGACATCACGATCTCCGGACGCAGGAGATCGTGGCGGTAGTGGTTAGCGCCACTGCAAACCGCCAGGTCAATTTCGTGGGCGGCGCTAAAATCGCCGCACTCAGGCGGTATTTCTTCACCCAGAGAGTGGTGAACCTATGGAATTCTCTACCACAGAAGGCAGTTGAGGTCAATTCATTAAATATATTCAAGAAGGAGATAGATATATTTCTTAAGGCTAAAGGGATAAAGGGATATGGGGAGAAAGCAGGGACAGGGTACTGAATTTGGATGATCAGCCATGATCGCATTAAATGGTGGAGCAGGCTTGAGGGGCCGAATGGCCTACTCCTGCTCCTATCTTCTATGCTTCGATGTAAGTCGTTCGCGCCCCGCAGAACTGCCCTGGTAGACCCATTGTTTTAGCCTGTTCTTGCCCCACGGAACTTATCTCTTCCTATCTCGACTCTATTTTTTCTCCCCTTGTCCAGTCTCTTCCCACCTACATCCGCGACTCTTCCGACGCCCTCCGCCACTTTATTAGTTTCCAGTTTCCCGGCCCCAACCATCTCCTTTTCACTATGGACATCCAATCCCTCTACACCTCCATCCCCCACCAGGATGCGGAGATGCCGGTGTTGGACTGGGGTGGACAAAAATGAGAAGTCGCACAACACCAGGTTATAGTCCAACAGTTTTATTTGAAATTACGAGCTTTCGGAGCTCTGCTCCTTCGTCAGGTACAGTGAGGGAATACAAATCGGTTACAAAGTATATATAGACAGAGAACAATGTGTCTGCAGAGATACAATCCGTCACGGAGGCATCACATCAAAGGACAACCAGGATGGTTGAGGGCGCTTAGAATCATAGAAGATAGGAGCAGGAGTAGGTCATTCGGCCCCTCTAGCCTGCTCCACCATTCAATGCGATCATGGCTGATCATCCAAATTCAGTACCCTGTCCCTGCTTTCTCCCCATATCCCTTGATCCCTTTAGCCTTAAGAAATATATCCAACTCCTTCTTGAATCTATTTAATGAATTGGCCTCTACTGCCTTCTGTGGTAGTGAATTCCACAGGTTCACCACTCTCTGGGTGAAGAAATTCCTCCTCATTTCTGTCCTAAATGGCTTACCCCTTATCCTTAGACTGTGACCCCTGGTTCTGGACTCCCCGACCATCGGGAACATCCTTCCTGCATCTAGTTTGTCCTGTCCTGTCAGAATTTTATAAGTTTCAATGATATCTCCTCTCATTCTGCTAAACTCCAGCGAGTATAAGCCCAATCGACCCAATCTCTCTTCATACGTCATTCCTGCCATCCCAGGTATCAGCCTTGTGAATCTTCGCTGAACTCCTTCCATGGCAAGAACATCCTTCCTCAGATAAGGCGACCAAAACTGCACACAGTACTCAAGGTGTGGTCTCACCAAGGCCCTGTACAACTGCAGCAAGACATCCTTGTTCCTGTACTCAAACCCTCTCACTATTAAGGCCAACATAACATTTGCCTTCTTCACCGCCTGCTGCACCTGCATGCTTACCTTCAGCGACTGGTGCACAAGGACACCCAGGTCACGTAGCACTTCCCCTTCTCCCAATCTATTGCCATTCAGATATTCTGAACTCCAGCGAATATAAGCCCAATCGACCCAATCTCTCTTCATACGTCATTCCTGCCATCCCAGGTATCAGCCTTGTGAATCTTCGCTGAACTCCTTCCATGGCCAGAACATCCTTTCTTGAACAGAGACCCAACCAGTCCCCATCCACCACCACCCTCCTCCGCCTGGCTGAACTTGTTCTCACATTGAACAACTTCTCCTTTGGCTCCACTCACTTCCTCCAAATTAAAGGTGTTGCTATGGGCACCCGCATGGGCCCTAGCTATGCCTGCCTTTTCATGGGATATGTGGAACATTCTTTGTTCCAGTCCTACTCAGGTCCCCTCCCTCACCTCTTTTTCCGGTACATTAATGACTGTATCGGTGCCGTTTCCTGCTCTCGCCCTGAACCAGAAAATTTCATTCACTTTGCTTCCAATTTCCACCCTTCCCTCACCTTCACATGGTCCATCTCTGACTCCTCCCTTTCCTTCCTCGACTTCTCTGTCTCCATTTCTGGGGATAGGCTATCGACAAACATCCACTATAAATCCACTGACTCTCACAGTTACCTGGACTACACTTCCTCCCACCCCGCTTCCTGTAAGGACTCTATTCCATTCTCCCAGTTTCTCCATCTCTGCCACATCCGTTATGACGATGCCACCTTCCATACTAGTGCTTCCGACATGTCTTCCTTTTTCCTCAACCGAGGATTCCCCTCTACCGTGGTTGACACGGCCCTCGACCGTGTTCGTTCTATTTCCCACATTTCTGCTCTCACCCCTTCCCCTCCCTCCCAGAACCACGATAGGGTTCCCCTTGTCCTCACCTTTCACCCCACCAGCCTCCACATTCAACGGATCATCCTCCGCCATTTCCGCCACCTCCAGCATGATCCCACCACCAAACGCATCTTCCCCTCCACCCCCACTTTCAGCATTGCGTAAGGACCGCTCCCTCCGTGACACCCTAGTCCACTCCTCTACCACCCCCAGCACCGCTTCCCCTTCGCCCGGCACCTTCCCGTGCAAGCGCAGGAGATGCAACACATGCCCTTATACCTCCTCCCTTCCCACTGTCCAGGGCCCCAAACACCCCTTCCAGGTGAAACAGCGATTTACTTGTACTTCTTACAATTTAGTATACTGTATTCGCTGCTCACGATGCGGTCTCCTCTACATAGGGGAGACCAAATGCAGATTGGGTGACCACTTTGCGGAACACCTCCATTCGGTCCGCAAACGTGAGCCCGAGCTTCCGGTCACCTGTCACTTTAATTCTCCAGCCCACTCCCATTTTTCTGAGCGCAGGAATCGGTGGAGAGCAGGAAGGCGGTGGAGACGTCTGACTGAAAAGGAGTGGAGCCACAGAACCCAAGATCTCTAAGTTAATAGACATGAGAGCGGACCTGCGGGAGAGCGAGAGGAGCGGCCGCAGATAAAGGTAGGCCCAAGAGCCCGGCGATGTCAGGGGGTGAGGTAAGTGACGTCAGCACAAGGGAAGGAGCTGATTGGTGAGTAGTTGATTTTTTTAGGTCCTAAGTTTATGGGGGCTAAATTCGGTTAATTTGCGCATCCCGTTAGCGCCCAAATCAACTAGCGCCTGGGCGTGGCACTGCTAACGACTCCCGCGAAATTCAGCGGGAGGTTAGCGGCAGCGCTAACTGTTAGTGCCGTGCGATGCTGTGCCGCCGGCGATGACATCATCGCCATGCGCAGCGCCCTGTTCGCGCCCCGGCTGTAATATTGGGTGGCGCCCCCCGACTTACCGCCGGACGCTATGTCCGCCGGGATCAGGGGGGCCCACCTGCGGCCTGGGCAGCGCTAGTTAAAGGGGAGGTGGCGGACAGCCATTTTGGTTGCTGGCCGCCTGCCAGCACCTGCCCCCGTTGCTGTTCCCAGCCCCCGTGAAGCCCCCCCGCAGGGTGCTGGCTGCTCTCCGTGAGCCCGGCACACCTCTTGAGTGCCGGACTCGTTTGCCGGCACTCCTGATCCCTGGTGGCCCAGCTGGGCGCCGGGACGCGCTGCACCAGGCCCCTCCCCTTTAATAAGGGGAGGAAAGCCTGCAGTGCCGCGGCGCGATGTGCCGCAGCGCCGCATAGCGCCGCGATATTGGCTCGCAGCGCCCCAAGAGGGATGTGGGGCGCTTCCAGTAGCGCCCCTCCTCCCTCTCGGGGCGCTTCCTGGGAAAATCGGCCACGGGGGCGCTAACTTTGTCGGGCGCTAAAATTAGCGCCCCAGCGAAGGTAGCACCCCAAAGGGGGCGCTACCCAATTTTTACCCCTATATCTGTTAAGTTACTTAATAGTCTGTTAAGTAGAGGCATGGCAGGGCACCTCAGTCCCGTGGAATGCACATCTTGTGCCATGTGGGAACTCCAGGATGCTTCCCGTGTCCTGGATAACCACATGTGCAGGAAGTGTTGTCACTTCCCCTCTGAACTTTCTATACTCAGCCTGGTTCTCCCTTGTATTCTCCACCTGACATCTGTCATACGCCCCTTTTTCTGCTTCATCTTGCTCTCTATCTCTTTCGTCATCCAGGGAGCTCTGGCTTTAGTTGCCCTACCTTTCCCCCTCGTGGGAATGTACCTCGACTGTACCCGAACCATCTCCTCTTTAAAGGCAGCCCATTGTTCCATTACAGTTTTGCCTGCCATTCTTTGATTTCAATTTACCCGGGCCAGTTCCATTCTCAACCCACTGAAATTGGTCTTAACCAATACTGCCACCCCACCTCCTTTCTTTCCTTCCCTATCTTTTCTGAACACCTTATATCCAGGAAAATTTGGTACCCAATCCTGCTCTTTTTTGAGCCAGGTCTCCGTCATCACCATGACATCATATTCCCATGTGTCTATTTGCACCTGCAGCTCACCAACCTTATTTACCACTCTTCATGCGTTTACACACATGCACTGTAAACCTATCTTAGACCTTCTTGTATTCTCTTCGTCTGACCCCACCTAATACCGTGCTATTTCTTACTCTAGAGGCTATCTGTCCTTTGAGCTCCTTGTTTCTCCTTTCTAATGCTACATCCTGGTGCCCATCCCCCTGCCAAATTAGTTTAAACTCTCACCAACAGCACGAGCAAACCTCCCCGCGAGGATATTGGTCCCGGCTCTGTTGAGGTACAACCCGTCCAGCTTGTACAGGTCCCACCTGCCCCAGAACCGGTCCCAATGTCCCAGGAATCTAAAGCCCTCCCTCCTGCACCATCTCTCCAGCCACGCATTCATCTGCTCTATCCTCCTATTCCTGTACTCACTAGCACGTGGCACCGGGAGTAATCCAGAGATTACTACCTTTGAGGTCCTGCTTTTTAAATTCTCTCCTAGCTCCCTAAAATCTGCCTGCAGGACCTCATCCCTCTTTCTACCAATGTCATTGATACTGATATGGACCACGTCCTCTGGCTGTTCACCCTCCCCCTCAGAATGTTCTGCAGCCGCTCAGTGACATCCTTGACCCTGGCACCAGGGAGGCAACATACCATTCTGGAGTCAGGTCCGCGGCCGCAGAAACGCCTGTCTGTTCCCCTAACTATCGAATCCCCTACCACTATTGCTTTCCCGATCTTCCTCCCCCCCCCCCCCCCCCCTACCCCGTACAGCTGAGCCACCCGTGGTGCCATGGACTTGGCTCTGGCTGTACTCCCCAGAGGAATCATCGCCCACACCAATACCGGTTAGAGAGCGAGATGCACTCAGGGTTCTCCTGCACTACCTGCCTGGTCCTCCTGGTCTGTCTGACGGTCACCCATTCCCTCTCTGCCTGCACACTCTTACGCTGCAGGGTGACCACCTCCTGAAACATGCTCTCCACGTAGCTCAGCCTCACGGATGCACCACAGTGACGCCAGCTGCTGCTCAAGCTCCGAAACCCGGAGCTCGAGCTCCTCCAGCTGACGACAATCCCTGCACATGTGGCTGTCCAGGACCTGGGAAGCATCCTGGAGTTCCCACCTGGCACAAGATGTGCATTCCACGGGGCTGAGGTGCCCTGCCATGCCTTTATTTAATAGACTATTGACTAACTCAACAGAAATAAACGCAAGACTTTAAAAAAAAACAATCACCAGCTACTCACCAATCAGCTCCTTCCCTTGTGCTGACGTCACTTTAGGTTTTTACCTCACTCCCTGATGCTCGCGCTCCCTCTGGGCTCTGGGGCCTACCTTTATCCGCTGCCGCTCCTCTCCCGCAGGGCCGCTCTCGGATCCTTGGGTTCTGTGGCTCCACTCCTCCTTTTCAGTTAGACGGCTCAACCGCCTTCCTCCTCTTCACCGATTCCTACTCTCACCAAATTCTTCCAGTCTGCTTGCGATGCACACCGATTGAGTTCACACAGCTGTGTCTCCAAGCTCTGTGCTTTTGCAAACTGGTGCCTAATATATACCTTTTGAGAGTGAAACAAGTTACAACTACTTAATCAGCTTCTAGCTTTTACCACCTAATCAAGCAACCACTTATAGCTGATAGCTGCCACTGACCAGGCAGTTTCTTTTATGTTACAAGACAAAGCTAAATTCCAATCTGATGATCACTTAACTAACTTACCTTATACCTACCAGTGAATTTTTCCTCTCACCAAATTCTTCCTCTCTGCTTGCGATCCACTCCGATTGCATTCACCCAGCTCTGTCGCCAAGTTCTGTGATCAAGCTCTAATATCAACCAACAGAAGTCTAAACTTCAAATGTTCCAGGGTAGCTCATTGTACCATTTTACCATCACATGAAAGCCTCCAGTCTAAGGATTAATTACAACAAAGAAACACACGGCAAGCTTTGTAATACTCACAGATTGCGGGACAGGTTTCAGTGCACATTGTGCCAGATCCATTCCAGAACTTTTGGGACACACGGTTTCCTGGACATCAGTAACTAAATCCACCCGTTGGAGACGTTCTCCTAAATCAGTAATCTAACCAGAGGAATAGTGTTACACTTAATGAAGGGTCTTTGAGATAACACATATAAATAATGATACGGTGTCAGACAAAAATATGAGTTTCCTGCACATTATTACACTCCTGTGAAATGCCTTGGGACATTTTACTATGTTGAAGGTGCGATATAAATGCAAATAGTTGTTGTAATACAGTCAGTCAGTAGAAGCATGTAGCAAGTTATTCTCATCATTGGATTTGTGTAAGTTATACACTGAGCAGAGATTGGGTGATTTAGTAACATATTTACATGGGCAGTAACACTAGTTGATATTTCCTGGCATTGTACTCAGGGATTCAAGACCTGTGCAGTGTTGAAATCTTTTATCTTGTTCTTCCCAAAGAACATAATGACAATTCAGCGTAAAACAGTGGACGGCAGAAAATGCTACTGCCATAACACGAAGATCAAAAAATCCCACAGCAGAATGGAGATCTTCAATCAGGACAAAATGTGTTACTGCTGTTTCCTCCCATACTATTGCACCGGGAGAGCTGCACCCACAGGAACCAGCACAGAACACAAGAATGATGACTCACAGGCACCAACTAAAGGATGCTGATCAACATCGCGACATAGCTCAGCCAGCACAAGTGAACTGGCAAATTGAGCAGCGTGAACCACTGATTACTCCGTATTTGTCCCTTCTGTCTGCCCAACCCCTACATCGTGACATGGTCAGAGGTGGGGCTGGTGAGATGCTGTGAGTAGGATCCAAAATGTCATTTCCCAGTGGCAATTGCTCTTTAAAGTATTGATTGCCTTAAGGAAACACGAATTCAACCAGGGTGCACCTAAGGAGTGAAAGTTTTGTCAATGGCCCCTACACCTCCCTCGATGGACAACACAAGCAATTGTGCCATTGTTTATAAAGGGAGAAAGAGATAGACCGAGTAATTACAGGCCAGTCAGCCTAACGTCAGTGATGGGAAAATTATTGAAAAAAATTCTGAGGGACGGTATTAAACATAATTTAGAAAGTCACGGATTAATCAAGGACAATCAGCATGGATTTGTTATGGGAAGGTCGTGTCTGACTAACTTGATTGAATGTTTTGAGGTGGTAACAAGGAGGGTCGATGATGGTAGTGCATTTCATAGAATCAGAATCGTTACAGCACAGTAGGAGGCCATTCAGCCCGTCAAGCCCGTGCCGGCTCTCTGCAAGAGCACTTCAGCTAGTCCCAATCCCCCGCCCTTTCTCCGTAGCCCTATAATTTTTTTCTTTCAGGTACTTATCCAATTCCCTTTTGTAAGCCACGATTGAATCCGCCTCCACCACCCTTTTAGATAGTGAATTCCAGATCCTAACCACTCGCTGTGTAAAAAAGTTTTTCCTCATGTCGCCTTTGGTTCTTTTGCCAATCACCTTAAATCTGTGTCCTCTGGTTCTCGACCCTTCCGCCAATGGGAACAGTTTCTCTCTATCTACTCTGTCCAGACCCTTCATGGTTTTGAACACCTCTATCAAATCTGCTCTCAATCTTCCCTGCTCTAAGGAGAACAACCCCAGCTTCTCCAGTCTATCCATGTAACTGAAGTCCCTCATCCCTGGAACCACTCTTGTAAATCTTTTCTGCACCCTCTCTAAAGCCTTCACATCCTTCCTAATTTGATTGTCATTTGATGTAGTCTACATGGATTTTAGCAAGGCCTTTGACAAGGTCCCACATGGCAGATTGGTCAAAAAAGTATAATCCCAAGGGATCCACACAAAAGTGGCAAGTTGCATCCAAAACTGGCTCAGTGGCAGGAAGCGGAGGGTAATGGTTGACTGGAAGGCTGTTTGCAGTGGGGTTCCGCAGGGCTCAGTACTAGGTCCCTTGCTTTTCATGGTATATATCAATGATTTAGACTTCAATGTAGGAGGCATGATTAAGAAGTTTGCAGATGATACAAAAATTGGCCGTGTGGTTGATAATGAAGAAGAAAGCTGCAGACTGCAGGAAGATATCAATGGACTGGTCTGGTGGGCAGAACAGTGGCAAATGGAATTCAATCTGGAGAAGTGTGAGGTAATGCATTTGGGGAGGGCTAACAAGGCAAGGGAATAAACTATAAATGGTAGGATACTGAGAAGTGCAGAAGATCAGAGGGACCGTGGAGTGCATGTCCACAGATCCCTGAAGGTAGCAGGACAGGTAGATAAGGTGGTTAAGAAGGCATACAGGATACTTGCCTTTATTAGCCGAGGCATAGAATATAAGAGCAGGGAGGTTATGCTAGAACTGTATAAAACACTAGTTAGGCCGCAGCTAGAGTACTGCATTCAGTTCTGGTCACCACATTACAGGAAGTAGGTGATTGCACTAGAGAGGGTAGACGGGAGATTTACGAGGAAGTTGCCAGGACTGGAGAATTTTAGCTATGAGGAAAGATTGGATAGGCTGGGGTTGTTTTCTTTGGAACAGAGGAGGCTGAGGGGAAACTTAATTGAGGTGTATAAAATTATGAGGGGCCTAGTGGATAGGAAGGATCTATTTCCCTAGCAGAGAGGTCAATAACCAGGAGCATAGATTTAAAGTAATTGGTCGGAGGTTTAGAGGGGATTTGAGGAGAATGTTTTCACCCAGAGGGTGGTGGGGGTCTGGAACTCACTGCCTGAAAGGGTGGTAGAGGCAGAAACCCTCATCACATTTAAAAAGTACTTGAATATGCACTTGAAGTGCCGTAACCTGCAGGGCTGCGGACCAAGAGCTGAAAGGTGGGATTAGGGTGGATAGCTCTTTGTCGACCGGCACAGACCCGATGGGCCGAGTGGCCTCCTTCTGTGAATTTCTATGATTCTAACACTAGTGGCCGAGTCTGCAACTGAATCATGACCGGCAGCTACAGGTCACATTGTGACGTTCACATACTGATTCCCATTCTAAATGTTAACTTAGGCAGTTTCATTGTTCAATGTTGACATAAAAAGCACGACTTAAAAATGATGACACAGGAAGACGCAAGATTTGTGGACAAAAAGTGGGTGGTTATAGTAGGAATTTTGATAATATACAAGTGGATATCCTCTCAAGTTGCTATTCCCCCAAAAATATATTCCTGAAATAAAAGCAGTGTTCATTTGATGGCGATGGGGTTCATCAGATGTGCACCAATTTATTGATGGATTAAATTACCTCTGGTTTTATTCAAACAGGAAACACATTAAATTTATTAAATAAAATGAAGAAATAAAACATGAGTTCCCAGAATGTGTTAATCAAGTAAAAGGAACAGAAACCTGCTTCCCCCACAATGAAGTCGGTGTTATTAAATAAATTGTGCAGTAGCTGGGAGCAGGTTGGCAGCACAGACTGGGGATGGGCCAGTTAGAAACATATGTATTTTAAAAATATAAGTTAAAAGCTAAAAGTTTGACAAGTTGAATGAATCACTTAGAAGACCAGAAATGCAAGATGGTGGAAAGGTCATCGACCTGAAACATTAACTCTGTTTCACAGAATCATAGAAATTTATGGCACAGAAGGAGGCCATTTCCACCTCCGTAACATCGCCCGTCTCCCCCCTTGCCTCAGCTCTTCTGCTGCTGAAACTCTCATCCATGCCTTTGTTACCTCTAGACTTGACTATTCCAGCGCACTCCTGGCTGGCCTCCCACATTCTGCCCTATGTAAACTTGAGGTCATCCAAAACTCAGCAGCCTGTGTCCTAACTGACACCAAGTCCCGTTCACCCATCACCCCTGTGCTCGCTGACCTACATTGGCTCCCGGTTAAGCAACGCATCGATTCCCTATCTCTGTAATCTCATCTAGCCCCACAATCCCCCGAGATATCTGCGCTCCTCTAATTCTGCCCTCTTGAGGATCCCTGATTATAATCGCTTAACCTTTGGTGTTTGGCTGTGCCTTCTGTTGCCTAGGCCCTAAACTCTGGAATTCCCTCCCTAAACCTCTCCGCCTCGCTACCTCTCCTTCCTCTATTAAGAAGATCCTTAAAACCTACCTCTTTGACCAAACTTTTGGTCATCTGCCCTAATTTCTCCTCTGTGGCTCGGTGTTAAATTTTTGTCTTAAAATACTCCTGTGAAGCGCCTTAGGACGTTTTCCTATGTAAAAGGCATTATATAAATACAAGTTGTTGTTGTTGTTGAAATAGGTCCTTCCTATCCACTCTATCTATGCCCCTCATAATTTTATACACCTCAATTAAGTCTCCCCTCAGCCTCCACTGTTCCAAAGAAAACAACCTCAGCCTATCCAATCTTTCCTCATTTCTAAAATTCTGCAGTCCTGGCAACATCCTCATCAATCTACTCTGTACCCTCTCTAGTGCAATTAGATATTTCCTGTAATGTGTCATTTATTGTATAATCCCTTGCCTTGTTAGCCCTCGCCAAATGCATTACTTCACACTTAGAGTCATGTGGTCATAAGGCACAGACTGAGGACATTCGGCCCACCGAGTCCGCGCCGGCTGTGTAGATAAATCCAGTTAGTCCCATTCACCTGCTCTATCTCTGTAGCCCTGCAAGGTTATTTCCCTCAAGTGCCTATCCAGTCTTTCCTTGAAAACATTGAGTGTCTCCGCTTCCACCACTTCCGTCAGCAGCGAATTCCAGGTCCTCACCACTCGCTGTGTAAAAAAATTTTTCCTCACATCCCCCCTGTATCTCTTGCCCAAAACCTTAAATCTGTGTCCCCTAGTCGTTGTACCATCAACTAGTGGAAACAACCTTTCCCCGTCTAGCCTATCCAAACCCGTCATAATCTTGTACACCTCTATCAAATCACCCCTCAACCTCCTTTGCTCTAATGAAAACAAAGCCAGCTTCTCCAACCTGTCCTTGTAGCTAAGATCCCCTATCCCCAGAACCATTCTGGTAAATCTCCTCTGCATCCTCTCAAGGGCCTTCACATCCTTCCTAAAGTGTGGTGACCAGAACTGGACGCAATACTCCAGTTGTGGCCTAACCAGCACTTTATAAAGGTTCAGCATAACTTCTCTACTTTTGTACTCAATACCTCTATTTATGAAGACCAAGATCCCATATGCTTTGCTAACCAGTCTCTCAATATGTCCTGCCACCTTCAGGGACCTATGCACATTAATTCCCAGGTCCCTCTGTCCCTGCACACTCTTTAAAACTATGCCATTAAGTGTATATTGCCTCTCCCTGTTCCTTCTGCCAAAATGCATCACTTCACTCTTCTCTGTATTAAATTCCATCTGCCACTTGTCTGCCCATTCTGCTAGCCTTTCTATGTCCTGTTGCAGCCGATTGGTATCATCCTCACTGTTTGCCACACCCCTAAGTTTGGTGTCATCGGCAAATTTAGAAATTCACCTCAGTATTCCAATATCCAGGTCATTTATATATATCAAAAAAAGCAATGGCCCCAGCACTAACCCTTGGAGAACACCACTGTCTACCATCCTCCAGTCTGAAAAACAGCCATTTAGCACAACTCGCTGTTTTCTGTCCTTAAACCAATTCCTCATCCAAGCTGCCACTGACCCACCTATTCCATGAGCCTCAATTTTGTTAACCAGCCTTCTATGTGGTACTTTGTCAAATGCATTCCGAAAATCCATATAGACAAGATCCATTGCATTCCCTTCATCGATCCTCTCTGTTACTTCATCAAAAAATTCAATTAGATTAGTCAAACACGATCTGCCTTTTACAAATCTGTGTTGGCTCTCCTTAATTAGCTTAAACTTCTCCAAGTGCCCCTTAATTTTTTCCTTGATTATGGTTTCTAAAACTTTACCCACCACTGATGTTAAACTGACCGGCCTGTAGTTACTAGGATTGTCCTTAAACCCTTTCTTGAACAATGGTGTCACATTTGCCACTTTCCAATCCTCAGGTACCTCCCCCGCATCTAGGGATGATTGGAAAATTATGGCAAGCCCTTCTGCTATCTCCTCCACCAATTCCCTTAGCAACCTGGGATGCAAGCCATCTGGACCAGGCGACTTATCCACTCTAAGCATATCCAGCCTTTCTAGTACATCCTGTCTATTAATTTTCACCCCTTCCATTGGTTCTACCTTTTCCACTTCTATCGATATTTTGTCAGCATCCACCTCCTTAGTAAACACCGATACAAAGTACTCATTGAGTATTCTAGCCTTGCACTGTGCCTCTAAGCATATAACACCTTCTTTGTCTCTAATAGGCTCCACCCCGCCTCTTACTACCCGCTTACTGTTTACATGCCGGTAGAAGATTTTTGGGTTCCCTTTTATGTGAACTGTCATTGTACCCTCATATTCTCTCTTTGCCAATCTTATTTTCATCTTCACATCCCCTCTCAACTTATTGTATTTGGTCTGGTTCTCCCTTGAAGAATTCACCTGACATGCATCATACACCCTCTTTTTTTGTTTCATCATCTTCCCTATCTGCCTTATCATCCAAGGAGCCCTTCCTTTGGTTCCCTTACCCTTCGCTCTTGTTGGAATGTACCTAGCCTGTACTTGGAACATCTCCTCCTTAAAGATGACCCATTGTTCCATCACAGTTTTTCCTGTCAGTCTTTGGTTCCATTTTACCATGGCTAGATCCTTTCACATCCCATTGAAGTTAGCCCTATTCCAGTTTAGAAGTTCCTCTCTAGATTGTTCCTTGCTCCTCTCCATTGCTAATCTAAATCTTAGGATACGATGATCACTTGTACCCAAGTGTTCTCCCACAGACACTTGGTCGACCTGGCCCACCTCATTCCCCAGCACCAGATCCAACAATGCCTCCTTCCTAGTTGAGCCAAGAACATATTGGTCAATGAAATTCTCCTGAATACATTTCAGAAATTCCTCCCCTTCCTTTTCCTGTACCCTAGCATTATCCCAATCGATATTTGGGTAATTAAAGTCCCCCAATATCACCTCTCTATAGCTCTTGCATATCTCTGCGATTTCCCTGCAGATTTGCTCCTCTACCTCCCTCTCACTATTTGGGGGCCTATAGAATACCGCCAATAGTGTGATCATACCCTTTTTGCTCCTCAACTCTAACCAAATGGATTCTGTCCTTGTCCCCTCAAGAACATCCTCTCTTTCCAACACTACAATGTCTTCCTTAATCAGCACTGCCACCCCACCTCCCTTTTTTCCTTCCCTATCTTTTCTGAACACCTTGTACCCTTGAATATTAAGTGCCCAGTCCTCACCGTTTTTAAGCCACATTTCCGTTATTGCCACAACATCATATTGCCACATGACTAATTGTGTTTGTAGCTCACCAACCTTATTCACCGCACTTTGTGCATTTACGTACATGCATTCTAAACCCATTTTTGAATTTTTCGTAGTCTTTCTTAGTTTGCTTCTATCTAATATGGTACTACTACTACCTCTAGTACTACTTTCTTCTCTAGTACTATCCAACACTCTCACTCTTTAATGCACCTTATTCCTCTTTTCTACTCCTATATGCTGGTGCGCATCCCCCTGCCAAGCTAGTTTAAACCCTCCCCAACAGCACTAGCAAACCTCCCCTGCGAGAATATTGGTCCCGGCTCTGTTGAGGTGTAACCCGTCCGGCTTGTACAGGTTCCACCTTCCCCAGAAATGGTCCCAATTCCTCAGGATTCTAAAGCCCTCCCTCCTGTACCATTTCTCCAGCCACGCATTCATCTGTTCTATCCTTCTATTCCTGTACTCACTAGCACGTGGCACCGGGAGTAATCCAGAGATTACTACCTTTGAGGTCCTGCTTTTTAATCTCTCTCCTAGCTCCCTGAACTCTGCCTGCAGGACATCATCCATCTTTCAGCCTATGTCATTGGTCCTGATATGGACAACGACCTCTGGCTTTTTAAAAATTCGTTCATGGGATATGGACGTCACGGGCAAGGCCAGCATTTATTACCCATCCCTAATTGCCCTTGAGAAGGTGGTGGTGAGCCGTCTTCTTGAACCTCTGCAGTCCATGTGGTGAAGGTGCTCCCACAGTGCTGTTAGGGAGGGAGTTCCAGGATTTTGACCCAGCGACGATGAAGGATCGGTGATATACTTCTAAGTCAGGATGGTGTGTGACTTGGAGGGGAACTTGGAGGTGGTGGTGTTCCCATGCGCCTGCCGCCCTTGTCCTTCTAGGTGGAAGAGGTCACGGGTTTGGGAGGTGCTGCCGAAGAAGCCTTGGCGAGTTGCTGCAGTGCACCTTGTAGATGGCACACACTGCAGCCACGGTATGCCGGTGGTGGAGGGAGTGAATGTTTAAGGTGGTGGATGGGGTGCCAATCAAGCGGGCTACTTTGTCCTGGATGGTGTCGAGCTTCTTGAGTGTTGTTGGAGCTGCACTCATCCAGGCCAGTGGAGAGTATTCCATCACACTCCTTACTTGTGCCTTGTAGATGGTGGAAAGGCTTTGGGGAGTCAGGAGGTGAGACACTCGCCGCAGAATACCCAGTCTCTGACCTGCTCTTGCTGCCACAGTATTTATGTGGCTCATCCAGTTAAGTTTCTGGTCAATGGTGACTCCCAGGATGTTGATGGTGGGGGATTCGGCGATAGTAATGCCGTTGAATTATGACCAAAGGCCACCAAACAGTAGTGGTAATGTAGGGCACTGTATTAATCAAGAAATTAGAATTGCATGTAACAAGGGCAATACGGTAATCATGGGGGACTTTAATCTACATATAGACTGGGCAAATCAAATTACCACTAATGGTGTGGAGGACGAATTCTTGGAATGCATGCGAGATGGTTTCCTGGATCAGTATGTGGAGGAACCAACCAGGGAACTGGATCTGGTACTGTGTAATGAGAAAGGGCTAATCAATAATCTTGTGGTAAAGGGGCCTTTAGGGACAAGTGACCATAATAGGATGGAATTTTAAATTAAGTTTGAGAGTGATGTAGTCCAATCTGAAACTAAGGTCTTCAATCTAAACAGAGGAAACTACAAGGGTATGAGGGACAAGTTGGCCATGGTAGATTGGGAGACTACACTAAAAGGTATGAAGGTGGACATACAATGGTTAACGTTCAAGGAAATAATGCATAATTTGCAATAAACATATATTCCTCTAGGGCATAAAAACCCAAAAGGAAAAGTGATCCAACCATGGCTAACAAAAGAAATTAAAGTTAGTATTAAGTCAAAGGAGGAAGCTTATAAAGTTGCCAGAAAAAGCGGTCAGCCTGAGGATTGGGATCTTTTTAGAAATCAGCAAAGGGGGACCAAGAAATTGATAAAGAAAGGGAAAATGGAATACGAGCACAAACTAGCAAAAAATATAAAAACGGATTGTAAAAGCTTCTATAGGTATGTGAAAAGGAAAAGACTGGCGAAGGTAAATGTAGGTCCTTTACAGTCAGAGATGGGAGAATTTATAATGGGGAATGAGGAAATGGCTGAGAAATTAAATAAATACTTTGTTTCTGTCTTCACGGAGGAAGACACAAAAAACCTCCCAGAAATACGAAAATGAAGAACTTAAAGAAATTATTATTAGTAAAGAAAACAGTACTAGCAAAGTTAATGGGACTAAAAGTCGATAAATCTCAAGGATCGGATGACCTACATCCTAGGGTTTTGAAAGAGGTGGCCATTGGGATAGTGGATGCATTGGTTGTCATCTTCCAAAATTCTATAGATTCTGAAACGGTTCCTGCAGATTGGAGGATAGCAAATGTAACGCCGCTATTTAAGAAAGGATGGAGAGAGAAAACGGGGAACTACAGACCTGTTAGCCTCACATCAGTAGTTGGGAAAATGCTGGAATCTATTATAAAGGATGCAATAAATGGGCACTTAGAAACTAATAGTAAGATTGGGCAGAGTCAACATGGATTTATGAAAGGGAAATCCTGTTTAACAAACCTAATGGAGTTCTTTGAGGATGTAACTAGTGGAGTAGACAAAGGGGAACCGGTAGATGTGGTGTATTTGGATTTTCAGAAGGCCTTCGATAAAGTCCCACACAAGAGGTTGGTGAACAAAATTAGGGCACATGGAATTGGGGGTAATATACCAGCATGGATTGAGAATTGGTTAACAGACAGAAAACAAAGAGTAGCGATAAACGGGTCTTTTTCAGGATGGCAGGCTGTGACTAGTGGGGTACCGCAAGGATTGGTGCTTGGGCCCCAGCTATTTACAATCTATATCAATGATTTGGATGAGGGGACTAAATGCAACATTTCCAAATTTGCTGATGACACAAAGCTAGGTGGCAGTGTCAGTTGTGAAGAGGATGTGAAGAGGCTTCAAGGGGATCTTAACAGGCTCAGTGAGTGGGCGAGAACATGGCAGATGGAATATAATGTGGATAAATGTGAAGTTATCCACTTTGGTAGAAAAAACAGAAAGGCAGAGTATTTCCTAAATGGTGAAAGATTGGGGAATGCAGATGCTCAAAGGGACCTGGGTGTCCTTGTACATGAGTCACTGAAAGTGAATGTGCAGGTGCAGCAAGCCATTAGGAAGGCAAATGGTATGCTGGCCTTCATTACAAGAGGATTTGAGTACAGAAGTAAAAACGTCTTACTCCAATTATATAGGGCCTTGGTGAGACCACACCTGGAGTACTATGTACAATTTTGGTCTCCTTACCGAAGGAAGGATATACTTGCCATAGAGGGAGTGCAACAAAGGTTCACGAGATTGATTCCTGGGATGGCGGGACTGTCGTATGAGAAGAGATTGAGTAAACTAGGCCTGTATTCTCTTGAATTCAGAAGAATGAGAGGGGATCTCATTGATGCATACAAAATTATTACAGGGCTTGATAGGGTGGATGCTGGGAGAATGTTTCCCTTGGCTGGGGAGTCTAGAACCAGGGGCCACAGCCTCAGGATAAAGGGTAGGCCATTCAGGACTGAGATGAGAAGAAATTTCTTCACACAGAGGGTGGTGAATCTTTGGAATTCTCTACCCCAGAGGGCTGTGGAGGCTCAGGCATTGGGTATATTCAAAACAGAAGTCGATAGATTTCTGACTAGTAAGGGCATCAAGAGATATGGCGATAGGGCCGGTTAATGGAGTTGAGGCAGAAGATCAGCCATGATCTTATTGAATGGCGGAGCAGGCTAGAAGGGTCGAGTGGCCTACTCCTGCTCCTATTTCTTATGTTCTTATGTCCTTATGAATGTCAAGGGGAGGTGGTTAGACTCTCGCTTGTTGGAGATAGACATTGCCTGGCACTTCTGTGGCGCAAATGTTACCTGCCACTTATCAGCCCAAGCCTAAACGTCGTCCAGGTCTTGTTGCATGCAGGTTTGGACTGCTTCATTTTCTGAGGAGTAGTGAATGGCGCTGAACACTGTGCAGTCATCAGCGAAAATCCCCATTTCTGACCTTATGTTGGAGGGAAGGTCATTGATGAAGTAGCTGAAGATGGGCCGAGTACACTGCCCTGAGGAACTCCTGCAGCGATATCCTGGGTCTGTGATGATTGACCTTCAACCACCACAACCATCTTCCTTTGTGCTAGGTATGACTCCTACCAGTGGAGCGTTTTCCCCCCGATTCCCATTGACTTCAGTTTTACTAGGGCTCCTTGATGCCACACTCGGTCAAATGCTGCCTTGATGTCAAGGGCAGTCACTCTCACCTCGCCTCTGGGTTCAGCTCTTTTGTCCATGTTTAGACCAAGGCTGTAACGAGGTTGGGAGCAGAGTGGTCTTTGCAGAACCCAAACTGGGCATCAGTGAGTAGGTTATTGGTGAGTAAGTGCCGCTTGATAGCACTGTCGATGACACCTTCCATCACTTTGCTGATGATTGAGAGTAGATTGATGGGACGGTAATTGGTCGGGTTGGATTTGTCCTGCTTTTTGTGGACAAGACATACCTGGGCAGTTTTCCACATTGTTGGATAGATGCCAGTGTTGTAGCTGTAGAGTCATAGGGGTAAAAATTCAGTTGGTTGCGCCTTCCGTTAGCGCCTTAAGAGGGCGCTAATGGGGCGCAAAGCTGCTAACGCCCGGGCGCAGCGATGTTTGCGCCGCTCGGGAACTTAACTTGAGATTGTGCGGCGGCGCTAAAACTTACCGCTGCGACCACCTGCGCGCGCAGATTGTGACGTCATTCCATGGTGCAACGCCCTTGTGGCGCCCCGTAGCAGAAATTGAGTGGCGCCCCCTGCCTTACCGCCTGGCGCTTCCAACGACCAGAAGACTGGAACGCTATCAATCGCTGTGGGGCTGGGGGGGGGGCGCTATTTAAAGGGGGCCTCTTCCTGTCTTTTATTGTTGGTGGCATTTTTGAACTACGCATTCTGAGAGAGAGGGAGAGACTTCTGGAGAGATTCAACGTTGTGTGAAGGAGTTTTGGGTACTGAGCAGCACTTTGCAGGTTCATTTTGATTTGCCATTCCTTGTATCGATTTAGCAGAGACTGTGGGAGCTGCACTCTGAGCTCTTTGCCTGGTACTCTCCATTGTTCTTTCCAGCACATTTGATGTGCAAGTCTCTCCAGGCCGAGATTCAAGGCTGCAATGAACAGGATGTGGATGGAAAGCAAGATTAACCATCCCCTTTAAGAACTGGCCCATGCCATTGTGTGTGTGTTCCATTGCTGACTGACATTACATGAGCTTCGCCAGCGCTCTGAGGTAGCGCCTCACTCCTTGGCCTTTGCGTCTTAAGACAGGTGTGCAGCGCCTGCTTTAGCGCTCCACTCACCTCCCGGGGCGGTAAAAGTGAAGTTTCCAGTCAGTGCCGATAATTAGCGCCAGGCGCTAATATTTGCGTCCAGACGATATTTGCGCCCCAAATGGGGCGCGACCTAATTTCTACCCCATAGAGTTATACAGCACAGAAAGAGGCCATTTCGGCCCATCGTGTCCGCACTGGCCATCAAGCCCTGTCTATTCTAATCCCATTTTCCAGCACTTGGTCCGTAGCCTTGTATGCTGTGGCGTTTCAAGTGCTCATCTGAATGCTTCTTGAATGTTGTGAGGGTTCCTGCCTCTACCACCCTTTCAGGCAGTGAGTTCCAGATTCCAACCACCCTCTGGGGGAAAAAGTTTTTCCTCAAATCCCCTCTAAACCTCCTTCCCCTTACCTTGAAACTATGCCCCCTGGTTATTGACCCCTCTACTAAGGGGAAAAGTTCCTTTCTATCTACTCTAGCTATGCCCCTCATAATTTTGTACACCTCAATCAGGTCCCCCCTCAGCCTTCTCTGCTCTAAGGAAAACAACCCCAGCCTGTCCAGTCTCTCTTCATAGCTGAAACACTCCAGCCCAGGTAACATCCTGGTGAATCTCCTCTGCACCCTCTCTAATGCAATCACATCCTTCCTATACTGTGGCGACCAGAACTGTACACAGAATTCCAGCTGTGGCCTAACTAGCGTTTTGTACAGCTCCATCATAACCTCCCTGCTCTTATATTCTATGCTTCGGCTAATGAAGGCAAGTATCCCATATGCCTTCTTAACCACCTTATCTACCTGTCTGGCTGCCTTCAGGGATCTATGTACATGCACACCAAGGTCCCTCTGATCCTCTGTCCTTCCTAGGGTCCTACCATTCATTGTGTATTCCCTTGCCTTGTTAGTCCTCCTAAAATGCATCACCTCACACTTTTCAGGGTTAAATTCCATTTGCCACTGTTCTGCCCATCTGACCAACCCATCTATATCGTCCTGTAGCCTGAGGCTTCCCTCCTCATTATTTACCACTCCACCAATTTTCGTGTCATCTGCGAACTTACTGATCATACCTCCTACATTCATATCTAAATCATTAATGTACACTACAAACAGCAAGGGACCCAGCACTGATCCCTGTGGTTCACCACTGGACACAGGCTTCCAGTCACAAAAACAACCTTCGACCATCACCCTCTGCCTCCTGCCACTAAGCCAATTTTGGATCCAATGTGCCAAATTGCCCTGGATCCCTTGGGCTCTTACCTTCTTGACCAGTCTCCCATGTGGGACTTTGTCAAAAGCCTTACTGAAGTCCATGTAGACTACATCAACTGCACTACCCTCATCCACACACCTAGTCACCCCCTCGAAAAATTCAATCAAATTGGTTGGACATGATCTCCCCCTGACAAAGCTATGCTGGCTATCCTTGATTAATCCTTGCCTCTCCAAGTGGAGATTAATTCTGTCCCTCAGAACTTTTTCCAATAATTTCCATACCACTGATGTTAGGCTCACTGGCCTGTAATTCCCTGGTTTATCCCTACTACCCTTCTTGAATAATGGTACTACGTTAGCTGTCCTCCAGTCCTCTGGCACCTCCGCTGTGGCCAGAGAGGTTCTGAAAATTTGTGTCAGAGCCCCTGCAAACTCCTCCCTTGCCTCACACAGCAGCCTGGGATACATCCCGTCTGGGCCTGGGGATTTATCCACTTTTAAGCCCGCTAAAACCGCTTGTACCTCCTCCCTCTCAATGCTAATTTGTTGAAGTATATCACAATCCCCCTGCCTGATTTCTATGCCTACATCGTCCTTCTCCATAGTGAACACAGATGCAAAATATTCATTTAAAACCTCACCTACATCTTCCGGCTCTACACACAGATTGTCACTTTGGTCCCTAATGGGCCCTACTCTTTCCCTGGTTATCCTCTTGCCCTTAATATACTTATAAAACACCTTGGGACAGCTTGTACTGGAACAGCTTGGCTAGAGGCGCGGCTAGTTCTGGAGCACAAGTCTTCAACATGATAGCTGGGATGTTGTCGGGGCCCATAGCCTTTGCTGTATCCAGTGCGCTCAGCCGTTTCTTGATATCATGTGGAGTGATTTGAATTGGCTGAAGACTGGTGTTGGGGAGCTCAGGAGGAGGCTGATATGGATCATCCACTCAGCACATCTGTCTGAAGATGGTTTCAAATGCTTCAGCCTTGTCTTTTGCACTCACGTGCTAGGCTCCACCATCATTGAGGATGGGGATATTCATGGAGCCTCCTCCTCCCATTAGTTGTTTAATGGTCCACCACCATTCACAACTGGATGTGGCAGGGCCATTGATTGTGGGATTGCTTAGCCCTGTCTATAGCATGCTGCTTCCGCTTTTTAGCATGCATGTAGTCCTGTGTTACAGCTTCTCCAGGTTCGCACCTCATTTTTAGGTATGCCTGGTTCTGCTCCTGGCATGCTCTTCTACACTCCTCATTGAACCAGGGTTGATCCCCTAGCTTGGTGGTCATGGTAGAGTGAGGGATATGACGAGCCATGATATTACAGATTATAGTGGAATACAATCCTGTTGCTGCTTCATGGATGCCAGTTTTGAGCTGCTAATCTGTTCTGAATCTATCCCATTTAGTACGGTGGAGGGTGTCCTCAGTGTGAAGGCAGGACTTTGTCTCCACAATGACTTTGCGGTGGTCACTGCTACCAATACTGTCATGGACAGATGTATCTGCGACAGGTAGATTGGTGAGGACGAGGTCAAGTAGGTTTTTCCCTTGTTTTGGTTCCCTCACCACCTGTCGCAGGCCCAGACTAGCAGCTATGTCCTTCAGGACTCAGGCAGCTCGGTCAGTAGTGGTGCTCCGAAGCCACTCTTGGTGATGGACATTGAAGTCCCCCACCCAGAGTACAGAGTACATTCTGTGCCCTTGCTACTCTCAGTGCTTCTTCCAAGTGGTGTTCAACATGGAGGAGTACTGATTCATCAGCTGAGGGAGGGCGGTAGGTGGTAATCAGCAGGAGGTTTCCTTGCCCATGCTTGACCTGAAGCCATGAGACTTCATGGGGTCTGGAGTCAATGTTGAGGACTCCCAGGGCCACTCCTTCCCGACTGTATACCACTGTGCCGCCACCCCTGGTGGGTCTGTCCTGTCGGTGGGACAGGACATACCCAGGGATGGTGATGGAGGAGTTCGGGACATTGGCTGAAAGGTATGATTCTGTGAGTTTGACTATGTCAGGCTGTTGCTTGACTAGTCTGTGGGACAGCTCTCCCAATTTTGGCACAAGTCCCCAGATGTTGGTGAGGAGGACTTTGCAGTGTCGACTGGGCTGGGTGTGCCGTTGCCGTGTCCGTAGCCGGTGCCGAGGTCGATGCCGGGTGAACCAGATGGGTTTTTACGACAATCCGATAATTTCATGGTTACCATTACTGATACTAGCTTTTTATTCCAGATTTATTTAATTAACTGAATTTAAATTCCCCAGCTGCCGTGGTGGGATTTGAACTCACGTCCCCGGATCATTAGTCCAGGCCTCTGGATTACTAGTCCAATAACATAGCCACTATGCTACTGTTCCCTCATTCACCCTCCTCCCTCAGAGGGTCCTGTAGCCACTCAGTGACATCCTTGACTCTGGCACCAGGGAGGCAACAAACCATCCTAGAGTCACATCTACGACTGCAGAAACGCCTGTCTACTCCGCTAACTATTGAATCCCCGACCACTATTGCTCTTCCACTCTTTTTCCTCCCTCCCCCCCCCGCCCCGCCCCGCCCAGCCCATGCTGAGCCACCCGTGGTGCCATGGACTTGACTCTGGCTGCACTCCCCAGTACTCAGAACAGAATACTGGTTGGAGAGCGAGATGCACCCCGGGGACTCCTGCACTACCTGCCTGGTCCTCCTCTTCTGTCTGGCGGTCACCCATTCCCTCTCTGCCTGCACACTCTTAAGCTGCGGGGTGACCACCTCTAGAAACGTGCTATCCACCTAACTCTCAGCCTCGCGGATGCACCGCAGTGACTCCAGCCGCCGCTCAAGCTCCGAAACCCGCAGCTCGAGTTGCTGTAGCTGGCGACACTTCCCGCACATATGGTCGTCCAGGCTACGAGAAGCGTCCAGGATTTCCCACATGGCACAGGATGTGCATTCCATGGGACTGAGCTGCCCTGCCATGCCTCTATTTAATAGACTAATAATTAACCCAGTAGAAATAAACTTAAAACTTTACAAAAAACACTCCCCAGCTACTCCCCAATCAGCTCCTTCCCTTGTGCCGACATCACTTTTTTTACTCTGACGTCACTTTTTCAAAAACTGCCTCTGTTGAGTAGCTGCCGCTCGGGACAGCTCCTTTTAACTGCTCCGCTCTCGCTGTGCTCCCTCCAGGTCTGCTCCTTCCTGTCTTTATAAAACATCTTTGGGTTTTCCTTGATTTTACTTGCCAATACTTTTTCATGCCCTCTCTTTGCTTTCCTAATTTAATTTTCATTTTCTCCACAGATGCTGCCTGACCTGCTGAGCATTTCCAACATTCTCTGTTTTATCTCAGTTAGTGTAGAGGAACAAAGGGACCTTGGAGTGCATGTCCACAGATCCCTGAAGGTAGCAGGCCAAGTAGATAAGGTGGTTAAGAAGGCATACGGAATACTTGCCTTTATTAGCCGTGGCACAGAATATAAGAGCAGGGGGGTTATGCTTCAACTGTATAAAACACTAGCTAGGCCTCAGCTAGAGTACTGCGTGCAGTTCTGGTCACCACATTACAGGAAAGATGTGATTGCACTAGAGAGGGTACAGAGGAGATTTACAAGGATGTTGCCGGGAGTAGAGAATCTTAGCTATGAGGAAAGACTGGATAGGCTGGGTCTGTTTTCCTTGGAACAGAGGAGGCTGAGGGGAGACCTTATTGAGGTGTATCAAATTATGAGGGGCCTAGATAAAGTGGATATAAAGGACCTATTTCCCTTAGCAGAGGGGTCAAAAACCAGGGGGCACAGATTTAAAATAATTAGTGGAAGGTTTAGAGGGGATTTGAGGGGAAATTTCTTCACCCAGGGGGTTGTGGGGGTCTGGAACTCACTGCCTGAAAGGGTGGTAGAGGCAGAAACCCAACCACATTTAAAAAGTACTTGGATGTGCACTTGGGATGCTCTAACCTGCAGGGCTACGGACCAAGAGCTGGGAAGTGGGATTAGGCTGGATAGCTCTTTGTTGGCCGGCGCGGACACGATGGGCCGAAATGGCCTCCTTCCGTGCTGTAACTTTCTATGATTCTATGATTTCCAGTATGTGGTATTTTGCTTGTGTGGAGATGATGAAGAGAGTTGGGGGTAGAAATTAGGTCGCGCCCCATTTGGGGCGCAAATATCGTCTGGACGCAAATATTAGCGCCTGGCGCTAATTATCGGCACTGACAGGAAACTTCACTTTTACCGCCCCGGGAGGTGAGTGGAGCGCTAAAGCAGGCGCTGCACACCTCTCTTAAGGCGCAAAGGCCGAGCAGTGAGGCGCTAACTCGGAGCGCTGGCGAAGCTCATGTAATGTCAGTCAGCAATGGAACACACACACAATGGCACGGGCCAGTTCTTAAAGGGGATGGTTAATCTTGCTTTCCATCCACATCCTGTTCATTGCTGCCTTGAATCTCGGCCTGGAGAGACTTGCACATCAAATGTGCTGGAAAGAACAATGGAGCGTACCAGGCAAAGAGCTCAGAGTGCAGCTCCCACAGTCTCTGCTAAATCGATACAAGGAATGGCAAATCAAAATGAACCTGCAAAGTGCTGCTCAGTACCCAAAACTCCTTCACACAACGTTGAATCTCTCCAGAAGTCTCTCCCTCTCTCTCTCAGAATGCGTAGTTCAAAAATGCCACCAACAATAAAAGACAGGAAGAGGCCCCCTTTAAATAGCGCCCCCCCCAGCCCCACAGCGATTGATAGCGTTCCAGTCTTCTGGTCGTTGGAAGCGCCAGGCGGTAAGGCAGGGGGCGCCACTCAATTTCCGCTACGGGGCGCCACAAGGGCGTTGCACCATGGAATGACGTCACAATCTGCGCGCGCAGGTGGTCGCAGCGGTAAGTTTTAGCGCCGCCGCACAATCTCAAGTTAAGTTCTCGAGCGGCGCAAACAGCGCTGCGCCCGGGCGTTAGCGGCTTAACGCCCCATTAGCGCCCTCTTAAGGCGCTAACGGGAGGCGCAACCAAGTGAATTTTTACCCCTAGGACTTCCGCAAAGTAAGAATTGCTCCACCCTGGCACCTGGTGGCCAGAGCCTGTCACTGCTGTGGAACTGCAGCCTCACAGCAGATGTGTGCACAGGGAAATCCCATTAAAATCTTTACAGAGGCAAGTTCAAGTTTAAAAATTCACATAAAAGCATGAGAAAAAATTGTGACCAGGAAGTACTGTAGTTTAGTTGGACAGAAATTGCAATCAAACATTAGTTTTTATTAGATATAGATAGCTAATTGTTCCATTACAAACAGCACTTAGCGAAAATGCTACAAGTTATCATTTTCTATCTGGCGACAGCAGCATAGTTTCTCAGTAAAATCCTTGCAAACTCAACAGAAGAAATCCACGTTAATGGCGTTTATTACTCGAGACAAAAATGAATCCGTTGGATTATTGGCACTTACACTTAGCACTTCACAGCTGGTCATCTTAAAGAGGTTATTAATTGTGGATTGTTGATTCACCTTCGTAACTGTAGCATTTAATACTTTACTAATCTCTGGCAAGGTAGAATTTTCACATGGTGTTCCTGAATCAAAAAGCAAAGGGGTTTAAGGATCAATACATTTTTGAGTAATGGCCAATCGGGATAACACCAACTGATCATCCGAACAACAAATCGTACTCGAATCATTCGACAGTGCTCTTCAATACTTGCCAGAACAGTGGAGGATCTGGGCTGCAGCAAAAATGAAGATAATGACTTTCATTTTGTCTGTATGGATTGGTGGAGGTCTCTTGTATCTCGTTCTTCTCTGTCTGTTGACTGGTTCTATTCAATGTTTATATACTTCAGACCACGCAAAGCAATAGCGCAAATTATAGAACAATGCTGTCATCTGACTCCGCTCCCTTCATTTCCTGCAAACTATTACCCATTGTTGATTACATGTCTCCAAAAGTATCATTGGGTGTTGCAATGTGTTTTGCAAGGAGTGATGTGTGTCAATTTCCAGTTTCATAATCAGTACATTCCAGGCTGCTAATTATTTTGGTAATGTTGCAAATTAATTATGATGAGCTGCAATGGAATAAAGAAGTGGTGAATTTTCAAATTCAATAAATGAACTCAAGAGACATTGAACCTATGTTCTTGTACACCAGTCACTGAAGGCGAGCATGCAGGTGCAACAGGCGATCAAGAAGGCAAACGGTATGCTGGCCTTCATAGCAAAAGGGTTGGAATACAGGAACAGGGATACCTTGCTGCAGCTGTACAGGGCACTGGTGAGACCACACCTCGAGTACTGTGTACAGTTTTGGTCGCCTCATCTGAGGAAAGATGTTCTTGCCATGGAGGGGGTGCAGCGGCGATTCACCAGGCTGATACCAGGAATGGCGGGATTGACCTATGAGGAGAGACTATGTAGTTTAGGGCTGTACACACTGGAGTTTAGAAGATTGAGAGGGGACCTCATAGAAGTGTATAAAATTCTGACAGGTCTAGACAGACTAGATGCAGAAGGAATGTTTCCCTTGGCGGGTGAGAACAGAACTAGAGGACATAATTTAAGGATAAGGGCTAAACCATTTAGGACAGAAATGAGGGGGAATTTCTTCACTCAGAGGGTGGTGAACCTGTGGAACTCATTGCCACAGAGGGCAGTGTACGCCAGCTCATTAAATATATTTAAGAGGGAATTAGATATATTTCTACAGGCAAAAGGGGTTAAGGGTTACGGAGAGAAGGCGGGGACGGGATACTGAATTGGAGGATCAGCCATGATCTCATTAAATGGCGGAGCAGGCTCGAAGGGCCGGATGGCCTACTCCTGCTCCTATCTTCTATGTATCTATGTATCTATGTATTGGTCAGTGTTGGGTCACTGGGTGTTTCAGTGTGTGGCCGCAGTACTGTTTCAGCTCGGATTCCTAGCCTGGTATCAAGCTCAAGAATAGTCCGAAAACCTGCCAGCTTGTCTGCTGTAACCTACACCCGTCCCCTCTCTTCACCTCACCATTGGCAGCAGTAACTTCAGCCACCCAGGTCCCACTCTCTGGAATTCCCTCCCTGAATTATTCTGCCTCTCTAAGCCTCAATGTTTAGCAGGTTTTTGCTGACCTCTTCCAATACCTCCTTTTCCTCAGGCATCTGTGAAGTGCCTTGCGTCACTCGTATACATTAAAGCAAGTTATTGGTATCATCAAGAGTCTTTAGGGAACTTAGTTTAGACCGTTACAGGAAAGACCATTGCCCCATTAACGCAGGAATGGCACAGACATTCTGCTCATTGACATGAATTTGGCGTTTTGCCTCTTAGTCAATGGGGCTGGAAGCTCCAATCAAGAGCAAGCAGGAACATTATTTAAGTACAGAGATGCGATGGGGGAACGCCCTGCAATCCATTTCCCAACATTTGTGCAGGATGTGCATCATAGACAACTTTAAGGAAACTATATATTCAGGGTAGCTAGGAACTGAGAAGTCAGATGGAGGTTCATTGAAAGAACATAGGAACATAAGAAATAGGAGCAGGAGTAGGTTATACGGCCCCTCGAGCCTGCTCCACCATTCAATAAGATCATGGCTGATCTTCGACCTCAACTCCACTTTCCCGCCCGATCTTCATATCCCTTGATTTCCCCCAGAGCCCAAAAATCTATCGATCTCAGCCTTGAATATACTCAATGATTCAGCATTCACAGCCCTTTGGGGCAAAGAATTCCAAAGATTCACAACCCTCTGAGTGAAGAATTTCCTCCTCATCTCAGTCTTAAATGGCCGACACCTTATCCTGAGACTATGACCCCTAGAAGGAGGCCATTCAGCCCCTCGAGCCTGTTCTGCCATGCAATGAGATCGTTGCTGATCTATGATGTAACTCCATATACCTGCCTTTGCCCCATATCCCTTAATACCTTTGGTTAACAGAAATCTATCAATCTCAGATTTAAAATTAACAATTGATCCAGCATCAATTGTCATTTGTGGAAGAGAGTTCCAAACTTCTCCCACCCTTTGTGTGTAGAAGTGTTTCCTAACTTCACTCCTGAAAGGTCTGGCTCTAATTTTTAGACTATGGGGTAAAAATTCAGTTGGTTGCGCCTCCCGTTAGCGCCTTAAGAGGGCGCTAATGGGGCGCAAAGCCGCTAACGCCCGGGCGCAGCGATGTTTGCGCCGCTCGGGAACTTAACTTGAGATTGTGCGGCGGCGCTAAAACTTACCGCTGCGACCACCTGCGCGCGCAGATTGTGACGTCATTCCATGGTGCAACACCCTTGTGGCGCCCCGGAGCGGAAATTGAGTGGCGCCCCCTGCCTTACCGCCTGGCGCATCCAACGACCAGAAGACTGGAACGCTATCAATCGCTGTGGGGCTGGGGGGGGGCGCTATTTAAAGGGGGCCTCTTTCTGTCTTTTATTGTTGGTGGCATTTTTGAACTACGCATTCTGAGAGCGAGAGGGAGAGACTTCTAGAGAGATTCAACGTTGTGTGAAGGAGTTTTGGGTACTGAGCAGCACTTTGCAGGTTCATTTTGATTTGCCATTCCTTGTATCGATTTAGCAGAGACTGTGGGAGCTGCACTCTGAGCTCTTTGCCTGGTACTCTCCATTGTTCTTTCCAGCACATTTGATGTGCAAGTCTCTCCAGGCCGAGATTCAAGGCTGCAATGAACAGGATGTGGATGGAAAGCAAGATTAACCATCCCCTTTAAGAACTGGCCCATGCCATTGTGTGTGTGTTCCATTGCTGACTGACATTACATGAGCTTCGCCAGCGCTCTGAGGTAGCGCCTCATTCCTTGGCCTTTGCGCCTTAAGACAGGTGTGCAGCACCTGCTTTAGCGCTCCACTCACCTCCCGGGGCGGTAAAAGTGAAGTTTCCAGTCAGTGCCGATAATTAGCGCCAGGCGCTAATATTTGCGTCCAGACGATATTTGCGCCCCAAATGAGGCGCGACCTAATTTCTACCCCTATGTCCCCTAGTCCCAGAATCCCCAACCAGAGCAAATAGTTTCTCTCGATCTACCCTCTGTTCCCCTTAATATCTTGAAAACTTCAATCAACTTACCCCATAACCTTCTAAATTCTAGGTAATACAATGCTAGTTTGTGTAATCTCTCCTCGTAATTTAACCCTTGAAATCCAGGTATCATTCCAGTAAATCTACGCTGCACTCTCTCCAAGGCCAATATATCCTTCCTATGGTGTGGTGCCCAGAACTGCTCACATGCTTTCAATGGCACTGCATGAAAGAGGCATGACAGGGAGCTCAACAACCAGTATGTCCTGATTGTCAACAGCCACCATGAAGCCACCAAACATATCCACAGGCCCTGACTGCCTGTGAAGGGTCACGGTCACAGACCATAATAAAAGCTGGGTTACATTGTGAATAATCTTCCATTATTCTACACCACACTAAAGTGAGCTACTATTGCCAGACCATCTCTATTGTAAAAATAAGAAGAATATACTCATAGCTTTCCACACTTTCCCAGACAGTCCAATATATGGGAAGGATGAAGCAGGAACAATGAAGCAGTAGGAGCTGCAGCCAGGATCAGCAGGAAGCACATCAAGGAGGTAGAGCGTCTCTGTGATCTGAGGTGGGGGTGGAGAGGGGAAGACTTTGTGAACTGGGAGAGGAGCTTAGAGGGAGATAGTGCTTTGGTGAAAGAGGAAATAATGGCCTGGCTGGTCTGTTCAATACAGATCAAGCCAAATGCCATTTATCTTCTCTATATATTTATATATTAACACTCAATCAATCATGACGTAAAAATTATTGAAAAAAACCAAAATGCACCACTTTTAATATAAAAGTTCTATTATTTCTGGGAAGCCGTTGGACTCTCTGGAATTATACGTGGTGGGCGGGCGGAGTCAGTTTTTGGAAGAATTGTGTGCACTTTTAATTAACTTCCTCTTCCATTCTAAGTACTGTAGCTCCTCGGAGTTCTGAATTCCTTAGTTCTGTTGAGAGACCCCACGAGCCAAGTTGAGGCAGGACCCAGGATACTCCTGGAGGCCAGGACGCTGAGTGATTTGAGGTGTAACCATTGTCCAGATGGTTGAAATGAATCCAATTGCTGGAGTTCAGGCCAAGAAAGTGCTTAGATCACGGAGGAAATGGAATATTTAGAAATTGTTTTTGCTGATCAGCTCACTTACTTAAGAAGCCGAGGAGGAACATGGTGCTCAAGAAAAAAATCTACACTGGAGTTTCAGCAGGCTATTGAACTACAGCAAGCATCACAGCTGATGTCCACATATTGATCAAGAATGGCCAATTCTCCCTCTTAACACAGAGGCACGGAGCCGAATTTTAGCATCCTTATTGCTGCCCTGGTTCAAGTTACTGAACTAATCACAGATATGCGGTCAAAACTGAGGCCTTCTGTATGACTTGCCCACTCACTGCTGTAACCAAGTGAGTCATTAAAGAGACTATTACATGTACGTTGTATTCAGGTCTCCTTGTATGGCGATTTGTAAATTCCTGTAATTGGTGAGTTGGAATGACATAAGAACATAAGAAATAGGAGCAGGAGGCGGCCATACGGTCCCTCGAGCCTGCTCCGCCATTCAATAAGATCATGGCTGATCTTTGACCTCAACGCAACTTTCCCGCTCGATTCCCCATATTCCTACATTCCCCAAGAGTCCAAAAATCTATGTATCTCAGTCTTGAGTATACTGAACGATTCAGCATCCACAGCCCTTTGGGGCAGAGAATTCCAAAGATTCACAGCCCTCTGAGTGAAGAAATTCCTCCTCATCTCAGTCTTAAAAGGCCAACACCTTATCCTGAGACTATGCCCCCTAGTTCTAGAATCTCCAGCCAGGGGAAACAATCTTTCATCATTTACCCTGTCAATCCCCCTCAGAATCTTAAATGTTTCAATGAGATCACCTCTCATTCTTCTAAACTCAAGCACTTCACAAAGAGGGAGCTGTTCCGTTGGGACATCCTCCACTTAAACCAGGCTGGGACCAGTGTCCTGGCAAATTGAATAACTAGAGATGTAGATAGGGCTTTAAACTAAAAAGAGAGGGAGGGGTCAGGTGAGGGGAAATTTAGAAATCTAAAGGGAAAAGTCAAGGCAATGGAGCAGTGTAGAGATTGAGGTAAAGATAAGCAGAGTGTGACAGGAAGGGACAGAGAGTTTAACGGTAATAGTGCATCAGCGAGTAAGGTGAAAGCAAGGAATAATAGTAGAAAGTTAAAATTAAAGGCACTTTATCTGAATGCAGGAAGCATTTGTAACAAGATAGATGAATTAGTGGCACAAATAGAGATAAATGGGTTTGATCTAATAGCCATTACAGAGACATGGTTGCAAGGTGACCAAGGTTGGGAACTAATTATTCTAGGGTACTTGACATTTTGAAAAGACAGGCAGAATGGAAAAGGAGGAGGGGTAGCCCTGATAATAAAGGATGACATAAGGATAACAGTGAGAAAGGATCTTGGCTCGGAAGATCAGGAAGTAGAATCGGTGGCAGATTAGGGAAAGGGGAGGTGCAACGAGACCTGGGCATCATGGTACATCAGTCACTGAAGGTGGGAATGCAAGTGCAGCAGGCAGTCAGGAAAGCAAACGGAATGATGGCCTTCATAGTAAGGGGATTTGAGTACAGGAGTAGGGAGGTGATGCTGCAGTTGTACAGGGCCTTGGTGAGGCCACACCTGGAGTATTGTGCGCAGTTTTGGTCTCCTAACTTAAGGAAGGACATTCTTGCTATTGAGGGAGTGCAGCGAAGGTTCACTAGATTGATTCCTGGGATGGCCGGACTGACATATCAAGAAAGATTGGGTCAACTGAACTTGTATCCTCTGGAGTTCAGAAGAATGAGGGGGGATCTTATAGAGACATTTAAAATCCTGACTGGTTTAGACAAATTAGATGCGGGCAGAATGTTCCCAATGGTAGGGAAAACTAGAACCAGGGGTCACAGTCTAAGGATTAAGGGGAAGCCATTTAGGACTGAGCTGAGGAGGAACTTCTTCACCCAGAGAGTGGTGAATCTATGGAATTCTCTTCCACAGAAGGTTGTTGAGGCCAGTTCGCTAAATATATTCAAAAGGGAGTTAGATATAACACTCACAACTAAGGGGATCAAGGGGTATGGTGAGAAAGCAGGAATGGGGTACTGAGGTAGCATGTTCAGCCATGAACGCATTGAATGGCGGTGCAGGCTCGAAGGACCGAATGGTCTACTCCTGTACCTATTTTCTATGTTTCTATGTTTCTAGTATGGGTAGAAATAAGAAATAAAAAGAGGCAGAAAACACTGGTGGGAGTAGTTTATAGGTCCCCCAACAGTAGCTATACTGTTGGACAGGGATAATCAACAAATAATAGGAGCTTGTAAGAAAGGTAATGTCATAATCATGGGGGACTTCAATCTTCATACAGACTGGGTAAATCAAATTAGCAAAGGTAGTCTGGAGGACAAGTTCATGGAATGCATTCGAGACAGTTTCCTAGAACAATACATCATGGAACCAATGAGGGAACAGGCTATTTTAGATCTTGCATTGTGCATTGAGACAGGGTTAATTAGTAATCTCATAATAAAGGATCCTCTGGGGAAGAGTGATCATAATATCATAAAATTTCACATTGGGTTTGAGAGTGAAATAATTCAGTCCAAAACGAGAGTCATAAACTTAAATAAAGCCAATTACATCGGTATGAGGGGTAAGTTGGCTAAGGTAAATTGGGAAATTAGATTAAAAGGTATGACAGTAGATAAGCAGTGGCGAACATTCAAAGAAATATTCCAAAATTCTCAATGAATGGGAATATACTCAATGTTGAGTATATTCAAGACAGAGATTGATGGATTTTTGGATATTAAGGGAATCAAGGGATGTGGGGAAAGTGCAGGAAAGTGAAGTGAGGTAGAAGATCAGCCAGGATCTTATTGAATGGCGGAGCAGGCTCGAGGGACCGATCGGCCTACTCCTGCTCCGATTTTTTTTTTAAATATACGTTCCATTGAGAAATAAAAACGTTTTAATTATTCGTTTATGGGATCTGGGCATCACTGGCAAGGCCAGCATTTATTGCCCATCCCTAGTTGCCCCTTGAGAAGGTGGTAGTGAGCCACCTTCTTGAACTGCTGCAGTCCGTGTGGTGAAGGTGCTCCCACAGTGCTGTTAGGGAGGGAGTTCCAGGATTTTGACCCAGCGACGATGAAGGATCAGCGATATACTTCTAAGTCAGGATGGTGTGTGACTTGGAGGGGAATTTGGAGGTGGTGGTGTTCCCATGCGCCTGCTGCCTTTGTCCTTCTAGGTGGAAGAGGTCGCGGGTTTGAGAGGTGCTGCCGAAGAAGCCTTGACGAGTTGCTGCAGTGCATCTTGTAGATGGTACACACTGCAGCCACGGTGCGCCGGTGGTGGAGGGAGTGAATGTTTAAGGTGGTGGATGGGGTGCCGATCAAGCGGGCTGCTTTGTCCTGGATGGTGTCGAGCTTCTCGAGTGTTGTTGGAGCTGCACTCATCCAGGCAAGTGGAGAGTATTCCATCACACTCCTTACCTGTGCCTTGTAGATGGTGGAAAGGCTTTGGGGAGTCAGGAGGTGAGACACTCGCCGCAGAATACCTAGCCTTTGACCTGCTCTTGTTGCCACAGTATTTATGTAGCTCGTCCAGTGAAGTTTCTGGTTAATGGTGACGCTCAAGATGTTGATGGTGGGGGATTTGGTTATGGTAATGCTATTGAATGTTAAGGGGAGGTGGTTAGACTCTCGCTTGTTGGAGATAGTCATTGCCTGGCACTTCTGTGGCGCGAATGTTACCTGCCACTTATCAGCCCAAGCCTAAACGTCGTCCAGGTCTTGTTGCATGCGGGCATGGACTGCTTCATTATCTCAGAAGTTGTGAATGGCGCTGAACACTGTGCAGCCATCAGCGAACATCCCCATTTCTGACCTTATAGAAACATAGAAACATAGAAAATAGGTACAGGAGTAGACCATTCGGTCCTTCGAGCCTGCACCGCCATTCAATGCGTTCATGGCTGAACATGTTACCTCAGTACCCCATTCCTGCTTTCTCGCCATACCCCTTGATCCCCCTAGTTGTGAGTGTTATATCTAACTCCCTTTTGAATATATTTAGCGAACTGGCCTCAACAACCTTCTGTGGAAGAGAATTCCATAGATTCACCACTCTCTGGGTGAAGAAGTTCCTCCTCAGCTCAGTCTTAAATGGCTTCCCCTTAATCCTTAGACTGTGACCCCTGGTTCTAGTTTTCCCTACCATTGGGAACATTCTGCCCGCATCTAATTTGTCTAAACCAGTCAGGATTTTAAATGTCTCTATAAGATCCCCCCTCATTCTTCTGAACTCCAGAGGATACAAGTTCAGTTGACCCAATCTTTCTTGATATGTCAGTCCGGCCATCCCAGGAATCAATCTAGTGAACCTTCGCTGCACTCCCTCAATAGCAAGAATGTCCTTCCTTGTTGGAGGGAAGGTCATTGATGAAGCAGCTGAAGATGGTAGGGTCTAGGACACTGCCCTGAGAAACTCCTGCAGCGATGTCCTGGGGCTGTGATGATTGACCTTCAACCACCACAACCATCTTCCTTTGTGCTAGGTATGACTCCAGCCAGTGGAGCGTTATCCCCCTGATTCCCATTGACTTCAGTTTTACTGGGGCTCCTTGATGCCAGACTCAATCAAATGCTGCCTTGATGTCAAGGGCAGTCACTCTCACCTCACCTCTGGAATTCAGCTCCTTTGTCCATGTTTGGACCAAGGCTGTAATGAGGTCGGGAGCTGAGTGGTCTTGGCGGAACCCAAACTGGGCATCAGTGAACAGGTTATTGGTGAGTAAGTGCCGCTTGATAGCACTGTCGATGACACCTTCCATCACATTGCTGATGATTGAGAGTAGACTGATGGGGCGGTAATTGGCCGGGTTGGATTTGTCCTGCTTTTTGAGGACAGGACATACCTGGGCAGTTTTCCACATTGTCGGACAGATGCCAGTGTTGTAGCTGTACTGGAACAGCTTGGCTAGAGGCATGGCTAGTTCTGGAGCACAAGTCTTCAGCACAATAGCCGGGATGTTGTCGGGGCCCATAGCCTTTGCTGTATCCAGTGCGCTCAGCCGTTTCTTGATATCATGTGGAGTGAATCGAATTGGCTGAAGACTGGCTTCTGTGATGGTGGGGACCTCGGGAATAGGCCGATATGGATCATCCATATTAGATTGAAAGAAGAGGCTTATAATTTTGTGAAGAATAATACGGGAATGATAGCATAGTGGTAATGTCACTGGACTAGTAATCCAGGGGCCTGGACAAATGATTCATCAGACGTGAGTTCAAATCCCACCATGGCAGCAGGGGATTTAAATTCAGTTAATTAAATAAATCTGGAATAATTACTAGTATCAGTAATGGTAACCATGAAACTATCGGATTGTCGTAAAAACCCATCTGGTTCACTAATGTCCTTTAGGGAAGGAAATCTGCCATTGTTATCCGGTCTGGCCTATATGTGACTCCAGACCCACAGCAATGTGGTTGACTCTTAACTGCCCTCTGAAATGGCCCAGCGAGCCACTCAGTTGCAACAAAACTGCTACGAGAAACAATAAAAAGAATGAAAGCGGACGGACCACCCGGCATCGACCTCGGCACCGGCTTCAGACACAGCAATGGCGCACCCAGCCCAATCAACCCTGCAAAGTCCTCCTCACTAACATCTGGGGACTTGTGTCAAAATTGGGAGAGCTGTCCCACAGACAACATTCTGACATAGTCATACTCACAGAATCATATCTTTCAGCCAATGTCCCGAACTCCTCCATCACCATCCCTGGGTATGCCCTGTCCCACCGGCAGGACAGATCTACCAGGGGTGGAGACAGTGGTATACAGTCAGTGGCCCTGGGAGTCCTCAACATTGACTCCGGACCCCATGAAGTCTCATGGCATTAAGTCAAGCATGGGCAAGGAAACCTCCTGCTGATTATCACCAACCGCCCTCCCTCAGCTGATGAATCAGTGCTCCTCCATGTTGAACACCACTTGGAAGAAGCACTGAGAGTAGCAAGGGCACAGAATGTACTCTGGGTGGGGGACTTAACATAAGAACATAAGAACATAAGAAATAGGAGCAGGAGTAGGCCAATCGGCCCCTCGAGCCTGCTCCGCCATTCAATAAGATCATGGCTGATCTGATCCTAACCGCCAATCTACTATCACAGAACCATCTCCTGCATCTAACAGAATTGCACACACGAAATAGGAGCAGAATCAGGCTACACGGTCCCTGGGCCCGCTCCACTACCCACAGGGCCATGACCGATCCGAACCTAGACTCATGTCCAAATTCCTGCCCGCTCCCCGTAACCCTTAATGCCCTTTACTTCTAGGAAACTGTCTATTTCTGTTTTAAATTTATTTAATGATGTAGCTTCTACAGCTTTTTGTGGCAGCATATTCCATGGACCTACCACCCTCTGAGTGAAGTAGTTCCTCCTCATCTCAGTTTTGAAAGAGCAGCCCCTTATTCTAAGACTATGTCCCCTAGTTCTAGTCTCACCCGTCATCGGGAACATCCTCCCCGCATCCACCCGATCCAACCCTTCACAATCTTATATGTTTCAATAAGATCGCCTCTCATTCTTCTGAACTCCAATGAGTAGAGTCCCAATCTACCCAACCTCTCCTCATATGACCACCCCCTCATCCCCGGGATTAACCGAGTGAACCTTTTTTGCACTGCCTCGAGAGCAAGGATGTCTTTCCTTAAGTAAGGACACCAAAACTGTATGCAGTATTCCAGGTGCGGTCTCACCAATACCTTGTACAACTGAAGCAATACCTCCCTATTTTTATATTCTATCCCCCTAGCAATGAAAGCCAACATTCCATTTGCCTTCTTAATCACTTGCTGCACCTGCATACTAACCTTTTGAGTTTCGTGCACCAGGACCCCCAGATCCCTTTGCACTTCAGTACTCTCCAGTTTCTTGCCATTAAGATAATAAATTGCTCTAGGATTTTTCCTGCCAAAGTGCATCACCTCACACTTTCCAGTGTTGTATTCCATCTGCCAAATCTCTGCCCACTTACTTAGCCTGTCTATGTCCCCTTGCAGGTTTTTTATGTCCTCCTCACTCACTACTTTCCCTCCCATCTTTGTATCATCTGCAAATTTTGATATGTTACACTTGGTCCCTTCCTCCAAATCGTTAATATAGATTGTAAAGAGTTGGGGACCCAGCACTGACCCCTGTGGAACACCACTAGTTACTGATTGCCAGTCTGAGAATGAACCATTTATCCCAACTCTTTGCTTTCTGTTAGATAGCCAATCCTCTATCCATGCCAGAATATTACCCCCAATCCCGTGATTTTTTACCTTAAGCAATAATCTTTTGTGTGGCACCTTGTCAAATGCCTTTTGGAAGTCTAAATACACTACGTCCACTGGTTCCCCTTTATCCACTCTATATGTTACTTCCTCAAAGAACTCCAGCAAATTTGTCAAACATGACTTCCCCTTCGTAAAACCATGCTGACTTTGTCCTATTAAATTATGATTATCCAAATGTCCTGTTACTGTTTCCTTAATAATGGACTCCAAAATTTTACCTACCACAGATGTTAGGCTAACCGGTCTATAGTTACCAGCCTTCTGTCGACTGCCCTTTTTAAATAAGGGTGTTACATTAGCAGTTTTCCAGTCTGCCGGGACCTTAGCGGAATCCAGGGAGTTTTGAAAAATTATTACCAATGCATCTACAATCCCTACCGCCACTTCCTTCAAGACTCTAGGATGTAAGCCATCAGGTCCAGGTGATTTATCCGCCTTGAGTCCCATTATTTTACCGAGTACCACTTCCTTAGTGATTTTGATCGTGTTTAGCTCCTCTCCCCCTATAGCCTGGGATATTCTTAGTGTCCTCTACTGTAAAGACTGATACAAAATATTCATTCAGTGTTTTTGCCATCTCCATATTTCCCACCATTAATTTCCCGGTCTCATCCTCTAAGGGACCAACATTTACTTTAGCCACCCTTTTTCTTTTTATATAACTATAAAAACTCTTACTATCTGTTTTTATATTTTTTGCTAATTTACTTTCATAATCTATCTTCCCTTTCTTAATCAATCTTTTTGTTATTTTTTGCTGCCTTTTAAAGTTTTCCCAATCCTCTGTCCTCCCACTAGATTTCGCTACCTTATATGCCCTTGTTTTTAGTCGAATGCTATCCTTAGTTTCTTTACTTAGCCACGGATGACTGTCCTTTCTTTTACACCCTTTTCTTTTCAGTGGAATATATTTTTTTGGAAGTTGTAAAATAACTCCTTGAATGTACACCACTGATCATGTGTCATCTTACCCTTTAATCTATTTTCCCAATCCACTCTACTCAATTCCGCTCGCATACCTTCATAGTCTCCTTTATTCAAGCTTAGCACGCTTGTTTGAGATCCAACCTTCTCACCCTCTAATTGAATATGGAACTCAACCATGTTATGGTCACTCATTCCAAGGGGATCCTTTACTAGGACATTTTTAATTAATCCTGTCTCATTACACAGGACCAGATCTAAGGTTGCTTGCCCCCTGGTCGGTTCAGTTACATACTGCTCAAGAAACCCATCCCTAATACACTCAATGAACTCATCCTCAAGGCACCCCTGCCCCATTTGATTTGTCCAATTAATATCCCCCATAATTATAGATGTTCCCTTATTACATGCCTCAACTATTTCCTGATTGATACTCCGTCCAACAGAGTTGCAACTGTTCGGAGGCCTATAGACTACGCCCACTAGTGTTTTTTCCCCCTTATTATTCCTTATCTCCACCCAAACTGTTTCATTATCATGATTTTTTGACCCAATATCATTACTCTGTATTACAGTGATTCCTTCCTTTATTAACACAGCCACCCCACCTCCCCTTCCTTCCTGCCTGTCCTTCCTGATCGTTAAATAACCTGGTATGTTTAATTCCCAGGCATTGTCACCCTGCAGCCATGTTTCTGTAATGGCCACAATATCATAACCATATGTAGTTATTTGTGCCATTAACTCGTCTATTTTGTTACGAATGCTACGTGCATTCAGATAGAGAACTTTCAAATATGCTTTGTGGCACTTAGTTCCTGCTTTTTCACTTTTTACCACTTTACCTTTTACTCCACACACTCTGTCCCTTCCTGCCACGCTCTGATTTGTGATTCCCCTACTGCTACCTATGTCTATGACCCTCTCTGTTGTCATTTTTATTTTTTGCTCTCTTGAAACCTCCCCCCCACTAATTAGTTTAAAGCCCTCTCCACAGCCCTAGTTATTCGATTCGCCAGGACACTAGTCCCAGCACTGGCCAAGTGAAGTCCATCCCAACGGAACAGCTCTCTCCTGTCCCAGTACTGGTGCCAGTGTCCCAAGAAGCAAAACCCATTTTTCCCACACCAGTCTTTGAGCCACGCATTCAACTCTCTGATTTTATTTACCCTAGCCAAATTTGCTCGTGGCTCAGGTAGTAATCCAGAGATTATTACCCTCGAGGTTCTGCTTTTTAATTTGGCCCCTAGCTGCTCAAACTCCCTCAGCAGAACCTCTTTCCTTGTCCTATCTATGTCATTAGTACCAACATGGGCCACGACAACTGGATCCTCCCCCTCCCACTCCAAGTTTCTCTCCAGCCCAGAGGAGATGTCCTTAACCCTGGCACCGGGCAGGCAACACAGCCTTCGGGACTCTCGCTCTTGGCTGCAAAGAACCCTATCTATCCCCCTAATGATACTATCCCCTACCACTACAACATTTCTTTTTACTCCCCCCACTTGAATGGCCCCCCTTACCACGGTGCTGTGGCCAGGTTGCTCATCCTCCCTGCAGTCCCCGCTCCTATCCACACAGGGAGTAAGAGCCTCGAACCTGTTGGACAAGAGCAAGGGCTGCGGCTCCTCCAACACTACTTCAATGTCCATCACCAAGAATGGCTCGGTAGCACCACTACTGACTAAGCTGGCCGAGTCCTGAAGGATATAACTGCCAGTCTGGGCCTGCGACAGGTGGTGAGAGAACCAACACGAGCGAAAAACCTACTTGACCTCATCCTCACCAATCTACCTGTCGCAGATGCATCTGTCCATGACAGCATTGGTAGCAGTGACCACCGCACAGTCATTGTGGAGACGAAGTCCCGTCTTCACACTGAGGACACCCTCCATCATGTTGTGTGGCACTACCACGGTGCTAAATGGGATAGATTCAGAACAGATCTAGCAGCTCAAAACTGGGCATCCATGAGGCGCTGTGGGCCATCAGCAGCAGCAGAATTGTATTCCACCACAATCTGTAACCTCATGGCCCCGCATATCCCTCACTCTACCATTACCATCAAGTCAGGGGACCAACCCTGGTTCAATAAGAAGTGTGGAAGAGCATGCCAGGAGCAGCACCAGGCATACCTAAAAATGAGGTGCCAACCTGGGGAAGCTGCAATACAGGACAATATGCATGCTAAAAAGCAGAAACAGCATGCTATAGACAGGCCGAAGCGATCCCACAATCAACGGATCAGATCAAAGCTCTGCAGTCCTGCCACATCCAGTCGTGAATGGTGGTGGACCAGTAAACAACTAACGGGAGGAGGAGGCTCCATGAATATCCCCATCCTCAATGATGCTGGAGCCCAGCACATGAGTGCAAAAGACAAGGCTGAAGCATTTGCAAACATCTTCAGCCAGAAGTGCCGAGTGGATGATCCATATCGGCCTCCTCCTGAAGTCCCCACCATCACAGAAGCCAGTCTTCAGCCAATTCGATTCACTCCACATGATATCAAGAAACGGCTCAGCACACTGGATACAGCAAAGGCTATGGTCACCAACAACATCCCAGCTATCGTGCTGAAGACTTGTGCTCCAGAACTAGCCGCGCCTCTAGCCAAGCTGTTCCAGTACAGCTACAACACTGGCATCTATCCGACAATGTGGAAAACTGCCCAGGTATGTCCTGTCCACAAAAAGCAGGACAAATCCAACCCAGCCAATTACCGCCCCATCAGTCTACTCTCAATCATCAGCAAAGTGATGGAAGGTGTCGTCGACAGTGCTTTCATGCGGCACTTACTCACCAATAACCTGCTCACTGATGCTCAGTTTGGGGTCCGCCAAGACCACTCGGCTCCCGACCTCATTACAGTCTTGGTCTAAACATGGACAAAGGAGCTGAATTCCAGAGGTGAGGTGAGAGTGACTGCCCTTGACATCAAGGCAGCATTTGACTGAGTGTGGCATCAAACAGCCCTGGCAAAACTGAAGTCAATGGGAATCGGGGGGAAAATCCTCCACTGGCTGGAGTCATACCTAACACAAAGGAAGATGGTTGTGATGGTTGAAGGTCAATCATCACAGCCCCAGGACATCGCTGCAGGAGTTCCTCAGGGCAGTGTCCTAGGCCCAACCACCTTCAGCTGCTTCATCAATGACCTTCCCTCCAACATAAGGTCAGAAATGGGGATGTTTGCTGATGACTGCACAGTGCTCAGCGCCATTCATAACTCCTCAGATAATGAAGCAGTCCATGCCCGCATGCAACAAGACCTGGACGACATTCAGGCATGGGCTGATAAGTAGCAGGTAACACTTGCGCCACAGATGTGCCAGGCAATGACTATCTCCAACAAACGAGTCTAACCACCACCCCTTGACATTCAATGGTATTAACATCGCCGAATCCCCCACCATCAATTACCTGGGGGTCACCATTGACCAGAAACTTAACTGGACCAGCCACATAAATACTGTGGCAACAAGAGCAGATCAGAGGCTAGGTATTCTGCGGCGAGTGTCTCACCTGACACCCCAAAGCCTTTCCACCATCTACAAGGCACAAGTAAGGAGTGTGATGGAATACTCTCCACTTGCCTGGATGAGTGCAGCTCCAACAACACTCAAGAAGCTCGACACCATCCAGGACAAAGCAGCCCACTTGATTGGCAGCCCATCCAGCACCTTAAACATTCACTTCCTCCACCACCAGCGTACCATGGCTGCAGTGTGTACCATCTACAAGATGCACTGCAGCAACTCGCCAAGGCTTCTTCGGCAGCACCTCCCAATCCCGCGACCTCTTCCACCTAGACGGACAAGGGCAGCAGGCGCATGGGAACACCACCACTTCCAAGTTCCCCTCCAAGTCACACACCATCCTGACTTGGAAGTATATTGCCGATCCTTCATCGTCACTGGGTCAAAATCCTGGAACTCCCTCCCTAACAGCACTGTGGGAGTACCTTCACCACACGGACTGCAGCGATTCAAGAAGGCGGCTCACCACCACCTTCTCAAGGACAATTAGGGATGGGCAGTAAATGCTGGCCTGAGGATTGGCAAAGCTTTAGAAACCAGCAAAAGATGACCAAAAAATTGATAAAAAGGGAGAAAATAGAATACGAGAGTAAACTAACAAGAAATATAAAGCACATTGTAAGAGAGTAGCAAAAGTAAATGTTGGTCCCTTGGAGGCTGAGACAGGAGAAATTATAATGGGGAATAAGGAAATGACGAGTCTTTAAACAAATATGTTGTATCTGTCTTCACAGTAGAAGACACAAAAGAGACCGGGAAATTAATGGTGGGAAACATGGAGATGGCAAAAATGCTGAACAAATATTTTGTTTCAGTCTTTATGGTAGAGGACACTAAGAATATCCCAACACTGGACAAACAGGGGGCTCTAGGGGGGGAGGAGCTAATTACGATTAAAATCACTAAGGAATTGGTACTCAGTAAAATAATGGGACTCAAGGCGGATAAATCCCCTGGACCTGATGGCTTACATCCTAGGGTCTTGAGGGAAGTGGCAGTAGGGATTATGGATGCTTTGGTAATAATTTTCCAAAATTCCCTGAACTCAGCAAAGGTCCCGGCAGATTGGAAAACTGCTAATGTAACACCCTTATTTAAAAGGGTAGTAGGCAGAAGGCTGGTAATTATAGACCAGTTAGCCTAACATCTGTGGTGGGTAAAATTTTGGAGTCTATTATTAAGGAGACAGTAACGGAACATTTAGATAAACATAATTTAATAGGACAAAGTCAGCATGGCTTTATGAAGGGGAAGTCATGTCTGACAAATTTGCTTCAGTTCTTTGAGGACATAACGTACAGGGTGGATAAAGGGGAACCAGCGGACGTAGTGTATTTAGACTTCCAGAAGGCATTCAACATGGTGCCACATAAAAGATTATTGCTCAAGATAAAAAATCACTGGATTGGAAGTAATATTCTGGCATGGGTGGAGGATTGGTTATCTAACAGGAAGCAGAGAGTTGGGAGAAATGGTTCATTCTCGGACTGGCAACCAGTAGCCAGTGGTGTTCCGCAGGGGTCGGTGCTGGGTCCCCAACTCTTTACAATCTATATTAACGATTTGGAGGAGGGGACCAAGTGTAACATATCAAAGTTTGCAGATGATACAAAGATGGGAGGGAAAGTAGAAAGTGAGGAGGACATAAAAAACCTACAAGGGGATATAGACTGGCTGGGTGAGTGGGCGGAGATTTGGCAGATGCAATACAATATTGGAAATTGTGAGGTTATGCACTTTGGCAGGAAAAATCAGAGAGCAAGTTATTATCTTAATGGCGAGAAACTGGAAAGTACTGCAGTAAAAAGGGATCTGGGGGTCCTAGTGCAAGAAAATCAAAAAGTTAGTATGCAGGTGCAGCAGGTGATCAAGAAGGCCAACGGAATGTTGGCTTTTATTGCTAGGGGGATAGATTATAAAAACAGGGAGGTATTGCTGCAGTTATATAAGGTATTGGTGAGACCGCACCTGGAATACTGCATACAGTTTTGGTGTCCATACTTAAGAAAAGACATACTTGCTCTCGAGGCAGTACAAAGAAGGCTCACTCGGTTAATCCCGGGGATGAGGGGGTGGACATATGAGGAGAGGTTGAGTAGATTGAGACTCTACTCATTGAAGTTCAGAAGAATGAGAGGCGATCTTATTGAAACATATAAGATTGTGAAGGGGCTTGATCGGGTGGATGTGGTAAGGATGTTCCCAAGGATGGGTGAAACTAGAACTAGGGGGCATAATCTTTGAATAAGGGGTTGCTCTTTCAAAACTGAGATGAGGAGAAACTTCTTCACTCAGAGGGTAGTAGGTCTGTGGAATTTGCTGCCCCAGGAAGCTGTGGAAGCTACATCATTAAATAAATTTAAAACAGAAATAGATAGTTTCCTAGAGGTAAAGGGAATTAGGGGTTACGGGGAGCGGGCAGGAAATTGGACATGAGGCTGAGTTCGGATTGGTCAGGGCCCTGTGGGTGGCGGAGCGGGCCCAGGGGCTGAGTGGCCGGGTCCTGCTCCTACTTCTTGTGTTCTTTAGATTTGAGGTTAGGATCAGATCAGCCATGATCTTATTGAATGGCGGAGCAGGCTCGAGGGGCCGATTTGCCTACTCCTGCTCCTATTTCTTATGTTCTTATGTTCTTATAAAATGTTGTACCAAAAATAGTGGGGAACCAAGGGGCTAATAAGAGTGAGGAACTGAACGTAATTATTATAAGTAGAGTAAAAAGTACTTGAGAAACTAATGGGACTAAAAGCCGACAAATCTCCTTGATCGGATGGCCTACATCCAAGGGTTCTAAAAGAGGTGGCTGAAAAGATAGTGGATGCATTAGTTGTGATCTTCCAAAATTCCCTCGGTTCTAGAATGGTCCCAGCGGATTGGAAGGTCGCAAATGTAACAACGCTATTCAAGAAAGGAGGGAGAGAGAAAACAGGGAACTACAGGCCAGTTAGCCTGACATCAGTCATTGGGAAAATGCTGGATTCCGTTATTAAGGAAGTGGTATCAGGGCACTTCAAAAATCATAATATGATTAGGCAGAGTCAACATGGTTTTATGAAAGGGAAATCTCGTTTAACAAATTTATTCGTGTTTTTTGAGGATGTAACTAGCAGGGTAGATAAAATGGAACGAGTGGATGTAGTATATTTGGATTTCCAAAAGGCATTCGATAAGGTGCTACATAAAAGGTTGCTAAGCAAGATAAGGGCTCATGGGGCTGGGGATAATATATTAGCATGGACAGAGGATTGGTTAACAGACGGAAAACAGAGAGGAGGGATAAATGGGTAATTTTCTGGTTAGCAGGCTGTAACTAGTGGGGTGCCGCAAGGATCAGTGCTGGGGCCTCAGCTATTTACAATCTATATCAATGGCTTAAATGAAGGGTAATGTATCCAAGTTTGCTGTTGATACAAAGCTCGGTGGGACAGTAAGCAATGAGGAGAACACAAAGAGCCTGCAAAGGGATATAGACAAGTTAAGTGAGTGGGCGATAAGGTGGCAGATGGAGTATAATGTGGGAAAATGTGAGGTCATTCTCTTTGGTAGGAAGAATAGAAAAACAGAATATTTTTTAAATGAGAAACTAATAAATGTTTGTTTTCAGAGAGATTTGGGTGTCCTCGTACAGGAAACACAGAAAGTTAGCATGCAAGTACAGCAAGCAATTAGGAAGGCAAATGGCATGTTGGGCTTTATTGCAAGGGGGTTGGAGTACAAGAGTAAGGAACTGTTACTACAATTGTGCAGGGCTCTGGTGAGACCACACCTGGAGTACTGTGCACAGTTTTGGTCTCCTTATCTGAGGAAGGACATACTTGCCTTAGAGGGAGTGCAACGAAGCTTCACTAGATTGATTCCTGGGATGAGAGAGTTTTTTTTTTCGTTTGTGGGATGTGGGCATCGCTGGCAAGGCAGCATTTAATGCCCATCCCTAATTGCCCTCGAGAAGGTGGTGGTGAGCCACCTGCTTGAACCGCTGCAGTCCATGTGGTGAAGGTGCTCCCACAGTGCTGTTACGGAGGGAGTTCCAGGATTTTGACCCAGCGACGATGAAGGAACAGCGATATATTTCCAAGTCAGGATGGTGTGTGACTTGGAGGGGAACTTGGAGGTGGTGGTGTTCCCATGTGCCTAAGAACATAAGAACATAAGAAATAGGAGCAGGAGTCGGCCATTCGGCCCTTCGAGCCTGCTCCGCCATTCAATGATGGCTGATCTTCTGCCTCAACTCCATTCACCGGCCCTATCACCAGATCCCTTGATGCCCTTACTAGTCAGAAATCTATCGACTTCTGTTTTGAATATATCCAATGACTGAGCCTCCACAGCCCTCTGGGGTAGAGAATTCCAAAGATTCACCACCCTCCGTGTGAAGAAATTTCTTCTCATCTCAGTCCTGAATGGCCTACCCTTTATCTTGAGGCTGTGGCCCCTGGTTCTAGACTCCCCAGCCAAGGGAAACATTCTCCCAGCATCCATCCTATCAAGCCCTGTAATAATTTTGTATGCTTCAATGAGATCCCCTCTCATTCTTCTGAATTCAAGAGAATACAGGTCTAGTTTACTCAATCTCTTCTCATACGACAGTCCCGCCATCCCAGGAATCAATCTCATGAACCTTCGTTGCACTCCCTCTATGGCAAGTATATCCTTCCTTGGGTAAGAGACCAAAATTGTACACAGTACTCCAGGTGTGGTCTCACCAAGGCCCTATATAATTGGAGTAAGACTTCTTTACTCCTGTACTCAAATCATCTTGTAATGAAGGCCAGCATACCATTTGCCTTCCTAATGGCTTGCTGCACCTGCACATTCACTTTCAGTGACTCGTATGTACAAGGACATCCAGGTCCCTTTGAACATCTGTATTCCCCAATCTTTCACCATTTAGGAAATAAATGGCCTGCTGCCCTTGTCCTTCTAGGTGGTAGAGGTCGCAGGTTTGGAAGGTGCTACCGAAGAAGACTTGGCGAGTTGCTGCAGTGCATCTTGTACTTTTACTTTTCTTATCTGCTCTGGTTCATTCCCCATTACTAGATCCAATAGCGAATCCTTCCTTGTTGGGCTTTTTACATATTGGGTTAGAAAGGAGTCCTGTACACGTTGTAGGAACTGCATTCCCTTATCCCCTTTACCTACCTCTTCTGTCCAATTAATATCGGGGTATTTGAAATCCGCCATGATTATTATTCTATGTTTTTTACTCATTTCCCTAATTTGTCTGCATATTTCTTCCTCCACCTCCCTTCCACTATTATGTGGTCTGTAGACTACACCTATTAGTGTGTTTGATCTATTTATTCCCTGGCAATCAATGTCCTGCCTTACTTTGCTCTTTCTTACGCTCTTCGTTCCTGTTTCGTTTATATTTAAGCTGGTTTAATTTCTTGTAGATCCCTCCCCCATCTTACTCATTTAATCAACAAAATTAATTCAGTGGGACTTTCCAATAGTTTCAGCTTAATGTTAGTTAACCATTTTTCTAAGAGGTTTTTGGTGATTCAGTTAGTGAACGAGCTGAAAAGTCTCTTCTCAGTAAAATGAGAATGACTTTGACACAGATACAGTGTCTGCGTGGGTTTCCTCCGGGTGCTCCGGTTTCCTCCCACAGTCCAAAAATGTGCGGGTTAGGTTGATTTGGCTATGATAAATTGACCCTTAGTGTTAGGGGGGGATTAAATATGTGGGGTTATGGGGATAGGATGGGATATGTTAGGGGGAATTAAATACGTGGGGTTACGGGGGTAGGGTGGGATATGTGTACTGTGGGGATTAAAGCAGGGACAGGGTACTGGATTTGGATGATCAGCCATGATCGTATTGAATGGTGGAGCAGGCTCGATGGGCCGAATGGCCTACTCCTGCTCCTAGATTCTATGTTTCTATGTGTAGAAAGGAGCTGATGCTGCAAAGGATGTGCGTTTCCCACGGGATATTTATGGTGCCACCATTGGGTTAATTGTTTAATTCTGGAAGTGTCACTTGTTGTTACTGCAATAACCAAGCACAGACCCATGGAGTGTTTTAATTCTGTTCACACACAGCTGCTTGAGTGAAGGAGTTTAAAAGAAATTGGGAGGATTGGTTTCATCCTCACACACAAATATTTATCAAATCCTGCAATATGGGCAAATTCTGGTAACACTTCATCACACTCAGTGATTCTCACAGCCTGTACCCTGGGCAATACAGTGATTCTCACAGCCTGTACCCTGGGCGATACAGTGATTCTCACAGCCTGTACCCTGGGCGATAGTGATTCTCACAGCCTGTACCCTGGGCGATAGTGATTCTCACAGCCTGTACCCTGGGCGATAGTGATTCTCACAGCCTGTACCCTGGGCGATACAGTGATTCTCACAGCCTGTACCCTGGGCGATACAGTGATTCTCACAGCCTGTACCCTGGGAGATAGTGATTCTCACAGCCTGTACCCTGGGCGATACAGTGATTCTCACAGCCTGTACCCTGGGCGATAGTGATTCTCACAGCCTGTACCCTGGGCGATACAGTGATTCTCACAGCCTGTACCCTGGGCGATACAGTGATTCTCACAGCCTGTACCCTGGGCGATACAGTGATTCTCACAGCCTGTACCCTGGGCGATACAGTGATTCTCACAGCCTGTACCCTGGGCGATAGTGATTCTCACAGCCTGTACCCTGGGCGATACAGTGATTCTCACAGCCTGTACCCTGGGCGATAGTGATTCTCACAGCCTGTACCCTGGGCGATACAGTGATTCTCACAGCCTGTACCCTGGGCGATACAGTGATTCTCACAGCCTGTACCCTGGGCGATAGTGATTCTCACAGCCTGTACCCTGGGCGATAGTGATTCTCACAGCCTGTACCCTGGGCGATACAGTGATTCTCACAGCCTGTACCCTGGGCGATACAGTGATTCTCACAGCCTGTACCCTGGGCGATACAGTGATTCTCACAGCCTGTACCCTGGGCGATACAGTCTTTCTCTAAGTTGGAAAAGCTCTCTCGGGGTTATTGACTGCTGGATTCCGCAGGTCTTGCCCTCGGCTCTCTGCTGTCATTATAAAGGATTGCAACATATTGTAAAATTTGCATATGATACCAAATGTGTGTCCACAGCGACATGTAAGGGAGATTCCTGGACATGTCCAATCATTGCAGGGCGCGATCAAAAAATAAATGGAATGCTGAACCACATGACCAAAAGAGCAGAGTTCAAGTCAGAGGAAGTTATGCTCATGTGGTGTGGGTCAGATCACCCTTTGAGAACTGTGTCTAGTTCTGGTCACTGAGACCAATGGTGTGGGTCAGATCACCCTTTGAGAACTGTGTCTAGTTCTGGTCACTGACACACAAGGCAGACATTCAAATCCTGGAGGCAGTTCAGAAAAAGAGTCTGATCCCTGTTGTCAGAGAACTGAGTTATAAAGAAAGACTTTGGGCTTCTCAGCCTTGAAAGGAGGCATCTGAGATGTGGCCATATAGAGATACACCAGATCAAAATAGTACAGAAAAAAATCCCTAATATTACTTCAAACAAAACCGTCACAATAGACCTTATCAACATTGAAGGATAGGTTAGTAGGTTAAATAGGAGGCTGCAGGAAAGGCGGGTAAAGGGATATGGGAACTGGGCCGGCAAATGGGATTAGGACTATTGCTCGTGTGGAGGACAAACATCAACAAAGACCAGTTAGGCTGATTAGCCTGTTTATGTGTTGTAATTTTATGTAATACTGTACAGGTCCTTATAGTAATGGACCCAGAGGTTGCAAGCGGGAGCCAAGCGCAAGCAGTGCACGTCAACCCAAGCACCCCACCCACCCGCCCCTTCAACCACCGTCTGCCCCACCTGTGGCAGAGACTGTCGGTCCCGCATTGGACTCATCAGTCACCCGAGAACTCATTTTTAATGTGGAAGCAAGTCATCCTCGGTTCCGAGGGACTGCCTAAGAGAGAAGAGAGGACCCAGAATGTTTCTGATACACTGGATATATCCCAGCAGGAACAGGGTCTAGTCTACAACAAACAGTCATAGGCAATCAGATAGAAATCTCTTTATTACAAACACACAATTTAAGAGTTTTAATAACAAGGATTTCACTCCGTACAAAAATACATTTTAGGAAGAAATCCAGTTCATATTCACAGCTCTTCAGACCTGTCACAATCTCTTCTGAAAGAAATCTCAGCTCTATTTAACAAGAGAAGACGTGCATTCCATCAATCATCGGGAATAACATCAACGTCCAGAAAAATCTCCACCTGAAATAAGCAGAACAAGGAATTTAGCAAAAGAACAGGCTCACTGGGACTGTGCTGTTAATCCGAAAATCCCTACAACTTTCAGATCTCTGCGCTCCTCCAATTCCGGCCTCTTGCAAATCCCCGATTATAATCGCTCCACCATTGGTGGCCGTGCCTTTTAGCTGCCTGGGCCCTAAGCTCTGGAATTCCCTCCCTAAACCTCTCCGCTTCGCTACCTCTTTCCTCCTTTAAGACGCTCCTTAAAACCTACCTCTTTGACCAAGTTTTGGTCACCTGCCCCAATATCTCCTTATGTGGCTCGGTGTCAAATTTTGTTTGATAATCGCTCCTGTGAAGTGCCTTGGGACGCTTTACTACATTAAAGGCGCTATATAAATGCAAGTTGTTGTTGTTTTACTGCATTTCCGAGTTTCATGTTATCTGCAGACTTTGAAACGATGCCCTGTATCCCCAAGTCCAGGCCATTAATATATATCAAAGAGCAATGGTGCTAATACCGCCCCCGGGGGACACCACTGTATACTTCCCTCCAGTCTGCGAAACAACCGTTCCCCGGTACTCTCTGCTTTCTGTCCCTGAGCAGACACATGACAGATGATATTTGACACTGAGAAGGCTGATGAAAAGACATACAGGATCCTTGTGTTATAAATAAAGTCGCTGCTTACAGAAGCTATACTTTTATAAAACACTTGTTAGGCCCCAGTTGAAGTATTGTGTTCAATTCTGGTCACCACACTTTAGGAAGGATGTCAAGGCCTTGGAGAGGGTGCAGAGGAGATTTGCTAGAATGATACCAGGGATGAGGGAACTTCAGTTACATGGATAGACTAGAGAAGCTGGGATTGTTCTCCTTAGACCAGAAAAGGTTAAGAGGAGATTTGACAGGTGTTCAAAATCACGAAGGGTTTTGATAGAGTAAATAGAGTGGCAGGAGGGTCGGTAACCAGAGGACACAGATTTAAGGTAATTGGCAAAAGAGCCAGGCCGGTGGAAGCAGATTCAATAGTAACTTTCAAAAGGGAATTGGATAAATGCTTGAAGGGAAAAAATTGCAGGGCTGTGGGGAAAGAGCGGGGACTAAGAGAATTGCTCTTTCAAAGAGCCGGCAGAGGCACGATGGGCTGAATGGCCTCCTCCTGCGCTGTATCAATCTATGATTCTAAGATTCTCTGGTTCTAGCTAATTTCATATCCGTGCTGCCGCTGCCCCTTTAATCCCATGGGTTTCAATTTTGCTAACAAGTCTATTATGTGGCACTTTATCAAACGCCTTTTGAAAGTCCATATACACAACATCAACCTCACTACCCTCATATACCCTCTCTGTTACTTCATCAAGAACTCAATCAGGTTAGTCTAACATGATGTGCCTTTAACAAATCTGTGCTTGCTTTAATTTATTAATCAACTTTTTACAAGGGGCAATAAATTTTGTCCTGAATTATTGTCTCCAACAAAAATTCCTCACCACAGACATTAGGCTGACTGGCCTGTAGTTGCCGGGTTTACCCCTCTCCCCTTTTTTAAACAGGGTGTAGCATTGCAGTCCTCCAGTCCTCTGGCACCACCCCCATATCTCAGGAGGATTGGAAGATTGTGGCCAGAGCCTCTGCAATTTCCACCTTTCCTTCCCTCAGTAACCGAGGATCCATCCCATCCGGACCGGGTGACTCTTTTACTTTGAACGCTGCCAACCTTTTAAGTATCTCCTTTTGATCCTATCCACTATTGATACTTCCTCCTCCTTTACTGCTACATTGGCAGCATCCTCTTCTCCAGTGAAAACAGATGCAAAGTCCTCATTCAGTACCTCAGCCATGCCCTCTGCCTCCACAAGAAAATCACCTTTTTGGTCCCTAATCAGTCCCACCCTTCCTTTGACTACCATTTTACTATTTATATGTTTATAAAAGACTCTCTCTGTGCCCCTATTATTTCCTTTTTTAGATCTCCTCTGTACTTTCTGTATTCAGCCTGGTTCTCTGCTGTATTATGAATCTGACATTTGTCATAAGCCTCTTTTCTCTGTTACATTTTAATCTCTAGGGGCTAGAAATTCATCTCCTTACCAACACTCCGTAGCACCATGAAATGGTGATAAAATGGCGGCCACCACTCTTTCGCCATCTGGTGGCGAGCCCCGCAGCAGCCGCCATATTCGTATTCCCGCTTTGTGCTGCCGGTAACTGGTAGTGCCCTGAAAGAGAAATGGCGGCGTGGTGACGTCAATCGGCATGCAATGCCAACTTAACGTCACCACGCCGAACTTCGACCCGAGCGCTGAATTCAGTGCTGGGTCCTAAACACGCCAGGTTAACGTGCGAGCAGGCTGACAGTGGTGATGTCAGCACCTTTTAAAGGGACACACACATCCTTCAGGTAAGTTTGTATTTAAACTTTTGGACTGTTTTTTTTTGATTTTATTGAAGTGGTGGCTTGCTGCCATTGATGTTAAAAGTTTTTTTTTAAAGTGTGAAGGGAGTGCTGATGGATGCTTGCAAGGCCTTGGATGGTAAATGAAGGCCTTTGAGAAGACAGAAAATGCTGCAAATACTCAGCAACATCAGTGGAGAGAGAAACAGAGTTTACGTCTCAGGGCGAGATGCTGCCTGACCTGCAGAGTATATCCAGAATTTTATGCTGTAATTTCAGATCTACAGTATCCGCTCGCAGAGGGAAGAGGAAGACACAGAACAGTAAGAAGCCGAAGAGGAGGAAGCAGAAGGAAAGATGCAACCCGGACAGCCCCTCTGTGGCTGGGATATCCGGGATAGAATCATCCGCCTGAGGTCCCAGTGACCACAGCCCCAATTCCCCTTTCAACATTTGTCCCACACCTTACCTTCCATCTGTTACTGACCATCACAGTGTCCTCTTGGCCACAATGCTGAAATAAAAGCCACCACAAAGCAAACTTTCCAATCCAACTTTATACATCTATCCATCCAATATGACATCAAGAAATCAATTCATCGCCCTTATGCATCCTCGTAGTGAATGCCTTGTGTGCGCCTTTGCCTGTCCTACTGATGTCATGCAGTGCTACCTCAGTGGCTGCAGCATGGCTGGTGGAAGGCTGCTGACTTTCAGTGGGGGACACTGCAAATGGCCTTGCCGGTGGACCTTGAGGAGCTGGTGGCTGGGAGTGTCAAATCAATCTTCTTCTTCTTCTTCACTCTCCTCTCCCTCTTCTTGGTCACCCACTGGCTGCATTTCTTGGGTGTGTGAAATGAGGAAGGCACAAGGGTGGAGTTGTGTTGTTGGGAGGGCGGGAAAGCAAGAGTTGCATGTGAGAAGGTGGATAGCGTATGAGGATACCAGCATCTTGTATCCTTTCAGCCCTGCTGCTGGCCAAGGGCTCAACCATGCCCCTGCCAAGAATGGCCTGCACTGTCTCCTCCAAGGGGGTGAGATGAGGCTAGGAATGGGAGATGTGCCTCATGATTGGTGCAGATTGTTGGTAGGTGAGTGATTGGGGGTGTGGGTCGTGCATTGAGCAGTGTTTGAGGCTAGTGGTGCAGTTGGTAGGAGACGGCTTTTGAAGATGCATTCACTGACCTTGACCAGTGGTCTGAGGTCATGAAGCTTCTTTGGGCACTGGAGCCAGGTGGTGGGGGTGACACTGCTGGCAGTGACGGCCTCTGGGACGTGGCCCCACATCCTTCTTCCTGGAGGGCCTCCTGGCCCCTGTGGGTAGAGGACCGCTCTTGCAGTGTTGACCCCCTGCACAAAGCTGGAGAGCTGCATGTGAGACCCTGGTGCTCCTTCCCTGGCCTGTTGAGCCATTTGTGTCAGTGCTGAAGCACTTTCCCCATTTATTGAGGTTAGGAAGCGAATTCAGCTTCAAGAGCTGAATATTCACCTTTGGGATTTCTTTTTAATGTTAAGTTTTTTTAGAAAGGCTGAAAACTTTTGGGGAAAAATTCGGTTGATTTGCGCCTCTCATTAGCGCCCTAAGAGGGCGTTAACGGGGCGCAAAGCAACTAGCGCCTGGGCGCTGCGCCGCTAACGCCTCCCGTGAAATTCAGCGGTAGGTTAGCGGCGGCGGTAACTGTTAGCGCACCGTGGCACTGCGCCTCCGGTGAGGACGTCACCACCGTGCGCAGCGCCCCGCTCGCGCCCCGTCTGTGATCTTCGGTAGAGCCTCCTGACTTACCACCGGACGCTATGTCCGACAGGGTGAAGGGGGGCCTACCTGTGGCCGGGGTGGCGCTAATTAAAGGGGAGGTGCCAGGCGGCCATATTTGTTGCTGGCTGCCTGCCAGCACCTGCCCCCGTTCCTGTCCCCGGCCTTCTGTGCAGCCCCCCCGCGGGGTGCCGGCTGCGCTCCGTGAGCCCGGCACTTCTCTTGAGTGCCGGTCTCTTTTGCCGGCACTCCGATCCCTGGTGGCCCAGCTGGGCACCGGGTCGCGCTGAGCTTGGCCCCTCCCCTTTAATAAGGGGAGGAAGTCCTGCAGTACCGCGGCGCGACATGTCACAGCGCATGGCGCTGCTGCACGTAGCGCCGCGATATTCACTCGCAGCGCCGCAAGAGGGAGGCGGGGCACTTCCAGTAGCGCCCCGCCTCCCTCTTGGTGCGCTACCAGTGAATTTCGGGCGCGGGGACCCAAATTTGCCCCCTTTATTTTTTAAAAGCATTTTAATTTATATTAGGTCTCAGTGCATTGCCTCTTTAATTCATAGGCCTTTTAATTGGCCACAATTCCTTGCAAGCTCCACAGCCTCGCTCCCAGAGGTCGTTAGAAGCTCGAACGCCAATTTAAGACGGGACCTTCGCCTCAAAGGTCTCCACTAATGCCACCAGGACGGCATTGCACAGAAGGTAAGCGCTGTGCCACTAATCTCCAGCACGCTTAGCATGGCGGCCATTTTCTCTTGAACAACTTTCAGAAGTTCGTCCCCCTCCCTGCCCTTTACACTATTACTATCCCAGTCTATATTAGGGTAGTTGAAGTCCCCCATTATCACTACTCTATATTTCTTGCATCTCTCTGTAATTTGCCTGCAAATTTGCTCCTCTATCTCCTTTCCCACTAGTAGGTGGCCTATAGAATACACCTAGCAGCGTAATAGCTCCTCTATTGTTCCTTAATTGTAACCGAATAGATTCTGTCTTTGACCCCATTATACATCAGCCCTCTCCAGTGCGGTAACAGTATCTTTGATCAATACTGCCACCCCACCTCACTTTTTTCCTTCCCTATTTCTCCTGACTGCCTTGTAGCCAGGAATATGAAGTTCCCATTCCTTCCCTTCACTGAGCCAGGTCTCGGTCATTGCCACTATATCATAGTCCCATGCGGCAACTTGTGCCTGCAGCTCACCAACCTTATTTACCTCCGACAGATCAATAGGTCTTATCCCCGTCGGAAGCTGGGCGTTCCCTTCCCACGCAACCCTGACACTTACCCTGGCAGCTGCTACATTCACAGCTGTGAATAACTGGCAGGACAACAGGTTCCACCTCTCCATTGTCACACTGCAAATTCATGAACTGCACTGGGCTGTGGGGGTCGAGACGGTAACTGCAGCACTCGCACACACTCTGCAGGTACGGCTCCTATAACACAATCAGCAGGAATCAGACACGGGATCAGTAGGAACAGAACATGACCTGTATGTGAACAATCTGTAATCATAGAATCATAGAATGGTTACAGCACAGTAAGAGGCCATTCGGCCTATCGAGCCCATGCCGGCTCTCTGCAAGAGCACTTCAGCTAGTCCCACTCCCCCGCCCTTTCTCCGTAGCCCTGCAAATTTTTTCCCCTCAGCTACTTATCCAATTCCCTTTTGAAAGCCACGATTGAATCTGCCTCCACCACCCTTTCAGGCAGTGCATTCCAGATCCTAACCACTCGCTGCGTAAAAAAGTTTTTCCTCATGTCGCCTTAGATTCTTTTGCCAATCACCTTGAATCTGTGTCCTCTGGTTCTCGACCCTTCCGCCAATGGGAACAGTTTCTCTCGATCTACTCTGTTCAGACCCCTCATGATTTTGAACACCTCTATCAAATCTCCTCTCAGCCTTCTCTGCTCTAAGGAGAACAACCCCAGCTTCTCCAGTCTGTCTATGTAACTGAAGTCCCTCATCCCTGGAATCATTCTTGTAAATCTTTTCTTCACCCTCTCTATGGCCTTCACATCCTTCCTAAAGTGCGGTGCCCAGAACTGGACACAATACTCGAGTTGAGGCTGAACCAGTGTTTTATAAAGGTTCATCATAACGTCCTTGCTTTTGTACTCCTTGCCTCTATTTATAAAGCCAAGGATCCTCAACCTGCCCTGCCACCCTCAACGATTTGTGCACATATACCCCCAGGTCTCTCTGTTCATGCACCCACTTTAGAATTGTACCCTTTAGTTTATATTCCCTCTCCTCAATGCTCCTACAAAAATGTTTCACTTCGCACTTTTCTGCGTTAAATTTCATCTGCCACATGTCCGCCCATTCCACCAGCTTCTTGAAGTCTTGAAGTCGTCTTGAAGTCTATCACTATCCTCCTCACTGTTCACTATACTTCCAAGTTTAATGTTATCTGCAAATTTTGAAATTGCCCACTGTACTCCCAAGTCCAAGTTATTAATATATATCAAGAAAAGCAGAGGTCCTAGTACCGACCCCTGGTGAACACTGTGTACCTTCCTCCAGTCTGAAAAACAACCGTTCACTACTACTCTCTGTTTCCTGTCACTTAGCCAATTTTGTATCCATGCTGCCACTGTCCCTTTTATTCAATGGGCTTCAACTTTGCTGGCAAGCCTATTATGTGGCACTTTGTCGAATGCCTTTTGGAAGTCCATGTACACTATGTCAATCGCATTACCCTCATCAACCCTCTCTGTTACCTCACCAAAAAACTCAAATCAAGTTAGTTAAACACGATTTGACTTTAACAAATTCTGACACCACCCCCGTATCTAAGGAGGATTGGAAGATTATGACCAGTACCTCCGCGATTTCCTCCTTAACCTCCCTCAGCATCCTAGGATGCATCCCATCCGGTCCTGGTGATTTATCAACTTTAAGTTCAGCCTGCCTTTCTAGTAACTCCTCTTTATCAATTTTTATCCCATCCAGTATCTCCTCTACCTTCTCTTTCACTAGGTCTATGGCAGTATCTTCTTCCTTGGTGAAGACAGATGCAAAGTATTCATTTAGTACCTCAGCCATGCCTCCTGCCTCCATGCATAGGTTTCCTTTTTGGTCCCTAATTGGCCCCATCCCTCCTCTTACTACCCTTTTATTATTTATAAGCCTATAGAAGACTTCTAAATTCCCTTTTATGTTAGCTGCCAATCTATTCTCATACTGTCTCTTTGCCCCTTATTTTCTTTTTCACTTCCCCTCTGAACTTTCTATATTCAGCCTGATTCTCACTTGTATTCTCAACCTGGCATCTGTCATATTCACTCTTTTTCTGCTTCATCTTACTCTCTATCTCTTTCGTCATCCAGGGAGCACTGGCTTTAGTTGTCCTACCTTTCCCCCTCGTGGGAATGTACCTCGATTGTATCCGAACCATCTCCTCTTTAAAGGCAGCCCATTGTTCGATTACTGTTTTGCCTGCCAATCTTTGATTCCAATTTACCCGGGCCAGATCCGCTCTCAACCCACTGAAATTGGCCCTCCTCCAATTAAGTATTTTTACTCCAGATTGCTACCTGTCCTTTTCCATAGATAATCTAAATCTTATGAAACATAGAAACATAGAAGATAGGAGCAGGAGTAGGCCATTCGGCCCCTCGAGCCTGCTCCGCCATTCGATGAGATCATGGCTGATCATCCAAATTCAGTACCCTGTCCCTGCCTTCTCCCCATATCCCTTGATACCTTTAGCTTTAAGAAATATATCTAACTCATTCTTGAATATATTTAATGACTTGGCCTCAACTACCTTCTGTGGTAGAGAATTCCACAGGTTCACCACTCACTGGGTGAAGAAATTCTTCCTAATTTCTGTCCTAAATGGCTTACCCCTTATCCTTAGATTATGACCCCTGGTTCTGGACTCTCCGACCATCGGGAACATTCTTCCTGCATCTAGTTCGTCCAGAATGTCAGAATTTTATATGTTTCGATGAGATCCCCTCTCATTCTTCTATACTCCAGCGAGTATAAGCCCAATCGACCCAATCTCTCCTCATATGTCATTCCTGCCATCCCAGGTATCAGCCTTGTGAATCTTCGCTGAACTCCCTCCATGGCAAGAACATCCTTCCTCAGATAAGGCGACCAAAACTGCACACAATACTCAAGGTGTGGTCTCACCAAGGCCCTGTACAACTGCAGCAGGACATCCCTGTTCCTATACTCAAACCCTTTCGCTATGAAGGCCAACATACCATTTGCCTTCTTCACCGCCTGCTGCACCTGCATGCTTACCTTCAGCGACTGGTGCACAAGGACACCCAGGTCTCGTTGCACTTCCCCTTCTCCCAATCTATTGCCATTCAGATAATAGTCTGCCTTTCTGTTTTTGACACCAAAGTGGATAACCTCGCATTTATCCACGTTATATTGCATCTGCCACGCTTCTGCCCACTCACCCAACCTGTCCAAATCATCCTGGAGTTTCTCGGCATCCTCCTCGCAGCACACACGCCCACCCAGCTTTGTGTCATCTGCAAACTTGGAGATATTACATTTAGTTCCCTTATCTAGATGATACTGTTATCACTGTTCCCTAAATGTTCCTCTACTGACACTTGCTCCACTTGACCTACCTCATTCCCCAGAGCCAGATCCAGCAATGCCTCCTTCCTCATTGGGCTGGAAACATACTGATCATAAATTTCTCTTGAACACACTTCAGAAATTCTTCCCCCTCTCTGCCCTTAACACTATTATTATCCCAGTCTATATTAGGATAATTGAAGTTGCCTATTATCACTACTCTATAGTTCTTGCACCTCTCTGTAATTTCCTGGAAATTTGCTCCTCTATATCTTTCCCACTATAGAATACACCTAGTAGTGTAATGGCACCTCTATTATTGCTCAACTCTAACCAAATAGATTCTGTCCTTGACCCCTCCAGGACATTCTCATTCTCCAGCACTGTAACATTCTCCTTAATCAATACTGCCACCCCACTTCCTTTCTTTCCTTCCCTATCTTTCCTGAACACCTTATATCCAGGAATATTTAAAACCCAATCCTGTCCTCTCTTGAGCCAGGTCTCCGTTATCGCCACGACATCATACTCCCATGTGTCTATTTACGCCTGCAGCTCACCAACCTTATTTACTACGCTTCGTGCATTCACACACAAGCACTGTAAATCTGACTTAGGCCATCCTGTATTCTCTCATAGTCTGACCCCACATAATACCTTACTATTTCTTACTCTTTTTAAAAATTCGTTTATGGGATGTGGGCATCGCTGGCAAGGCTGGCATTTATTGCCCATCTCTAATTGCCCTCGAGAAGGTGGTGGTGAGCCGCCTTCTTGAACCGCTGCAGTACGTGTGGTGAAGGTGCTCCCACAGTGCTGTTAGGGAGGGAGTTCCAGGATTTTGACCCAGCGACGATGAAGGATCGGCCGATATATTTCCAAGTCAGGATGGTGTGTGACTTGGAGGGGAACTTGGAGGTGGTGGTGTTCCCATGCGCCTGCTGCCCTTGTCCTTCTCGGTGGAAGAGGTCGCGGGTTTGGGAGGTGCTGCCAAAGAAGCCTTGGCTGCAGTGCATCTTGTAGAGGGTACACACTGCAGCCACGGTGCGCCGGTGGTGGAGGGAATGAATGTTTAAGGTGGTGGATGCGATGCCAATCAACCTGGATGGTGTTGAGCTTCTGGAGTGTTGTTGGAGCTGCACTCATCCAGGCAAGTGGAGAGTATTCCATCACACTCCTTACTTGTGCCTTGTAGATGATGGAAAGGCTTTGGGGAGTCAGGAGGTGAGACACTCGCCACAGAACACCTAGCCTCTGACCTGCTCTTGTTACCACAATATTTATGTGGCTGGTCCAGTTAAGTTTCTGGTCAATGGTGATTGAATTTTTTGAGGAGGTAACAAGGAGGGTAGATGAGGGTAGTGCGTTTGATGTAGTGCATATGGACTTTAGCAAGGCTTTTGATAAGGTTCTACATGGCAGACTGGTCACGAAGTTAAAAGCCCATGGGATCCAGGGCAAAGTGTCAAGTTGGATTCAAAACTGGCTCAGGGACAGGAAGCAGAGGGCAATGGTTGATGGGTGTTTTTGTGACTGGAAGGCTGTTTCCAGTGGGGTTCCGCAGGGCTCAGTACTAAGTATATCAAGAGGAAAAGACTGGTGAAAACCAAAGTTGGTCCATTGCAGTCAGATACGGGGGAATATATAATGGGAAATAAGGAAATGGCAGACCAACTAAATGCATACTTTGGGTCAGTCTTTACGAAGGAAGACACAAAAAACCTCCCTGGGATATCGGGAAAAATAGGGACATTGGCAAAGGAGGAACTGACGCAAATCAATATCTCTAAGGATATGGTGTTAAGGAAGCTAAAGGGATTGAAGGCGGACAAATCCCCAGGGCCTGATAACATGCATCCTAGGGTACTGAAGGAGGTGGCCCTAGAGATAGCGGATGCACTAAGCATGATTTTTCAGAATTCATTAGACTCGGGAACAGTGCCCATGGATTGGAGGGTAGCTAACGTTACCCCACTATTCAAAAAGGGGGGTAGGGAAAAAGCAGGTAATTACAGACCTGTAAGCCTTACATCAGTTGTGGGCAAAATGCTGGAGTCCATCATTAAGGATGAAATAGCCGAGCACTTAGCAAATGGGGACAGGATAGGACAGAGTCAACATGGATTTACAAAGGGTAAATCGTGCTTGACTAATCTATTGGAATTTTTTGAGGGAGTAACTGGTAAAATAGATGGGGGAGAGCCAGTAGATGTGGTGTACCTGGACTTCCAAAAGGCCTTCGATAAGGTCCCACATAAAAGATTAGCATGGAAAATTGAAGCTCATGGGATAAAGGGGAAAGTATTGACGTGGATAGAGAACTGGCTGTCAGATAGAAAACAGAGAGTTGGAATAAACGGCTCATTTTCTGAATGGCAGGCAGTAACAAGTGGGGTACCGCAGGGATCTGTCCTGGGTCCCCAGCTGTTCACAATTTATATTAATGACCTGGATCAGGGAGTCGAATGCAGCATTTCCAAATTTGCAGACGACACTAAACTAGGAGGGGGGGTGGGCTCAGAGGAGGAGACCAGGAAGCTCCAGAGCGATTTGGACAGACTGGGTGATTGGGCGGATAAATGGCAGATGCACTATAATGTGGACAAGTGCGAAGTTATCCACCTTGGGTGCAGGAACGGGAGGGCAAATTATTATTTAAATGGCAATAAATTGGGAGAGGGGGAAGTACAGAGAGACCTGGGTGTTCTTGTACACCAGTCACTGAAGGCGAGCATGCAGGTGCAACAGGCGGTCAAGAAGGCAAACGGTATGCTGGCCTTCATAGCAAAAGGGTTGGAATACAGGAACAGGGATACCTTGCTGCAGCTGTACAGGGCACTGGTGAGACCACACCTCGAGTACTGTGTACAGTTTTGGTCGCCTCATCTGAGGAAAGATGTTCTTGCCATGGAGGGGGTGCAGCGGCGATTCACCAGGCTGATACCAGGAATGGCGGGATTGACCTATGAGGAGAGACTATGTAGTTTAGGGATGTACACACTGGAGTTTAGAAGATTGAGAGGGGACCTCATAGAAGTGTATAAAATTCTGACAGGTCTAGACAGACTAGATGCAGAAGGAATGTTTCCCTTGGCTGGTGAGAACAGAACTAGAGGACATAATTTAAGGATAAGGGCTAAACCATTTAGGACAGAAATGAGGGGGAATTTCTTCACTCAGAGAGTGGTGAACCTGTGGAACTCATTGCCACAGAGGGCAGTGTACGCCAGCTCATTAAATATATTTAAGAGGGAATTAGATATATTTCTACAGGCAAAAGGGGTTAAGGGTTACGGAAAGAAGGCGGGGACGGGATACTGAATTGAAGGATCAGCCATGATCTCATTAAATGGCGGAGCAGGCTCGAAGGGCCGGATGGCCTACTCCTGCTCCTATCTTCTATGTATCTATGTATCTATGTCCCTTGCTTTTTGTGGTATATATCAACGATCTTGACTTGAATATAGGGGGTATGATTAAGAAGTTTGCAGATAATACTAAAATTGGCTGTGTGGTTGATACTGAAGAAGGAAGCTGTAGACTGCAGGAAGATATCAATAAATTGGTCAGGTGGGCAGAACAGTGGCAAATGGAATTCAATCTGGAGAAGTGTGAGGTAACGCATTTGGGGAGGGCTAACAAGGAAAGAGAATACACATTAAATGGTAAGACACTGAGTAGTGTAGAGGAACAAAGGGACCTTGGAGTGCTTGTCCACAGATCCCTGAAGGTAGCAGGCCAAGTAGATAAGGTGGTTAAGAAGGCATACGGAATGCTTGCCTTTATTAGCAGTGGCATAGAATACAAGTCCTGAGGAAGGAGCGATAGCTCCGAAAGCTTGTGATTTCAAATAAAACTGTTGGACTATAACCTGGTGTTGTGCGACCTCTCAATAGAATACAAGAGCAGGGGGCTTATGCTTCAACTGTATAAAACACTAGTTAGGCCTCAGCTAGAGTACTTGCGTGCAGTTCTGGTCACCACATTACAGGAAAGATGTGATTGCACTGGAGAGGGTACAGAGGAGATTTACAAGGGTGTTGCCGGGAGTAGAGAATCTTAGCTACGTGGAAAGACTGGATAGGCTGGGTCTGTTTTCCTTGGAACAGAGGAGGCTGAGGGGAGACCTTACTGAGGTGTATAAAATTATGAGGGGCACAGATAAAGTGGATAGAAAGGACCTATTTCCCTTAGCAGAGGGGTCAAAAACCAGGGGGCACAGATTTAAAGTAATTGGGGGAAGGTTTAGAGGGGATTTGAGGGGAAATTTCTTCACCCAGAGGGTTGTGGGGGTCTGGAACTCACTGCCTGAAAGGGTGGTAGAGGCAGGAACCCTAACCACATTTAAAAAGTACTTGGATGTGCACTTGGGATGTTCTAACCTGCAGGGCTACGGACCAAGAGCTGGGAAGTGGGATTAGGCTGGATAGCTCTTTGTTGGTCGGCAGGGACACGATGGGCCGAAATGGCCTCCTTCCGTGCTGTAACTTTCTATAATTCTTTCCCCACCTTCTCGCCATATCCCTCAGCCCCACCTTTTACGCATATCCCCCAACCCTACCTACCCACCTTCACCCCATATCCCCCAACCACACCTACCCACCTTTTCCCCATATCCCTCAACCCCACCGAATCACCTTCTCCCCATATCCATCACTCCACCTGCCTACCTTTTCCCCATATCCCACAACATCAATTGCCCACCTTTTCCCCTTACCCATCAACCACACCTACCCACCTTCTCCAAATATCCCTCAGCTCCACCTACCCACCTTCTCCCATATCCCACAAACCCACCTTCTTCCCATATCCTCCCAACTCAACCTACCCACCTTCTCCCCATATCCTCCATCCCCACCTTCTCCCCATATCCCTCAATCCCACCTACCCACCTTCTCCCCATATCCCTCAACCCCACCTGCCCACCTTCTCCTCATATCCCTCAGCCCCACCTACCCACCTTCTCCCCATGTCCTTCAGCACCACCTACCCACCTTCTCCCCATATCCCCCAACACCACCCACTCACCTTCTCCCCATATCTCTCCACCCCACCTACCCATCGTCTCCCCATATCCCCCAACGCCACCCACTCACCTTCTCCCCATATCCTTCAATCCCACCTACCCACTTTAGTCACCATGCCTCAGCCAACTACCTGCTTCTGGTTCTCTAGTCGCATCGATCTCCCTGTACCTTTACATCAGAATGCCGTCAGTAAATGTTTTAATAAAATGATAATTCCCTTGCCCAAGTATTGACCCTGAGATAGAGAGACACGTTTTCGAGATAGATACATAGATACATAGATACATAGATACATAGATACATAGAAGATAGGAGCAGGAGTAGGCCATCCGGCCCTTCGAGCCTGCTCCGCCATTTAATGAGATCATGGCTGATCCTCCAATTCAGTATCCCGTCCCCGCCTTCTCTCCGTAACCCTTAACCCCTTTTGCCTGTAGAAATATATCTAATTCCCTCTTAAATATATTTAATGAGCTGGCGTACACTGCCCTCTGTGGCAATGAGTTCCACAGGTTCACCACCCTCTGAGTGAAGAAATTCCCCCTCATTTCTGTCCTAAATGGTTTAGCCCTTATCCTTAAATTATGTCCTCTAGTTCTGTTCTCACCAGCCAAGGGAAACATTCCTTCTGCATCTAGTCTGTCTAGACCTGTCAGAATTTTATACACTTCTATGAGGTCCCCTCTCAATCTTCTAAACTCCAGTGTGTACATCCCTAAACTACATAGTCTCTCCTCATAGGTCAATCCCGCCATTCCTGGTATCAGCCTGGTGAATCGCCGCTGCACCCCCTCCATGGCAAGAACATCTTTCCTCAGATGAGGATGGTGGTAGATAAGCAGTGGCTAGCATTTGAAAATATTTCATAATTCTCAACAAAAATACATTCCATTGAGAAACCCCACCTTCAGTGCAGCAAATGTTCACCAGACTGATTCCTGGGATGGCAGGACTGGCGTATGAGGAGAGATTGGGTTGACTAGGCCTGTATTCACTAGAGTTTAGAAGAATGAGAGGGGATCTCATTGAAACGTATAAAATTCTGACAGGGCTAGACAGACTGGATGCAGGGAGGATGTTTCCCCTGGCTGGGGGGTCTAGAACGAGGGGTTACAGTCTCAGGATACTGGGTAGGACATTTAGGACTGAGATGAGGAGAAATTTCTTCACTCAGAGGGTGGTGAACCTGTGGAATTCTCTACCACAGAAGGCTGTGGAGGCCAAGTCACTGAATATATTTAAGAAGGAGATAGATAGATTTCTAGACACAAAAGGCATGAAGGGGTATGGGGAGAGAGGGGGAATATGGTATTGAGATGGAGGATCAGCCATGGGTGAGAAACAATAAGGGAAATCCGAGTAAGCAAAGGCAAGAAACACAAAGGGCCATACTAAATCATAAGTCTAAAAGGACAAAGGGTGTTAATAAAACAAGCCTAAAGGCTCTGTGTCTTAATGCAAGGAGTATCCGTAATAAGGTGGATGAATTGACTGTGCAAATTGATGTTAACGGATATGATGTGATTGGGATTACAGAGACGTGGCTCCAGAACAATCAAGGCTAGGAACTGAATATCCAGGGGTAATCAACATTCAGGAAGGATAGAATAAAAGGAAAAGGGGGTGGGGTAGCATTGCTGGTTAAAAAGGAGATTAATGCAATAGCTAGGAAGGACATTAGCTTGGAGGATGTGGAATGAATATGGGTTGAGCTGCAGAACACCAAAGGGCAGAAAACGTTAGTGGGGGTTGTGTACAGACCTCCAAACAGTAGTAGTGAGGAGGGGGAGGGTATGAAACAGGAAATCAGAGGTGCATGCAAAAAAGGCGCAGCAGTTATCATGGGTGACTTTAATATGCATATAGATTGGGCTACTCAAACTGGAAGCAATACAGTGGAGGAGGATTTCCTAGAGTGTTTAAGGGATGGTTTCCTAAACCAATATGTTGAGGAACCAACTAGAGGGGAGGCCATCCTGGACTGGGTGTTGTGTAATGAGGAAGGACTAATCAGCAATCTTGTGGTGCGAGGCCCCTTGGGGAAGAGTGACCATAGTATGGTGGAGTTCTACATTAGGATGGAGAAGGAAACAGTTAATTCAGAGACCATGGTCCAGAACTTAAATAAGGGCAACTTTGAGGGTATGAGGCGTGAATTGGCGAGGTTAGATTGGCAAGCGATATTTAAGGGGTTATCAGTGGAAGGGCAATGGCAGACATTTAGAGATCGCATGGATGAACTACAGCAATTGTACATCCCTGTCTGACGTAAAAATAAAAAAGGGAAGGTGGCTCAACCATGGCTAACAAGGGAAATCAGGGATAGTATTAAAAGCAAGGAAGTGGCATACAAATTGGCCAGAAGTAGCAGTAAACCCGGGGACTGGGAGAACTTTAAAACTCAGCAGAGGAGGACGAAGGGTTTGATTAGGGCAGGGAAAATAAAATATGAAAGGAAGCTTGCGGAGAACATTAAAACGGACTGCAAAAGCTTCTAGAAATATGTAAAAAGAAAGAGGTTAGTAAAAACAAACGTAGGTCCCCTGCAGTCAGAAACAGGGGAAGTCATAATGGGGAACAAAGAAATGGCAGATCAATTGAACAAGTACTTTGGTTCGGTGTTTACTGTGGAGGACACAAACAACCTTCCGGAAATAAAAGAGATCAAAGGATCTGGTAAGAGGGAGGAGCTGAGGGAAATCCTTATCAGTCGGGAAAAGGTGTTGGGGAAATTGATGGGACTGAAGGCTGATAAATCCCCAGGGCCTGATGGTCTGCATCCCAGAGTACTTAAGGAGGTGGCCTTGGAAATAGTGGATGCATTGACGATCATTTTCCAACATTCCTTAGACTCTGGATCAGTTCCGAAGGAGTGGAGGGTGGCTAATGTAACCCCTCTTTTTAAAAAAGGAGGGAGGGAGAAAGCAGGGAATTATAGACCGGTCAGCCTGACATCGGTGGTGGGTAAAATGATGGAATCAATTATTAAAGATGTCATAACAGACCATTTGGAAAGTGGCGACATGATAGGTCCAAGTCAGCATGGATTTGTGAAAGGGAAATCATGCTTGACAAATCTTCTGGAATTTTTTGAGGATGTTTCCAATAGGGTGGATGGGGGGGAACCAGTAGATGTGGTGTATTTGGACTTTCAGAAGGCCTTCGACAAGGTCCCACACAAGAGATTGGTGTGCAAAGTTAAAGCACATGGGATTGGGGGTAATCTGTTGACGTGGATTGAGAACTGGTTGGCACACAGGAAACAAAGAGTAGGAGTAAATGGGTACTTTTCAGAATGGCAGGCAGTGACCAGCGGGGTACCGCAGGGTTCGGTGCTGGGGCCCCAGCTGTTTACATTATATATTAATGATTTGGACGAAGGGATTAATTGTAATATCTCCAAATTTGCGGATGACACTAAATTGGGAGGCAGTGTGAACAATGAGGAGGATGCTAGGAGGCTACAGAGTGACTTGGACAGGTTGGGTGAATGGGCAAATGTATGGCAGATGAAGTACAATGTGGGTAAATGTGAGGTTATCCACTTTGGTGGTAAAAATAGGGAGGCAGACTATTACCTGAATGGTGGCAGATTAGGGAAAGGGGAGGTGCAACGAGACCTGGGCATCATGGTACATCAGTCACTGAAGGTGGGAAGGCAAGTGCAGCAGGCAGTCAAGAAAGCAAATGGCATGATGGCCTTCATAGCAAGGGGATTTGAGTACAGGAGTAGGGAGGTGATGCTACAGTTGTACAGGGCCTTGGTGAGGCCACACCTGGAGTATTGTGTGCAGTTTTGGTCTCCTAACTTGAGGAAGGACATTCTTGCTATTGAGGGAGTGCAACGAAGGTTCACTAGATTGATTCCTGGGATGGCCAGACTGACATATCAAGAAAGACTGGATCAACTGAACTTGTATCCTCTGGAGTTCAGAAGAATGAGGGGGGATCTTATAGAGACGTTTAAAATCCTGACTGGTTTAGACAAATTAGATGCGGGTAGAATGTTTCCAATGTTAGGGAAAACTAAAACCAGGGGTCACAGTCTAAGGATAAAGGGGAAGCCATTTAAGACTGAGATGAGGAGGAACTTCTTCACCCAGAGAGTGGTGAATCTGTGGAATTCTCTACCACAGAAGGTTGTTGAGGCCAGTTCGCTAAATATATTCAAAAGGGAGTTAGATATAATACTCACAACTAGGGGGATCAAGGGGTATGGCGAGAAAGCAGGAATGGGGTACTGAGGTAGCATGTTCAGCCATGAACGCATTGAATGGCGGTGCAGGCTCGAAGGACCGAATGGTCTACTCCTGCTCCTATTTTTCTATGTTCTATGTTTCTCAACAAAAACGCCACAGGAAAAGTGGTCCAACCGTGGCTAACTAAAGAAGTTAAGCATAGCATTAGATTGAAAGAAGAAGCTTATAATGTTGCAAAGAATAATGGTAAGCCTGAGGATTGGGAGAGTTTCAGAAACCAGCAAAGGTTGACCAAAAAATTGATAAAATGGGAAAAAATAGAATGAGAGAAAACTAGCAAGAAATATAAAAGCAGATTAGAAACATTAAATGGTAAGACACTGAGTAGTGTAGAGGAACAAAGGGACCTTGGAGTGCATGTCCACAGATCCCTGAAGGTAGCAGGCCAGGTAGATAAGGTGGTTAAGAAGGCATACGGAATGCTTGCCTTTATTAGCCGTGGCATAGAATACAAGAGCGGGGGGGGGGGTGGGGGGTTATGCTTCAACTGTATAAAACACTAGTTAGGCCTCAGCTAGAGTACTGCGTGCAGTTCTGGTCACCACATTACAGGAAAGATGTGATTGCACTAGAGAGGGCACAGAGGAGATTTATAAGGGTGTTGCCGGGAGTAGAGAATCTTAGCTATGAGGAAAGACTGGATAGGCTGGGTCTGTTTTCCTTGGAACAGAGGAGGCTGAGGGGAGACCTTACTGAGGTGTATAAAATTATGAGGGGCATAAAGTGGATAAAAAGGACCTATTTCCCTTAGCAGAGGGGTCAAAAACCAGGGGGCACAGATCTAAAGTAATTGGGGGAAGGTTTAGAGGGGATTTGAGGGGAAATTTCTTCACCCAGAGGGTTGTGGGGGTCTGGAAATCACTGCCTGAAAGGATGGTAGAGGCAGGAACCCTAACCACATTTAAAAAGTACTTGGATGTGCACTTGGGATGCTCTAACCTGCAGGGCTACGGACCAAGAGCTGGGAAGTGGGATTAGGCTGGATAGCTCTTTGTTGGCCGGCGCGGACACGATGGGCCGAAATGGCCTCCTTCCGTGCTGTAACTTTCTATGATTCTATGATTCTATGACAGGAAATAGCAGAGGCTCTGACCATAATTTTCCAATCCTCTCTCGCTATAGGTGTGGTGCCGGAGGACTGGAGGACTGCTAATGTGGTACCGTTGTTTAAAAAGGGAGAGAGGGATAGACCGAGTAATTACAGGCCAGTCAGCCTAACCTCGGTGCTGGGAAAATTATTGGAAAAAATTCTGAGGGACAGGATAAATCTTCATTTAGAAAGACATGGATTAATCAGGGACAGTCAGCATGGAATTGTTAAGTGAAGGTCATGTCTGATTGAATTTTTTGAGGAGGTAATAAGGAGGGTCGATAAGGGTAGTGCGTTTGATGTAGTCTATATGGATAGTATCAAGGTTTTTGATAAGGTCCCGCATGGCAGACTGGTCACGAAAGTAAAAGCCCATGGGATCCAAGGGAAAGTGGCAAGTTGGATCCAAAATTGGCTCAGAGGTCGGCCATTTAGTACTGAGATGAGGAGAAATTTCTTCACTCAGAGGGTGGTGAATCTTTGGAATTCTCTACCCCAGAGGGCTGTGGAGGCTCAGTCAATGAGTATATTCAAGACAGAGATCGATAGATTTTTTCGATATTTAGGGAATCAAGGGATATGGGGACAGTGCAGGAAAGTGGAGTTGAGATAGAAGATCAGCCATGATCAAACTGAATGGCAGAGCAGGCTCGAGGGGCCGAATGGACTACTCCTGCTCCTATTTCTTATGTTCTTAGGTGGCATAGTTCTGTGACCACCTCCTTGGTGAAGCAGAGCCTCCTAATATACTGCTCGTCGCTTAATTGAAGGTAGGAGAATTGCTGTCAGAACACCCTCGGAGTTTAACGCCTCCTGTTGAAAGCCCTGATCGCCCTCCTCCTCCCTCCTCCCTCATGTTCCTGTCTTTCTCGCTGCCTCCGCTCCCTCCACCGTAGATCCTGGAGGGCGAGGTCGACTGCCAGAACAGTCCCCATGACTTTTAGCAAGTGTTGTAGCTTGAAGTGTTTCACAAATAATTAGGGAGTTTTGTATTTGCCAGAACACTCCCTGATGCCAAAAAACCTTGAAATGACTGAAGAAAACTCTTGCAGTAGCAGGAAGTAGCACACAGCCACTCAAACTGCAAAACCCTGTCAGGTGCGAGCGATTGGTGAGGATCCCTTTAAATAGCGTCCCTGGAGCCGGCTTCCTGCTGCTGCCGCCACCTCAACCTGTCGTTGCTTTCTCCAGCCGGTAAGTTCAATGGCCAAAACGAAGTTGGGAGATCGGGCATCAAGTGAGCGTTGCACACTCACTGACGTCATGGTCTCTATGATTGCGATGTCCCTGGCGATCGAGTTTACCAGCAGCGCTACCGGCGAGATGGATATGGCGTGCCGCGCTGGAACTGCCATCAGCTGCCGCTAGAGCTCGGAACGGCATTTTAGTGCCATCTCGTGGCGCTAAATGCACAAATTTCTCCCCCCAAGTGTTTAAGTCCTCTTACCTCTGGGATGACTTGTACTTGGGAGAGGCAGCTTCCCCTGCAGGAACTGACCGCCACATTCTCCAGCTGGCACCGACCCTTAGATATATTCCGCATTTCAGTGAAGCGTTGACACACAGCAGAGGAGCCGTCTAGCAACAAGGAGATATTACACAGTCATACACAAATTAACCCAGGACTGAGAGAGAGAGAAAGGGAGGGAGGGAAACAGAGACAGAGAGCGAGAGACAGACAGAGAGCGAGAGAGACAGTGATATAGAGCGAGAGACAGAGAGCAAGACAGACACACAGAGAGACAGACAGTGAGCGAGACAGACAGAGAGCGAGAGCGACAGCGAGCGAGAGCGAGAGCGACAGAGAGCGAGAGAGAGAGCGACAGAGAGCAAGAGCGAGAGCGACAGAGAGCGAGAGCGAGAGCGAGAGCGAGCGAGAGCGAGAGCGAGAGCGAGCGAGAGCGAGAGCGACAGAGAGCGAGAGCGAGAGCGACAGAGAGCGAGAGCGACAGAGAGCGAGAGCGACAGAGAGCGAGAGCGACAGAGAGCGAGAGCGACAGAGCGACAGAGAGCGACAGAGCGACAGAGAGCGACAGAGCGACAGAGAGCGAGAGCGACAGAGAGCGAGAGCGAGAGAGAGCGAGAGAGAGCGAGAGCGAGAGCGAGAGAGAGCGAGAGCGAGAGAGAGCGAGAGCGAGAGAGAGCGAGAGCGAGAGCGACAGAGAGCGAGAGCGACAGAGAGCGAGAGCGAGAGCGACAGAGAGCGAGAGCGACAGAGAGCGAGAGCGACAGAGAGCGAGAGCGAGAGAGACAGAGAGCGAGAGAGACAGAGAGCGAGAGAGACAGAGAGCGAGAGAGACAGAGAGCGAGAGAGACAGAGAGCGAGAGAGACAGAGAGCGAGAGCGACAGAGAGCGAGAGCGACAGAGAGCGAGAGCGACAGAGAGCGAGAGCGACAGAGAGCGAGAGCAACAGAGAGAGAGAGACAGAGAACGAGAGCGACAGAGAGCGACAGAGAGCGACAGAGAGCGAGAGCGACAGAGAGCGAGAGCGACAGAGAGAGAGAGACAGAGAACGAGAGCGACAGAGAGCGACAGAGAGCGACAGAGAGCGAGAGCGACAGAGAGCGAGAGCGACAGAGAGCGAGAGCGACAGAGAGAGAGAGACAGAGAACGAGAGCGACAGAGAGCGACAGAGAGCGACAGAGAGCGACAGATTGCGAGAGCGACAGAGAGCGACAGAGAGCGACAGAGAGCGAGAGCGAGAGAGACAGAGAGCGAGAGAGACAGAGAGCGAGAGAGACAGAGAGCGAGAGAGACAGAGAGCGAGAGAGACAGAGAGCGAGAGAGACAGAGAGCGAGAGAGACAGAGCGAGAGAGACAGAGAGCGAGAGAGACAGAGAGCGAGAGAGACAGAGAGCGAGAGAGACAGAGAGCGAGAGAGACAGAGAGCGAGAGCGACAGAGAGCGAGAGCGACAGAGAGCGAGAGCGACAGAGAGCGAGAGAGACAGAGAGCGACAGAGAGCGACAGAGAGCGAGAGAGACAGAGAGCGAGAGAGACAGAGAGCGAGAGAGACAGAGAGCGAGAGCGACAGAGAGCGAGAGCGACAGAGAGCGAGAGAGACAGAGAGCGACAGAGAGCGACAGAGAGCGAGAGCGACAGAGAGCGAGAGAGACAGAGAGCGAGAGAGACAGAGAGCGAGAGCGACAGAGAGCGAGAGCGACAGAGAGCGACAGAGAGCGACAGCGATATAGAGCAAGAGACAGAGACTGAGAAAGAGGAGTGATAATGAAGAGTAACACACAGACTAAGCCGGGGTAAACGGTCCACTTTAACTCACCAGGAATCTCCTTCCGGCAGACAGGACAGCATTTCCCAGGCTCCTCCACTTTTACATAACCCTGCAATTGATGAAAAAATTTATTTCATGAGAAACACAAAAAACATTGTTAAATAAAACAGATAATAAATAGAACCACAGATTCATAGGAGGGAGGCCATTCGGCCCATCAGCTCAATGGTGGCTCTTTGCTGGAGCAATCCTAATCTAATCCCATTGCCCTGCTCTCTCCCAGTATCTTACTCTGCTTCAAGTATCTCTGTGGCTAGGAGATAAGGATAGGAGCAGGCTCGAGGGGCAGAATGGCCTGCTGCTGTTCCTCTTGAACAGTTTCAGGCAGGAGAAGACCTTCAGCCATCGAGCCCTCCTATCAACTCTACTCCCGTGGTGTATTTCTAATAACTCGGAATCCCACTTGCTGACAAGACGCTGACTAGTTCCTTCTTGAAACCAGAATGTTCCGTTCCCCCCGTACCAGTAATCTGCTTTTAGTTCAAAAATTCCTCCTGCACTTCCGACTTTCTTCGTTGTCCTGAGTTTGTAACTATGATCCTTTGTGCTCAAAGGACATTCGTGAACCAGTTGGGTTTTTACAATCCGACAGCTTCACGGTCACTTTCACTGATCCAGATTTTTATTTCCAGATTTATTTTCAAACTGAATTCGAATTTTCAAAGTGCCAGGGTGGGATTAGAACTCATGATCTCTGGATTATTGTACAGTAACAGTACCAATAACCGCCGGCATGGACTGGCTGGGCCGAATGGCCTGTTTCGGTTTCTTTGCTGTATATTCTACGTAATCCGATGTAAAACCGCTACACACCGTCCCCCAGGTACACTGTATTAGTGTGATGCTGGAGACCAGACTCCCCCTCACTGGGGCCGGAACAGATAGATGGGGGAACGAGGGAGAGACGGGGAGAGGGGGAGAGAGGGGGAGAGTGGGGGAGAGAGGGGGAGAGACGGAGAGAGGGGGAGAGACGGAGAGACTGGGGTAGGGAGAGAGAGACGGGGAGAGAGGGAGAGACGGGGAGAGACGGGGAGAGGGGGAGAGAGAGACGGGGAGTGGAGAGAGAGACTGGGGGAGAGGAAGAGAGAGAGGCGGGGAGAGAGAGAGAGAGAGAGAGAGAGACGGGGAGAGAGAGAGAGAGAGAGACGGGGAGAGAGAGAGAGAGACGGGGGGAGAGAGAGAGAGACGGGGAGAGAGAGAGAGAGACGGGGAGAGAGAGAGAGAGACGGGGAGAGAGAGAGAGAGATGGGGAGAGAGAAAGAGACGGGGAGAGAGGGAGAGAGAGACGGGGAGAGAGAGTGAGAGACGGGGAGAGAGGTGTGAGGCGAGAATCATTGTTTGACGTTATTGGTGCCTCGCTTGCTCTGTGTAAGCAGTGTCTCTTGGCGCCTGTTCATGCGATCCCTGGATCTGGGCTCAGTTACAGCTCATGCTGGGAGATTGAGACAAGCCCCAGGCGGCAGCGTCCGTTCCTCGGGGGGCGAGTGGAGCGAGAGGTTGAGCAGAGAACAAGACTGTTTCTCACCTCGAGGCAGGTGAGTGGCGGACAACCGGCGGAACAGACTTTCCTCCCATTGAGGCACCGACACCGCTCACAACCGTCTTCCCATTCGAACCCCGGCTGCAAGACAACACAAGAACTCTGTTACTCCCCATCGCGGCTGGAACGTGGGAATGGTCCTGAGCCCACGCTGCCAGACCCAAGGAACAGGTGGGGTGGTGGGTGGGGGTGGGGGGGGGGGGGGGGAGGGGAGGGGAGGGCGGGGTATAATGGTTCAGGACAGGATTGCTGAAAAGACCAGCTGGTCTTTCCCTGTCCCTTGCACATGTTTGTAATTCACTGAAGATCAAACTTTACCCGTTCCAACCCTTGACCTCTGCCCCTGGGCCGGGCCTTGACCTCTGCCCCTGGGCCTTGACCTTGACCTCAGTCCCTGCCTCCTGTGGTGGTGCAGTGGGTCAGATGCAGGCCAGAGAGGGGCTGCTGGTCTCTGGTGGGAGTGCGTGTGGTTGGATTGGACCATTGCTGTGTGATGGGGAGGGGCAGTCCCGTGGCCACTCACTGGGTAGATGCCGTCACTGATGATACACTCGCAGTAGGCTGCAGTCACACACTGGCCTGAGCTGTTTCTGTATCTTCCAGTCTCGCACACACAGCCTTTCCCGACCGAGCTGCAACTCGTCGCCGCCACTGCGTAAACATCTCGGCAAGATCGCTCGCAGGTCTGAGAGTCTGCTGTCCATCCACTCCAAGTCTCGCCCTCAGGGCACTCTGAGGAACACACATCCGACGTTAGTATCAGACACCACGGACATCAATCTCATCCAAATTTCCACTTCCCAATCCGGTGACACAGGTTAGTCTCAAACTTTATGGTGAAATCCAAAAACTAATTCCACTTGACTTCAGGAAAAAATAATTAGACCGGGAATGAATACTCCTCCCGGCCCCAGGACAGAGTTACTGAGGGTGGGAGGTGAGGGTTTAAACTAGCTTGGCGGGGGGATGGGAACCTGAGCGTGGATTCAGAAGGGAGAGAAGCAAAGCTGAAAATCGAAGGCAGAAAATTAGTAAGCAAGTTTGGAAGGCAGAGGAAACAAAGGCTAGAAAATAGACAACAAGGGAGGTTAGCAGTGCTAAATGGTGTACACTTCAATGCAAGGAGTCTAGGGAATAAGCAGATGAGCTGAGGGCACAAATAGACATGAGGGAGTATGATATTATAGCTATTACAGAAACATCGCTGAAAGAAGGGCAGGAATGACAGCTCAACATTCCTGGTTACAGGGTTTTCAGACGAGATAGAGAAGGGATAATAAAGGAGGGGAGGTCGCAATTACAGCTGTGAGGAGGGATGATATAGAACATAGAACATAGAACAGTACAGCACAGTACAGGCCCTTCGGCCCTCGATGTTGTGCCGAGCATTGTCCGAGACCAAGATCAAGCTATCACACTCCCTATCACTCTGGTGTGCTCCATGTGCTTATCCAATAACCGCTTGAAAGTTCCTAAAGTGTCCGACTCCACTATCACAGCAGGCAGTCCATTCCACACCCCAACCACTCTCTGAGTAAAGAATCTACCTCGGACATCCCTTCTATATCTCCCCCCATGCACCTTATAGTTATGCCCCCTTGTAACAGCTGCCTCTACCCGAGGAAATAGTCTCTGAACATCCACTCTATCTATCCCCCTCATCATCTTATAAACCTCTATTAAGTCGCCTCTCATCCTCCTCCGCTCTAAAGAGAAAAGCCCCAACTCCCTCAATCTTTCCTCATAAGACCTCCCCCCCAAACCAGGCAGCATCCTGGTAAATCTCCTTTGCACTCTTTCCAATGCTTCCACGTCCTTCCTATAGTGAGGTGACCAGAACTGCACACAATATTCCAAATGTGGTCTCACCAAGGTCCTGTACAGTTGCAGCATAACCTCACGGTTCTTAAACTCAAACCCTCTGTTAATAAACGCCAACACACCATAGGCCTTCTTTACTGCTCTATCCACTTGAGTGGCAACCTTCAGAGATCTGTGGATATGAACCCCCAGATCCCTCTGCTCCTCCACGTTCCTCAGAACCCTGCCGTTGACCCTGTAATCCTTATTCAAATTTGCCCTACCAAAATGAATCACCTCGCACTTATCAGGGTTAAATTCCATCTGCCATTTTTCGGCCCAGCTCTGCATCCTATCAATGTCTCTTTGCAGCCTACAACAGCCCTCCACCTCATCCACTGCTCCACCAATCTTGGTGTCATCAGCAAATTTACTGATCCACCCTTCAGTCCCCTCCTCCAAGTCATTGATAAAAATCACAAACAGCAAAAGGATCATCAAATGAGGCCATGTGGGTTAAACTGAAGGACAAAAAATGGGCAATCACACTGCTGGGAGTGTACTATAGACCCCCAAACAGTCAGAGGGAGATAGAAGAGCAAATATGTCGGCAAATTTCTGAGAAGTGCAAAACAATAGGGCAGTAATAGTAGGGGATTTCAACTACACTAACTGCAGTGCATCCGCGAGGCTGAGAACTTCGTGGATAGCACGTTTCAGGAGGTGGTCACCCCGCAGCTTAAGAGTGTGCAGGCAGAGAGGGAATGGGTGACCGTCAGACAGAAGAGGAGGACCAGGCAGGTAGGGCAGGAATCCCCTGAATGCATCTCGCTCGCTAACCGGTTTTCAGCTCTGAATACTGGTGGGGGTGATGGTTCCTCTGGGGAGTGCAGCCACAGCCAAGTCCACGGCATCACGGGTGGCTGAGATGCACAGGGGGGAGAGGAGGAAGAGTGGAAGAGCATTACTCATAGGGGATTCGATAGTTAGGGGAGCAGACAGGCGTTTCTGCAGCCGCAGACGTGACTCCAGGATGGTATGTTGCCTCCCTGGTGCCAGGGTCAAGGATGTCACTGAGCGGCTGCAGGACACTGAGGGGGGAGGGTGAACAGTCAGAGGTCGTGATCCATATCGGTACCAACGACATAGGCAGAAAGAGGGATGAGGTCCTGCAGGCAGATTTTAGGGAGCTAGGAGAGAGATTAAAAAGCAGGACCTCAAAGGTAGTAATCTCCAGATTACTCCCTGTGCCACGTGCTAGTGAGTACAGAAATAGGAGGATAGAGCAGATGAATGTGTGGCTGGAGAGGTGGCGCAGGAGGGAGGGCTTTAGATTCCTGAGGCATTGGGACTGTTTCTGGGGGAGGTGGGACCTGTACAAGCCAGACGGGTTGCACCTCAACAGAGCCGGGACCAATATCCTCGCGGTGGGGTTTGCTAGTGCTGTTGAGGAGGATTTAAACTAGCTTGGCAGGGGGATGGCAACCTGAGAGTATTTTCAGAAAGGAGAGAAGCAAAGCTGGAAATGGAGGGCAGAAAATTAGTAAGTGAGTTTGGAAGGCAGATGAAACAAAGGCTAGAAAATAGACAACAAGAGAGTTTGGCAGTGCTATATGGGATATACTTCAACGCAAGGAGTCTGGGGAATAAGGCAGATGAGCTAAGGGCACAGATAGACACGTGGGAGTATGTTATTATAGCCATTACTGAGACATGGCTGAAAGAAGGGCAGGAATGGCAGCTCAACATTCCTGGTTACAGGGTTTTCAGACGAGATAGAGCGGGGGTTAAAAAAGGAGGGGGGGTCACAGTATTGATTAAAGAAATAATTACAGCTGTGAGGAGGAGTGAAGGATCATCAAATGAGGCCATATGGGTTGAAGTAATATACTAGCATGGATTGAGAATTGGTTAACAGACAGAAAATAAAAGAGTAGGGATAAATGGGCCTTTTTCAGGATGGCAGGCTGTGACTAGTGGGGTACCGCAAGGATCGGTGCTTGGGCCCCAGTTATTCACAATCTATATCAATGATTTAGATGAGGGGACTAAATGTAACATTTCCAAATTTGCTGATGACACAAAGCTAGGTGGCAGTGTCAGTTGTGAAGAGGATGTGAAGAGGCTTCAAGGGGATCTCGACAGGCTCAGTGAGTGGGCGAGAAAATGGCAGATGGAATATAATGTGGATAAATGTGAAGTTATCCATTTTGGTAGAAAAAACAGAAAGGCAGAGTATTTCCTAAATGGTGAAAGATTGGGGAATGCAGATGCTCAAAGGGACCTGGGTATCCTTGTACATGAGTCACTGAAAGTGAATGTGCAGGTGCAGCAAGCCATTAGGAAGGCAAATGGTATGCTGGCCTTCATTACAAGAGGATTTGAGTACAGGAGTAAAGAAGTCTTACTCCAATTATATAGGGCCTTGGTGAGACCACAACTGGAGTACTGTGTACAATTTTGGTCTCCTTACCCAAGGAAGGATATACTTGCCATAGAGGGAGTGCAATGAAGGTTCATGAGATTGATTCCTGGGATGGCGGGACTGTCGCATGAGAAGAGATTGAATAAACTAGGCCTGTATTCTCTTGAATTCAGAAGAATGAGAGGGGATCTCATTGAAGCATACAAAATTATTACAGGGCTTGATAGGGTGGATGCTGGGAGAATGTTTCCCTTGGCTGGGGAGTCTAGAACCAGGGGCCACAGCCTCAGGATAAAGGGTAGGCCATTCAGGACTGAGATGAGAAGAAATTTCTTCACAGAGGGTGGTGAATCTTTGGAATTCTCTATCCCAGAGGGCTGTGGAGGCTCAGTCATTGGGTATATTCAAAACAGAAGTCAATAGATTTCTGACTAGTAAGGGCATCAAGGGATATGGCGATAGGGCCGGTGAATGGAGTTGAGGCAGAAGATCAGCCATGATCTCATTGAATGGCGGAGCAGGCTCGAAGGGCCGAATGGCCTGCTCGCGCTCCTATTTCTTATGTTCTTATGTTCTTAACTAAAGAGCAAAAAAGGGGCAATCACACTGCTGGGAGCGTACTATAGACCCCCAGTCAGAGGGAGATAGAAGAGCAAATTTGAGGCAAATTTCTGACAAGTGCAAAAACAATAGGGCAGTAATAGTGGGGGATTTCAATTACCCCAATATTAACTGGAATACTACCAGAGTAAAGGGTATAGAGGGCATAGAATTCCTGAATTGCATTCTGGAGAACTTTTTTAGCCAATACGTAGCAAGCCCAACAAGGGGGGGGGGGGGGGGGGGGGGAGGTGCGGTGCGGTTCTGGATTTCGTTTTAGGGAATGAAGCTGGGCAGGTGGCAGGAGCATCAGTAGGAGAGCACTTTTGTGGTAGTGATCATAATTAAGTTAGTTTTAGCATAATTATGAATAAGGACAAAGAAAAAACAGGAGTAAGGGTTCTAAATTGGGGGAAGGCCTGTTTTACTAGGTTGAGAAGTGATTAGCAAAAGTGAACTGGAAAGAGTTACTTGAAAGTAAATCAGTGTCGGCGCAGTGGGAGGCATTCAAGAGGGAGATACATGGAGTTCAGGGTGAACATGTTCCCACAAAGAAAAAGGGTAGAACTGCCAAATTTAGAGCCCCCTGGATGACAAGGTGCTTACAGGGTAAGATAAGGCAAAAAAGGGAAGCCTATATCAGATATTGTGAGCGCAATACTGCAGAAAGCCTAGAGGAATATAGAAAGTGTCGGGGTGAAATTAAGAAGGAAATTATTAAAGCAAAAAGAGGGCATGAAAAGATACTGGCAAGTAGAATCAAAGAAAACCCAAAAATCTTTTAAAATTACATAAAGAGCAAGAGGATAACTGAGGAAAGAGTCGGGCCAATCAGGGATTAAAATGATGATCTATGTGTGGAGGCGGAGGATGTGGGGAAGGTATTAATGAATACTTTGCAGCTGTATTCACAAAAGGGGGCGATACCGACGGTGAAGCTAAAGAGGAAGATAGTGAAATATTGGACGGGATAAACATAGTAAGAGAGGAAGTATTAAGGGGTTTAGCATTCTTGAAAGTAGATAAATTGCCAGGGCCAGATGAAATATATCCGAGGCTATTAAAAGAAGCAAGGGAGGGAATTGCGGAGGATCTGACCATCATTTTCCAATCCTCCCTGGCTACAGGAGTGGTGCCAGAGGATTGGAGAACTGCTAACGTTGTACCATTGTTTAAAAAGGGATTAAGGGATAAACCGAGCAAGTACTGGCCAGTTAGTTTAACCTCGGTGGTGGGCAAATTACTGGAATCAATTCTGAGGGACAGTATAAAATTATGAGGGGCCTAGATAGAATGGATAGGAAGGACCTATTTCCCTTAGCAGAGGGGTCAATAACCAGGGGGCATAGATTTAAAGTAGTTGGTAGGAGGTTTAGAGGGGAGATGAGGAAAAAAATTTCAGCCAGAGGGTTGTGGGGGTCTGGAACTCACTGCCTGAAAGGGAAGAGGCAGAAACCCTCATCAGATTTAAAAAGTACTTGGCTATGCACTTGAAGTGCCGTAACCTACAAGGCAAGGGACCAAGAGCTGGAAGGTGGGATTAGGCTGGGTAGCTCTTTTCCGACCGGCACGGACACGATGGGCCAAATGGCCTCCTTCTGTGTTGGAATTTTTCTATGATTCTAACATTAACTGGGATAGAATCAATGTATAAGGTATAGAGGGCACAGAATTCTTAAAATGAATTCAGGAGAACTATTTTAGCCAGTACGTAGCAAGCCCAACAAGAGAGGGGCGGTTCTAGACTTACAGTTTTAGGGAATGAAGCTGGGCAGGTGGAAGGGGTATCAGTGGGAGAGCATTTTGGTGGTAGTGATAATAAATCAGGTAGATTTAGCGTAGTTATGGAAAAGGACAAAGATAGACCAGGAGTAAAAGTGCTCGATTGGGGAAAGGCCAATTTTACTAAGCTGAGATGTGATTTAGCAAAAGTGGACTGGAATCAACTACTTAAAGGTAAATCAGTGTCAGAGCAGTGGGAGGCATTCAAGGAGGAGATAGCGAGGGTTCAAAGAAAAAGGCTGGGACACCCAAATCTCGAGCCCCCTGGATGTCAAGGGGCATACAGGGTAGGATAAGGTAAAAAAGGAAGCTTATCATAGAAACATAGAAATTTACAGCACAGAAGGAGGCCATTCGGCCCATAGTGTCTGCACCGGCCGACAAAGAGCCATCCAGCCTAATCCCACTTTCCAGCACTTGGTCTGTAGCCCTGTAGGTTACGGTACTTCAAGTGCATATCCAAGTACTTTTTAAATGTGATGAGGGTTTCTGCCTCTACCACCCTTTCAGGCAGTGAGTTCCAGACCCCCACCACCCTCTGGGTGAAAACATTTCTGCTCAAATCCCCTCTAAACCTCCTACCAATTACTTTAAATCTGTGCCCTCTGGTTATTGACTCTTCTGCTAAGGGAAATAGGTCCTTCCTATCCACTCTATCTAGGCCCCTCATAATTTTATACACCTCAATTAGGTCTCCCCTCAGCCTCCTCTGTTCCAAAAAAAACCACCTCAGCCAATCCAATCATTCCTCATAGCCAAAATTCTCCAGTCCTGGCAACATCCTCGTAAATCGCCTCTGTACCCTCTCTAGACACTGAGATGTCAGATACCGAGAGCTCAATACTACAGAAAGCTGAGAGGAGTATAGAAAGTGCAGGGGTGAAATTAAAAAGGAAATTAGGAAAGCAAAATGAGGGCATGAAAAATATTGGCAAGTAAAATCAAGGAAAACACAAAGATGCTTTATAAATACATAAAGAGCATGAGGAGAACTAAAGTAAGAGTAGGGCCTATTAGAGACCATAAAGGTAACCTGTGAGTGCAGGCGGAAGACGTGGGTATGGTTCTTAATGAATACTTTGCGTCTGTCTTCACAGAAGAGAGGGACGATGCAGACATTGTAGTTGAGGAGGATGAGTGTGAAATATTAGATGGGATAAACAGAGAGAGGAAGTATTAAGGGGTTTAGCATCTTTGAAAGTGGACAAATCGCCAGGCCCGGATGAAATGTATCCCAGACTGTTGAGAGAAGCAAGGGGGGAAATAGCAGAGGCTCTGACCATCATTTTCCAATCCTCTCTGGCTACAGGTGTGGTGCAGGAGGACTGCTAATGTGGTACCGTTGTTTAAAAAGGGAGAAAGGGATAGACCAAGCAATTATAGGCCAGTCAGCCTAACCTCAGTGGTGGGAAAATTATTGGAAAAAATTCTGAGGGACAGTTTTAATCGTTATTTAGAAAGGCACGGATTAATCAAGGGCATGATTAAGAAGTTTGCAGATGATACAAAAATTGTCCGTGTGGTTGATAGTGAGGAAGAAAGCTGTAGACTGCAGGAAGATATCAATGGACTGGTCAGGCGGGCAGAACAGTGGCAAATGGAATTCAATCCGGAGAAGTGTGAGGTAATGCATTTGGGGAGGGCTAACAAGGCAAAGGAATACACAATAAATGATAGGACACTGAAGTGTAGAGGAACAGAGGGACCTTGGAGTGCATGTCCACAGATCCCTCAAGGTAGCAGGGCATGTAGAAAAGATGGTTAAGAAGCCGACGCACAGAATATAAGGGCAGGGGGGTTATGCTTGAACTGTATAAAACACTAGTTAGGCCATAGCTAGAGTACTGCGTGCAGTTCTGGTCACCACATTACAGGAAGTAGGTGATTGCACTAGAGAGGGTACAGAGGAGATTTACGAGGATGTTGCCAGGACTGGAGAATTTTAGCTATGAGGAAAGATTGGATAGGTTGAGGTTGTTTTCTTTGGAACAGAGGAGGCCAAGGGGAGACCTAATTGAGGTGTATAAAATTATGAGGGGCCGAGATAGAGTGGACAGGAAGGACCTATTTCCCTTAGCAGAGAGGTCAATAACCAGGGGGCATAGATTTAAAGTCATTGGTAGAAGGTTTAGAGGGGATTTGAGGAGAACTTTTTTCACCCAGAGGGTGGTGGGGGTCTGGAACTCACTGCCTGAAAGGGTGGTAGAGGCAGAAACCCTCATCACATTTAAAAAGTAACCTGCAGGGCTACGGACCAAGAGCTGAAAGGTGGGATTAGGGTGGAGAGCTCTTTGTCGGCCGGCACAGACCCGATGGGCCGAATGGCCTCCTTCTGTGAATTTCTCCGATTCTAGGAAGTGGGGGTTACTGAGAGTGGGAGGTGGGTTTACGTTCTGACCAACGTTCTCACTAAGCTGTGTGGCCGAAGGACCGGCTTTTCCAATGTTAAAAAACTGTGAATGTACACCCAAAAACATGAGGGGGAACATTGGTTCTGACTGCCTTCCCCTGTCTCTATGGAGTGTAGACTTGCTGTGAGCTGTTCCTTACCTTCACAGTCTGATTCTGAACAGTGGAAAACTCCCCTCTGACAGACGCTGCAAAACAAATTCTCAAACAGTGAAACTCTACAAATTTGCAATATCTTACAATTCTGGAGTAACCTCTGGATCAGAACAGGCCTGAAGATTAGAACAGAAGATCTAACCCCAGAAACACAGATGTTACAACATGGAAACATGGCATTCGCACCATCGAGTCCGTGTGGGCGTTTACCCTCCAACAGCACAAATATTCCCAATCAGTCCTGCCTAGCTACTGGCGGTCAGTCCGGCCTGGCTACCGGCGGTCAGTCCGGCCCGGCTACAGGCGGTCAGTCCGGCCCGGCTACAGGCGGTCAGTCCGGCCCGGCTACAGGGGGTCAGTCCGGCCCGGCTACAGGCGGTCAGTCCGGCCCGGCTACAGGTGGTCAGTCCGGCCCGGCTACAGGCGGTCAGTCCGGCCCGGCTACAGGCGGTCAGTCCGGCCCGGCTACAGGCGGTCAGTCCGGCCCGGCTACAGGCGGTCAGTCCGGCCCGGCTACAGGCGGTCAGTCCGGCCCGGCTACAGGCGGTCAGTCCGGCCCGGCTACAGGCGGTCAGTCCGGCCCGGCTACAGGCGGTCAGTTCAGCCCGGCTACAGGCGGTCAGTCCGGCCCGGCTACAGGCGGTCAGTTCAGCCCACCTAACTCGCTGGCTCCAGGGCGGGAGAGAGGGCAACACATCCCACTCCCTTCGCCCCACTGATCTGCCGGAGAGCTCACTGCAGAAGTTGAGTGACTCCTGGAAAGACTCTGTCCACCAATCCGCCCAGGCTGGAGCCCAGAGACTGTACGGGGGCTGCCAGATCCACCACTAACTCGGGGGTAGGGGGGGGGGGGGCGGTGACACTGACTCCTGCTGTAAATCACAGCTGCAGTGTTGCAGGGGGATGACCAGTGACCACACTCCCTGGGGTGGGATGCAGAGTGTTGACGTTATGCGAGGTGACCAAACAGGCTGGAAGTGAACTCCTTCATACCCTCAGCCAGTGCTGAAACTCCGTGGCAGGCCTCCCGATGCCTGGTACAGCGAGGGGCCAGGAGCTTCCTTCTCCACGCTGGGCTCTTGAACTCCGTATCTCTGCCCTGCTGGGAGAGAACCTCACCTGACACCCGCTCCTGTCCGACACCCGAGCACCCAACACCCGCCCGGACACCCGTCCGCCCAAAACACGCCCACCCGCCCGACAACCTGCTGCCCGGCACTGACCCAGTGGCCTGACAAACACCCGCCACCCACCCAACACCAGCACATCAGAGACCCGCCCGCCCATTTTACCAACCTGTCCATGTCCTCCTGCAATCTCATTCCTCCCCAGTTTGGCATGCCCTAATTTGGTATCAGCAAACTTCACCATCATTCTACAATGTCAGCTGCGGCTCAGTGGGTAGCTCTCTCGCCTCTGAGTCAGAAGGTTGTGGGTTTAAGTCCCACTCCAGAAACTTGAGCACATAATCCAGGCTGACACTACAGTGCAGTACTGAGGGAGTGCTGCACTGTAAGAGGTGCCGTCTTTCGGGTGAGATGTTAAACTGAGGTCCCTTCTGCTCTCTAAGGTGGATGTAAAAAAGCCCATGGCACTATTTTGAAGTCGCACAACACCAGGTTATAGTCCAACATCATGACCACTATTTTGAAGAGCAGGGGAGTTCTGGCCAATATTTATCCCTCAATTAATAGCATGAAAAAGAACTGATTATCTGGTCATCATCACATTGCTGTTTGTGGGAGCTTGCTATGCGGATTTGGCTTCAAAAGTACTTCATTGGCTGTAAAGCGCTTTGGGATGTCCTGAGGTCGTTATTTAAATTAACAATTGATATAGAAGTGCAAGTCTTTCTTTTTACAATGTCCAAGAGGTGCCTGCACAGATTGCTGCATTGGACCACTCCCCACATCCGTCAATCCAAGGATCACTCGATTTATCCCGACTCTATGATTTCCGTCCCCCAGATATTTATAAATCCGTCTACATCCCTTTGGTGCAATGAGCTTAGTTTCTATAACGATGTAACATAGAAAAAAAATAGGAGCAGGAGTAGGCCATTCGGCCCTTCGAGCCTGCTCTGCCATTCAGTATGATCATGGCTGATTCTCTATCTCAATACCATATTCCCGCTCTCTCCCCATACCCCTTGATGCCTTTTGTGTCTAGAAATCTATCTATCTCCTTCTTAAATATATTCAGTGACTTGGCCTCCACAGCCTTCTGTGGTAGAGAATTCCACAGGTTCACCAGCCTCTGAGTGAAGAAATTTCTCCTCATCTCAGTCCTAAATATCCTACCCCGTATCCTGAGACTGTGATCCCTCGTTCTAGACCCCCCAGCCAGGGGAAACAACCTCCCTGCATCCAGTCTGTCTAGCCCTGTCAGAATTTTATACGTTTCAATGAGAACCCCTCTCATTCTTCTAAACTCTAGTGAATACAGGCCTAGTCGACCCAATCTCTCCTATCTCTCCTCATACGACAGTCTTGTCATCCCAGGAATCAGTCTGGTGAACCTTCACTGCACTCCCTCTATGGCAAGTATATCCTTTCTTAGGTAAGGAGACCAAAACTGCACACAGTACTCCAGGTGTGGTCTCACCAAGGCACTGTATAACTGTAGTAAGACACCCTTGCTCCTGTACTAAAATCCTATTACAATGAAGGCCAACATACCATTTGTCTTCCTAACTGATACGATAGCAAAATACTGCGGATGCTGGAAATCTGAAATAACAACAGAAAACGCTGGAAAAACTCAGCAGGCCAGGCAGCATCCGTGGAGAGAGAAAGAGAGTTAAAGTTTCAGGTCGATGACCTTTCGTCAGAACTCCTTCCTAACTGCTTGCTGCACCTGCATGTTTGCTTTCAGTGACTGATGTACAAGGACACCCAGGTCCCTTTGTACATCAACATTTCCTAATCTATCACCATTTAAATAATACTCTACCTTCTAGTTTTTCCGACCGAAGTGGATAATTTCACATTTATCCACGTTATACTGCATCTGCCATGTATTTGCCCACTCACTCAACTTGGCTAAATCGCCTTGAAGCCTCTTTGCATCCTCCTCACAACTCACAATTCCACCTAGTTTCGTGTCATCAGCAAACTTGGAAATATTACATTTGGTTCCCTCATCCAAATCATTGTTATATATTGTGAATAGCTGGGGCCCAAGCACTGATCCCTGCGGTACCCCACTAGTCACTGCCTGCCACCCCGAAAAAGACCCATTTATTCCTACTCTGTTTCTTGTCTGTTAACCAATTTTCAATCCATGCCAGTATATTATCCCCAATCCCATGCGCTTTAATTTTGCACACTAACCTCTTATGTGGGACTTTATCAAAGGCCTTCTGAAAATCCAAATACACCACATCCACTGGTTCTCCCTTATCTATTCTACCAGTTACATCCTCAAAAAACTCCAGTAGGTTTGTCAAACACGATTTCCCTTTCATAAATCCATGTTGACTTTCTGTAATCCCGTTGATATTTTCTAAGTGTCCTGTTATCACATCCTTTATAATAGACTCTAGCATTTTCCCTACTACTGATGTTAGGCTAACCGGTCTGTAGTTCCCGGTTTTCTCTCTCCCTCCTTTTTTAAATAGTGGGGTTACATTTGCCACCCTCCAATCTGCTGGAACTGTTCCATAATCTATAGAATTTTGGAAGATGACAACCATCTCATCAGGATGTCTTCTGAAAGAAAGAAAGGCTTGCATTTCTATAGCGCCTTTCACGACCACTGGATGTCCCAAAGTGCTTTGCAGCCAAATAAGCGATTTTTGAAGTGTAGTCACTGTTGTAATGTAGGAAATGCAGCAGCCAATGTGTGCACAGCAAGCTCCCACAAATGATGATAATGACCAGATAATCTGTTTTAGTGATGTTGGTTGAGGGATAAATATTGGCCAGGACACCAGGCAGAACCCCCCTGCTCTTCTTCGAAATAGTGTCATGGGATCTTTTACACCCACCTGAGAGGGGCAGACGGGGCCTCGGTTTAATGTCTCATCTGAACGATGGCACCTCCGACAGTGCAGCACTCCCTCAGCACTGCACTGGGAGTATCCGCCTAGATTTTTGTGCTCATGGGGCGGTTTGCTAGTGCTGTTGGGGAGGGTTTAAATTAATTTGGCAGGGGAGATGGGCACCAGGATGCATCATTAGAAAGGGGAAATAAAGTGCTTAAAGGTTTGGGAGATGCAGAGAGTACTAAAGTACGAAATAGTAAGGTATTGAGGGGGTTAAACTAAGAGAATACAGGATGGTCTAAGATGGGTTTACAGTGCATGTATGTGAATGCAAGAAGCGTGATAAACAAGGTAAGTGAGCTGCAGGTACAAATAACCACATGGGAATATGATGTTGTGGCAATAACAGAGACCTGGCTCAAAAAAGGGCAGGATTGGGTATTAAATATTCCTGGTTATAAGGTGTTCAGGAAAGATAGGGAAGGAAAGATAGGAGGTGATGTGGCAGTATTGGTTAAGGAGAATGGTGGGTGTAAAAGATCCCATGACACTATTTCGAAGGCGAGCAGGGGAGTTCTCCCTGGTGTCCTGGCCAATATTTATCACTCAACCAACATCACTAAAACAGATTATCTGGTCCTTATCATCATTTGTGGGAGCTTGCTGTGCACACATTGGCTGCTGCATTTCCTACATTACAACAGTGACTACACTCCAAAAATCGCTTATTTGGCTGCAAAGCACTTTGGGACATCCAGTGGTCGTGGAAGGCGCTATAGAAATGCAAGCCTTTCTTTCAGAAGACATTCTGATGAGATGTTACATCGTTATAGAATCTGAGCTGGAGAGGGAGGATGTTCTGGAGGGGTCAAGGACAGAATTTATATGGCTAGAGTTAAGAAATAATAGAGGTACCATTACACCATTAGGTGTATTCTATAGACCACCAAATAGTGGGAAAGATATGGAGGAGCAAATTTGCAGAGAAATTACAGAGAGGAGCAAGAACTATAGAGTAGTGATAATGGGGGACGTCAACTATCCTAATATAAACTGGGATAGTAATAGTGTAAAGGGCAGAGAAGGAGAAGAATTTCTGAAGTGTGTTCAGGAGAACTTTCTTGATCAGTATGTTTCCGGCCCGACGAGGGAGGAGACATTGCTGGATCTGGTTCCGGGGAATGAAGTAGGTCAAATGGAACAAGTGTCAGTGGATGAACATTTAGGGAACAGTGAATATAGTATCATAAGGTTTAGATTAGCTATGGAAAAGGAGAGGGAGCAATCTAGAGCAAAAATGTTTAAATGCGGGAAGGCCAATTTCAGTGGGTTGAGAACGGATCTGGCCTGGGTAAACTGGAATCAAAGATTGGCAGACAAAACTGTAATGGAACAATGGGCTGCCTTTAAAGAGGAAATAGTTCAGGTACAGTTGAGGTACATTCCCACTAGGGGGAAAGGCAGGGCAACTAAAGTCAGGGCTCCCTGGATGACAAAAGAGATAGAGAGTATGATGAAGCAGAAAAAGAGCATGTATGACAGATGTCAGGTTGCAAATACATCTGAGAATCAGGCTATATATAGAAAGGTCAGAGGAGAAGTGAAAAAGAAAATAAGAGGGGCAAAGAGAGATTATGAGAATAGAATGGCAGCCAACATAAAAGGTAATCCAAAAGTCTTCTATAGGCATATAAATAGTAAAAGGGTAGTAAGAGGAGGGGTGGGGCCGATTAAGGACTAAAAAGGAGACCTACGCATGGAGGCAGAGGGTATGGCTGAGGTAATAAACGAGTACTTTGCATCTGTCTTCAGGAAGAGGATGCTGCCATCGACATAGTGAAGGAGGAGGTAGTGAAGATACTGGATAGGATAAAAATTGATAAAGAGGTATTAGAAAGGCTGGCTGTACTTAAAGTAGATAAATCACCAGGAGCGGATGGGATGCATCCTAGGATGCTGAGGGAAATGAGGGAGGAAATCGCGGAGGTACTGGCCATAATATTCCAATCCTCCATATGGGGGTTGGCAAATAGTGATGATGATACCAATCGACTGCAACAGGACATAGAAAGACTAGCAGAATGGGCAGACAAGTGGCAGATGGAATTTAATACAGAGAAGTGTGAGGTGATGCATTTTGGCAGAAGGAGCAGGGAGAGGCAATATACATTTAATGGCACAGAGGGAGCTGGGAGTTAATGTACATAGGTCCCTGAAGGTGGCAGGACATATTGAGAGACTGGTTAACAAAGCATATGGGATCTTGGGCTTCATAAATAGAGGTATTGAGTACAAAAGTAGAGAAGTTATGCTGAACCTTTATAAAGCACTGGTTAGGCCACAACTGGAGTATTGCGTCCAGTTCTGGTCACCACACTTTAGGAAGGATGTGAAGGTCCTTGAGAGGGTGCAGAGGAGATTTACCAGAATGGTTCCGGGGATGGGGGATCTTAACTACAAGGACAGGTTGGAGAAGCTGGATTTGTTTTCATTAGAGCAAAGGAGGTTGTGGGGTGATTTGATAGAGGTGTACAAGATTATGACGGGTTTGGATAGGCTAGACGGGGAAAGGCTGTTCCCACTAGTTGATGGTACAAGGACTAGGGGACACAGATTTAAGGTTTAGGGCAAGAGATATGGGGGGATGTGAAGAAAAACTTTTTTACACAGTAAGTGGCGATGACCTGGGATTCGCTGCCGACGGAAGTGGTGGAAGCGGAGACACTCAATGTTTTCAAGGGGAGACTGGATAGGCACTTGAGGGAAATAAACTTGCAGGGCTACGGGGATAGAGCGGGGGAATGGGACTGACTGGATTGCTCTATAGAGAGCCGGCATGGACTCGATGGGCCGAATGGCCTCCTTCTGTGCCGCTGTGACTCTATGAGATATGGGGGTGGTGCCAGAGGACTGGAGAATTGCAAATGTTACACCATTGTTCAAAAAAGGTTGTAAAGATAAATCTAGCAACTACAGGCCAGTCAGTTTGACCTCAGTAGTGGGGAAGCTTTTAGAAACAGTAATCAGAGACAAAATTAACAGTCACTTGGATAGGTGTGTATTAATTAAGGAAAGCCAGCATGGATTTATTAAAGCAAATCGTGTTTAACCAACTTGATCGAGTTTTTTGATGAGGTAACAGAGAGGGTTGATGAGGGCAATGCGGTTGATGTAGTGTACACGGATTTCCAAAAAGCGTTCGATAAAGTGCCACATAATAGGCTTGCCAGCAAAGTTGAAGCCCATGGAATAAAAGGGACAGTGGCAGCATGGATATGAAATTGGCTAAGTGACAGGAAACAGAGAGTAGTGGTGAACGGTTGTTTTTCGGAATGGAGGAAGGTATACAGTGGTGTTCCCCAGGGGTTGGTTCTAGGACCACTGCTTTTCTTGATATATATTAATGACTTGGATGTGGGTGTACAGGGCACAATTTCAAAATTTGCAGATGACACAAAACTTAGAAGTATAGTGAACAGTGAGGGGGATAGTGACAGACCTCAGGAAGACATAGACAGGCTGGTGAAATGGGCGGACACGTGGCAGATGAAATTTAACGCAGAAAAGTGTGAAGTGATACATTTTGGTAGAAAGAATGGGAAGAGGACACAGAAACTAAATGGTACAATCCTGAAGGGAGTGCACGAACAGAGAGACCTGGGGGTATGTGTGCACAAATCGTTGGAGGCGGCAGGGCAGGTTGAGAAAGCAGTTAAAAAGGCTTATGGGATCCTGGGCTTCATAAATAGAGATATAGAGTACAAAAGTGTGGAAATTATGAACCTGTATAAAACACTGGTTCGGCCCCAACTGGAGTACTGTGTCTAATTCTGGGCACCGCATTTTAGGAAGGATGTGAAGGCCTTAGAGAGGGTGCAGAAAAGATTTACAAGAATGTTTCCAGGGATGAGGGACTTCAGTTACGTTGATAGACTGGAGAAACTGGGGTTGTTCTCCTTAGAGCAGAGAAGGTTGAGAGGGGATTTGATAGAGGTGTTTAAAATTATGAGTAGATAGAGAGAAACTATTCCCATTGGCAGAAGGGTTGAGAACCAGAGGACACAGATTTAAGATGATTGGCAGAAGAACCAAAGGTGACGGAGCGAGTGGTTATGATCTGGAATGCACTGCCTGAAAGGGAGGTGGAGGCAGATTCAATCACGGCTTTCAAAAGGGAGTTGGATAAATATTTGAAAGAAATTTTTTTTGCAGGGCTATGGGGAAAGGGCCAGGGAGTGGGACTAGCTGAGAGTCGGAACAGGCTGAATGGTCTCCTTCTGTGCTGTAGCCATTCTATGATTCTATTCTAAGTCTCTGGAGTGGGACTGGAACCCACAACCTTCTGACTCAGAGGTGTACGGGGAGTGGGGTCCTGAACCCACGACCTGCCCACTGAGCCACGGCTGACACAATAGTGTACAGGGAGTGGGACCTGAACCCACGACCTGCCCACTGAGCCACGGCTGAAAACCCACATGATTGATGTCTGTTGCCTTTGTCTACAGACGTCCTCAAATCATTCAATTACACAAGAGTGACCATTTGGGCAAATCTAAAGGTCAAAGATGTGTGGCGAAAGTCACCGGCCTCAGGGCAGGAAGGTGAAAGGTCATGCACCACAGTGAGAGTCAGTGCCCTCAGGTTGGTTGTTGTCTCGGAACATTTTTCATCCTAAAGAATTTTGCCGCTCTTTATCTCCGGCAGTTTCCCTTTCACTCATTATCTTCCTCAGAGATTAAAGAATCCAGTGGATTCAACATTGTCACTGGGTGAATGATCTTTCTCTGTGCTCTTATTGGAGTAGCACGGGGCACAATGTGGAGCTATTAAGTGGCACTTGCTCACCAATAATCTGCCCACCGATGCTCAGCTTGGGTTCTGCCAGAACCAATCAGCTCCAGCCCTCATGAAAGCCTTGGTCCAAACATGGACAAAAGAGCTGAATTCCTGAGGGGAGGTGAGACTGACTGCCCTCGACAGGAACCCCTGTTGGAACTTTTACAGTTACTGTCCCTCAGGCCTGGAGTCTAGCCATACTCACCACATGTTGCACCGGTGGTGGATCATTGCTCCAGCTGTGTAATCCCTGTGCCGATCCTCCTGCGAAATGTTGGTGATCCATGGGACTGGTGAGCTCAGTAAGGAACAGCGACAGTCCTCGGGAGGCACACACATCTCATCCTGCAGAATCTGGACAATAACAATTAACATTAGTCATGCACTTTGGGAGCACTAATCTGGAAAGACAGTAGACTATAAATGGCACAATTGTAGACGAGCAGAGAAACCTTGGTGTCCAGATACACAAATCCTTAAAGGTGTAACAGCAAGTTGATTAGGTGGTTAAAAAAGCATACGGGTTACTTGGGTTTATAAATAACATAAGAATTAGGAGAAGGAATAGGCCATTCGGCCCCTCGAGCCTGCTCCACCATTCAATAAGATCATGGCTGATCTTCTACCTCAACTTCACATTCCCGCCCGATCCCCATATCCCTTCATTCCCTTAGTATCCAAAAATCTATCGATCTCTGTCTTGAATATACTCAACGACTGAGTCACCACAGCCCTCTGGGTTGGAGAATTCCAAAGTTTCACAACCCTTTGAGTGAAGAAATTTCTCATCTTAGTCCTAAATGGCCGACCCCTTATTCTGAGACTGTGACCCCTGGTTCTAGACTCCCCAGCCAGGGGAAACATCCTCCCAGCATCTACCCTGTTAAGCCCTGTAAGAATTTTATATGTGTCAATGAGATCACCTCTCATTCTTCTAAATTCTAGGCCCAATCTACTCAATCTCTCCTCATAGGACAATCCCCTCATCCCTGGAATCAGTCTGGTGAACCTTCGTTGCACTCCCTCCAAGGCAAGTTTATCCTTCCTTAGGTAAGGAGACCAAAACTGTACACAATACCCCAGGTGTGGTCTTACCAGGGCCCTATATAATTGCAGTAAAACGTCTTTACTCTTATACTCCAATCCCTTTGTAATAAAGGCCAACATACCATTTGCTTTCCTAATTGCTTGCTGTACCTGCATGTTAACTTTCTGTGATTCGTGTACAAGGACACCCAGGTCACTCTGAACACCAACATTTCCCAATCTCTCACCATTTAAAAAAAAATATTCTGTTTTTCTATTTTTCCTACCAAAGTGAATAATTTCACATTTCTCCATATTATATTCCATCTGCCATGTTCTTGCTCACCCACTTAACTTGTCTATGTCCCTTTGCAGCCTCTTTGCGACCTCCTCACAGCTTACTTTCCCACCTAAGCTTTGTATCGTCAGCAAACTTGGATACATTACACTCGGTCCCTTCATCCAAATCATTAATCTAGATTGTAATCGAGGAATAGAATATAAAACCAAAGAGATCAGACTAGAAGTTTATAAATCACAGGTTAGGCCTCAGCTGGAGTATTGTAGACAATTCTGGGCACCACATTTCAGGAAAATTGTGAAGGCCTTAGAAAGACCACAGAGGAGGTTTCCCAGGATGTTACCAGGGATGAGGGACTTCAGTCATGGGGAGTAAAGTTAAGGCACATGGGATTGGGGGCAAGGTACTGACTTGGATAGAGAACTGGTTGGCGGACAGAAAGCAGAGAGTAGGAATTAATGGGTCTTTTTCCGAGTGGCAAGCAGTGACTAGTGGGGTACCGCAGGGATCGGTCCTTGGACCCCAGCTATTCACAATATACATTAATGATCTAGATAAAGGAACTAAATGTAATATCTCCAAGTTTGCAGATGACATAAAGCTGGGTGGGAGTGTGTGCTGCGAGGAGGATGCCGAGAAACTCCAGGATGATTTGGACAGGTTGGGCGAGTGGGCAGAAGCATGGCAAATGCAATATAACGGGGATAAATGCGAGGTTATCCACTTTGGTGTCAAAAACAGAAAGGCAGACTATTATCTGAATGGCAATAGATTGGGAGAAGGGGAAGTGCAACGAGACCTGGGTGTCCTTGTGCACCAGTCGCTGAAGGTAAGCATGCAGGTGCAGCAGGCGGTGAAGAAGGCAAATGGTATGTTGGCCTTCATAGCGAAAGGGTTTGAGTATAGGAACAGGGATGTCCTGCTGCAGTTGTACAGGGCCTTGGTGAGACCACACCTTGAGTATTGTGTGCAGTTTTGGTCGCCTTATCTGAGGAAGGATGTTCTTGCCATGGAGGGAGTTCAGCGAAGATTCACAAGGCTGATACCTGGGATGGCAGGAATGATATATGAGGAGAGATTGGGTCGATTGGGCTTATAATCGCTGGAGTATAGAAGAATGAGAGGGGATCTCATCGAAACATATAAAATTCTGACATTCTGGACAAATTAGATGCAGGAAGAATGTTCCCGATGATCGGAGAGTCCAGAACCAGGGGTCATAATCTAAAGATAAGGGGTAAGCCATTTAGGACAGAAATGAGGAAGAATTTCTTCACCCAGAGAGTGGTGAACCTGTGGAATTCTCTACCACAGAAGGTAGTTGAGGCCAAGTCATTAAATATATTCAAGAATGAGTTAGATATATTTCTTAAAGCTAAAGGTATCAAGGGATATGGGGAGAAGGCAGGTACAGGGTACTGAGTTTGGATGATCAGCCATGATCGCATCGAATGGCGGAGCAGGCTCGAGGGGCCGAATGGCCTACTCCTGCTCCTATCTTCTATGAGAGGTTGGAAAAGTACGGACTGTTCTCCTTGAAACAGAGAAAGTTAAGAGATGACCGAATAGAGGTTTTCTAGATGATGAGAGGTTTTGATAGAGTAGAGAGAGAAAAACTATTCCCTCTGGCGAGTGGGTCAATAACCAGAGGTCATAGATTCAAAATCATTGGAAAAAGATCCAGAGGGGAGACGAGGAGAAATGTTTTCACTGAGTTGTGGGGATCTGGAACACTCGACCTGGAAAGGTGGTGGAAGCTGATTCCATCAATAATTTTAAAAGGGAGTTGGACGGGTTCTTGAGGGTGAGGAGCTCACAGGGTTACGGACAATACGCGGGGATGAGGGACTGAGCACGACGGCTCCTTCAAAGAGCCAGCACAGGCACGACGGGTCGAATGGCCTCCTCCTGTGCTGTGTAAATGCAAGTTGTCATTGTTGCTGTGTTGGCCTGCAGAATACACTCAGCAGCGGAACAGCTCCTCTATTGTTTCTTAACTCTAACCAAATAGTTTCTGTCTTTGCCCCTCAAGTACATCATCCCTTTCCAGTGCTGCAACAGCATCTTTGATCAATACTGCCCCCCCACCTCCTTTTCTTCCCTTTTTCTCCTGAATACATTGTAGCCAGGATTATTATGTTCCCAATCCTTCCCATGTTTGAGTCAGGTCTCCGTTATTGCCGCTATATCATAATCCCATGTGGCAGCTTGTGCCTGCAGCTCACCAACTTTACTTACCACGCACATACACTCTAACCCCGCCTTACTCTGCTTTGCATTTCTCCCCTGTCTGATCTCTCCTATCCCATCAAATGTCTATTTTTTGGTCAGCTTGGAGTCAACTTGGAGCAGCCACTGGCCAATGACCTGCCCAATGGACAAAGTCAAACCATTAGTAAGACTGGTACACCGGTGGGCACAGAGAACACTGTCTCACCTGCCCAGGTGGGCACAGAGAACACTGTCTCACCTGCCCAGGTGGGCACAGAGAACACTGTCTCACCTACCCAGGTGGACACAGAGAACACTGTCTCACCTACCCAGGTGGACACAGAGAACACAGACTCACCTGCCCAAGTGGGCACAGAGAACACTGTCTCACCTGCCCAGGTGGGCACAGAGAACACCGTCTTACCTGTCCAGGTGGGCACAGAGAACACTGTCTCACCTGCCCAGGTGGGCACAGAGAACACCGTCTTACCTGCCCAGGTGGGCACAGAGAACACTGTCTCACCTGCCCAGGTGGGCACAGAGAACACCGTCTTACCTGCCCAGGTGGGCACAGAGAACACTGTCTCACCTGCCCAGGTGGGCACAGAGAACACAGACTTACCTGCCCAGGTGGGCACAGAGAACACAGACTCACCTGCCCAGGTGGACACAGAGAACACAGACTCACCTGCCCAGGTGGACACAGAGAACACAGACTCACCTGCCCAGGTGGGCACAGAGAACACAGACTCACCTGCCCAGGTGGGCACAGAGAACACAGACTCACCTGCCCAGGTGGGCACAGAGAACACAGACTCACCTGCCCAGATGGGCACAGACAACCTGGCTCACAGGCTGCCTGTTGACATTCCACTTCAGGTTGAAGGTCTGAGCAGGTGCGGGGGCAGATGTTGGCACAGGTGCTGAAGGTTTGGTTTTCTGGACAGCCTAGGAAACCAGTAAATAGATGTTAACAATCTAATACCATCGTAACGTAAAACTCTATTGCAGTAAAGCCATCAAACTTTACTATAGTAGAATCATAGAATGATACAGCACAGAAGGAGGCCATTCGGCCCATTGGTCTCTTTGGGAGAGCTATCCATTTAGTCCCACTCCCCTGCTCTCTCCCCATGGCCCTGCAGATATTTCCCCTTCACGTATTTATTCAGTTCCCTTTGGAAGGTTATTGTTGAATCTGCTTCCACTGCCCTTTCAGGCAGTGAATTCCAGATCACAACAACTCGCTGCGTAAAAAAATGTTTCCTCATGTTGCCTCTGATGCTTTTGCCCATCACCTTAAATCTGTGTCCCCTGGTTACCATCCTTCTGCCACTGGAAACAGTTTCTCCTTATTTACTCTATCAAAACCCCTCATGATTTTGAACACCTCCAGTATCTTGAGCTCTCACCTGGGCAGGGCATCTGGTTGCACTCCGCTGTCTGAACAGTCTCACAGGGTGGGCCGTCCACTCTCCTTCCACAGCTACGACTGCGAATCCGTTGCCCCACCTCACAGCTCCTGGAGCACTCGCTCCACACAGACCAGACGCTCAGCTCTGGACACTGCGAATCGCTGCAGTCAAATGTCCCATTAACACAGGTACTGGAACAGAAAGAGGCATTTCTGTTCAACAAAGGAGAACTACAGGTAGCGGGGAAACTTTCAGAGACAATAATCCGGGACAAAATTACTTGTCACTTGGAAAAATATGAGTTAATAAATGAAAGTCATCACCGATTTGTTAAAGGCAAATCATGTTTGACTAACTTCCGTCATTTGGATGAGACGTTAAACCGAGGCCCGTCGGCTCTCAGGTGAATGTAAAAGATCCCATGGCACTATTTCAAAAAAGAGCAGGGGAGTTATCCCCAGTGTCCTGGCCAATATTTATCCCTCAGTTATCTGGTCATTATCACATTGCTGTGTGTGGGAGCTTGCTGTGTACAAATTGGCTGCTGCATTTCCTACATTACAACAGTGATTACACTTCAAAAAGTACTTCCTCGGCAGTAAAGCACTTTGTGAAATCCTGAGGTAGTGAAAGGCGCTATAGAAATGCAAGTCTTTCTTTAACTTGATTGAGTTCTTTGATGAAGTAAAGGAGAGGGTTGATGAGGGCAGTGCGGTTGATGTTATGTATATGGACTTTCAAAAGGCATTTGATAAAGTAACACTTAATAGGCTTGCCAGCAAAATTGAAGCCCATGGGATTAAAGGGACAGTGGCAGCATGGATACAAAACTGGCTAAGTGACAGAAAGCAGAGAGTAGTAGTGAACGGTTGTTTTTCAGACTGGAGGGAAGTATACAGTGGAGTCCCCCAGGGGGCGGTATTGGGACCACTGCTCTTTTTGATATATATTAGTGACCTGGACTTGGGTAGACAGGGCATAACTTCAAAGCTTGCAGATGGTACGAAACTCGGAAATGTAGTAAACAGTGAGGAGGATAGTAACAGATTTCAGGAGAACACAGACAGACTGGTGAAATGGGCAGACTCATGGAGGATGAAATTTAACGCAGAGAAGTGTGAAGTGATGCATTTTGGTAGGAAGCATGAGGAGAGGCAATATAAACGAAAGGGTACAATTCTAAAGGGGGTGCAGGAACAGAGTGACCTGGGGGTGTATGTGCACAAATCTTTGAAGGAGGCAGGGCAGGTCGAGAAGTGCTGTTAAAAAAGCTTACGGGATCCTTGGCTTTATAAATAGAGAGGTCGCACAACACCAGGTTATAGTCCAACAGTTTTATTTGAAATCACAAGCTTTCGGAGCTATCGCTCCTTCCCCAGTCCAACACCGGCATCTCCGCTTTATAAATAGAGTCAGGGCTGGATTTTCAATGACCCGTGGAGGCGGGTTTGGAGGCGTGTGGGGGGTTAAAGTTGCAGATTCGGGGGTCCCGACCCCATCCCGCCTCCATGCCAGTTTCGCTGGCGGCGGGTACCCGACCTGTGCTGAGACCCGACTCCCCAAGGTGGGAAGGGGATTAGTGGCAATTAACTGCCTGTTAACAGGTAGTTAACAGGCAGTTTTTTGCCTAATCCCTATTTTAATGGCTGAAATGTGGGCTTCCCGACAGGTGCCAACCACGCCAAGTTATCGGGGCGGACCGTGGGTCTGCAGGGGTTGGAGGGGTCGATGTGTCCGGTGGGCAGGTGAGTGATGGGTGCATGTGTGCAGATGTAAGTGTGTAAGGTAAGTGTAAAGTGTGGGAAAAAGTTTTACTTACCTTAACTTCCTCCTGCAGGTGTCAGCCCTTCAGTTCTCGGGAGTCAGAAATCTCACCGGCACAGAAAGCAGAATGGCCGCGGTGCTGTCAAAAGCTGCAGCCTCTGTTTTCTGTGCTGGAATGATTTCTAACTCAGCCTGAGAGGAAGGACTCAAGTTAGAAGACAGATTGTTAGTGTTTGACAGCTTCACAGAGCTGTCAAACGCTGATATTTCATCTGTCAAAAGCTCTTGACAGATGAAATGTCAATCTGTGACGTCACCTGTTGCCGGGTGGCCCTTAATTGGCCTGCTGAGCCCACTGGGTGGGCTCAACAAGGTCAATCAAGGGAAAATACAGTGGGTTGGCCACAAGTCGATGGAGGCGGGACTACAACCCAAAAAGTGGGAGTCCCTCCTCCATCCCGTCCCCAGTATCAAAATCCAGCCCATCGAGTACAAAAGCAAGGAAGTTATGCTAAACCTTTATAAAACACTGGTTAGGCCTCAGCTGGAGTATTGTGGCCAATTCTGGGCACCACACTTTATATAACCCAATGTAATCCCTCGAGTATAGAAGATTAAGTGGTGAACTAATCGAGGTGTTTAAGATGTTAAAAGGATTCGATAGGGTAGATAGAGAGAAACTATTTCCTCTGGTGGGTGAATCAAAAACAAGGGGGCATAATCTTAAAATCAGGAAGCACTTCTTCACACAAAGGGTAGTGGAAACCTGGAACTCTCTCCTCCAAAAGGCTGTGGATGCTGAGGGACAATTGGAGCTTTCAAGATTGAGATTGCTAAAGTTTTGTTAGAAAAGACCTTATGTAGGACCTTTCATGGCCTCAGAATGTCCCAAAGCACTTTACAGTGAATGAAGTACTTTTGAAGTGTAGTGACTGTTGTGATGTAGGAAACGCGGCAGCCATTTTGCACACAGCAAGATCCCACAAACAGCAATGATCAGATCTTCTGATTTTTAGGTATTGGTTGAGGGATAAATATTGGCCAGGACACCGGGGAGAACTCCCCTGCTCTTCCTCAAAATAGTGCTCTGGGATCTTTCACGCCCACCTGAAGGGTTAGATGGGGCAGCGGTTTAACGTCTCATCCGAAAGACGGCACCTCCGACAGTGCAGCACTCCCTCAGCACTGCACTGGAGTGTCAGCCTAGATTTTGTGCTCAAGTCTCTGGAGTGGGACTTGAACCCACAACCTTCTGACTCCGAGACAAGAGAGAGCGCTGCCCACTGAGCCACGGCTGGTAAGGGTATCAAGGGAAATGGAGCTAAGGTGGGTAAATGGAATTGAGCTGCCAATCAGCCATGATCTGATTGAAAGGTGGAGCAGGTTTGAGGGGCTGAATGGCCTCCTCCTGTCCCTCTGTTCCAGTTTAAAGAATGCCTCCCAAGAGGAATGGGTCAATTACAACACAAAGTGATTGAGAATTCCAATAACTGCACAGTTTTGATCTCCTTACCAAAGGAAGGATATACTTGCCTTGGAGGCGGTACAACGAAGGTTCACTAGATTGATCCCTGGGATGAGAGGGCTGTCCGATGAGGAGAGATTGTGTAGAATGGGCCGATACTCTCTGGAGTTTAGAAGAATGAGAGGTGATCTCATTGAAACATACAAGATTCTGAGGGGAATTGACAGGGTAGATGCTGAGAGGTTGTTTCCCCTGGCTGGAGTGTCTAGAACTAGGGGGCACAGTCTCAGGATAAGGGGTCGGCCATTTCAGACTGAGATGAGGAGGAATTTCTTCACTCAGAGGGTTGTGAATCTTTGGAATTCTCTGCCCCAGAGGGCTGTGAATGCTGAGTCTTTGAGTATATTCAAGGCTGAGATTGATTTTTGGACTCTAGGGGAATCAAGGGATATGGAGATCGGGCGGGAAAGTGGAGTTCAGGTCGAAGATCAGACATGATCTTATTGAATGGCAGAGCAGGCTCGAGGGGCCATATGACCTACTCCTGCTCCTATTTCTTATTTTCTTATATTCAGGGTATAAATCTGTACACTAATCACTAAACACAAACATACCAGTTGCCACAGGGGACTGGGATACTGTCTTCTGGCTGATATTCCACAGTGCGGTTTGAACTAGGTAACCCACAGCGACAATCCGAGACTGACACACAGCGAGAATCCTGCAACAACTGACCCCTGGGGCACCGGCAACCTGGGGGGAAAGAGATCAAAGGTCAGAAAGTGTAGGGTCACATCCTGGGGCGTCATTTCTGGGCTTGTAAGGTACAGAGTGAAATGTTACAACAGGTTATAGAGGGTGGTTTAAGTGGAGTGGAGTCCAACGCCGGCATCTCCACATCATAAGTGGAGTTAGTTCAGGGTGATGCGAGCACTGACAACAGCAAAAGGCCTGGAAGAATTACTGCATGCAGTATTAGTGAGACTCCAGGAGATCTCACTCTATCGGCCCATCTCCCACTCACTGGGCCTGACCGCGGGCATCTCGTATACTGAAACAAGCTGGTATCAGACTAGAGTGAACCTGTAACAGTCTCAGAGTCCTGTACAGTCTCACTCAGTGCGCTGATCTGAGTGAGGTAGCTATTCTGAAATGCCGTACCAGGTTTGCACGTTCCCTGCAGACACTGCACATGGTCCCAGAGGTCGGTACAGGTTCTCGGGCAGTGATTCGCACACGACACAAACTCTTTTCCTCGGTCTTCACAGAGCTCGCCTGAAATAGACAACAACAGTTGGAAAGCATACCGCCCAGGCTTGACATCTGTGTTAGTAAATGGTCACATCAAGTACAAAGCAGGCTCCACCTTTCAATCAGATCATGGCTGATTGGCAGCTCAATTCCATTTACCCACCTTAGCTCCATTTCCCTTGATACCCTTACCAGCCGTGGTTCAGTGGGCAGCGCTCTCTCTTGTCTCGGAGTCAGAAGGTTGTGGGTTCAAGTCCCACTCCAGAGACTTGAGCACAAAATCTAGGCTGACACTCCAGTGCAGTGCTGAGGGAGTGCTGCACTGTCGGAGGTGCCGTCTTTCGTCAGTCAGAACCCGAACCCAGAACAACTAGGCCAGGGTAGCTGTGGGAGATCTGATCGATATCTGGCTCCCAGTACAATAGCTCAAGTATTGGTTACAGATTGAAGCTCCCTCTACACTGTCCCATCAAACACTCCCAGGGCAGGTACAGCATGGGTTAGATAGAGTAAAGCTCCCTCTACACTGTCCCATCAAACACTCCCAGGGCAGGTACAGCATGGGTTAGATACAGAGTAAAGCTCCCTCTACACTGTCCCATCAAACACTCCCAGGGCAGGTACAGCACGGGGTTTGATACAGAGTAAAGCTCCCTCTACACTGTCCCATCAAACACTCCCAGGGCAGGTACAGCACGGGTTAGATACAGAGTAAAGCTCCCTCTACACTGTCCCATCAAACACTCCCAGGGCAGGTACAGCACGGGTTAGATACAGAGTAAAGCTCCCCCTACACTGTCCCATCAAACACTCCCAGGGCAGGTACAGCACGGGTTAGATTCAGAGTAAAGCTCCCTCTACACTGTCCCGTCAAACACTCCCAGGGCAGGTACCTCCTAAACTGCATCACTTCACACTTCTCTGCATTGAACTCCATCTGCCGTGCTTCTGCCCATTTCACCATCCTGTCTTTGTGATCCTGAAGCCCATAACTATCCTCATCACTATCTACTACGTTGCCAAGTTTTGTATCATCTGCAAACTTTATAATGCTGCTCCCTATACCCGAGTGTGGGTCATTTATAAAAATTGAAAAGACTAATGGACCCAAAGCTGACTCTTGGCACCACTGACACCACTGCAAACCACCTCCCAGTCTGAAAACATCCATCCCCCACCACCCTCTGCTTCCTGTCACTGAGCCAATTCCGTATCCATACCCCCACTTTCCCCTTAATTCCATGGGCTTCCATCTTCTTAACAAGCCTCCTGTGTGGCACTTTGTCGAATGTGTTCCGAAAGTCCATATAGATTAACATCTACTGCATTACCTTGACCAACCTTCTCCATTACCTCATCAAAGAATTCAATCAAGTTTGTCAGATACAATTTGCCTTTAAAAAATCCGTGCTGGCTCTCCTCGATTAACCCATGCCTTTCCAAATGAAAGTTTATTTTGTCTCTGATAATGGTTTCCAATAACTTCCCCACCACCGATGTTAGGCTGACTGGCCTGTAGTTCCCTGGTTTATCCCTCTCCCCTTTCTTGAATAGTGGCAGAACATTAGAAACACTCCAGTCCTCTGGCACTGCTCCTGTATCCAATGAGGATTGAAAGATTGTGACCAATGCCTCTGCTATTTCTACCTTTGCTTCTTTCAGCAACCTAGGATACATTCCATCCAGACCAGGTGACTTACCAACTTTCAGGAATGCTAATCTTTTCAATTCGTCTTCTCTATCTATTACTATCCTGTCCATAACTTCCCTCTCCTCTTTCAGTGTAACATTCACATCATCCACTTCCTTTGTGAAGACAGATACAAATTACTCATTTAATACTTTAGCCGTGACCTCTGCCTCCACATGAAGATTTTCCTTTGGGTCATTAATAGGCCCAAATTTTTCCCCAACTAATCGCTTACACTTAATATGTTTATAAAAAGTTTTAGGGTTCAATTTAATGTTGCCTGCTAATCTTTTCTCGTAACCTCTCTTTACCACCCATATTAACTTTTTCCAATTCCTTCCTGTACTTTCCATAATCTTCCTGGTTATGAACTGAATCTTGCTCCTGACATTTGTAATCAGCCTCTTTTTTCTGTTTTATTTTAACATTTATTTCCTTTGTCCAGGATGCATTAGCTTTGGATGCTCTACCTTTACCCTTCAAAGGAATATGCCTAGTTTGTACCTGAACTATCGCTTCCCTGAATGTCCCCCATTGCTCCGTTACTGCTTTTCCCTGCAATCGCCTTTTCCAGTCTACCTGTGCTAGCTCCCTTCTTAAATCACTCAAATTAGCTCTTCCCCAGTTCAGCATTTTTACCTTATATACCTTACCAGATATTTTCTGGTCTCTTTCCATAATTACTTTAAACCTTATGATGTGGTGGTCACTGTTAGCTAGATGATCTCCGACTGTAACACACTCCACTTGCCCTATTTCATTTTCCAGAACCAGATCCAACACTGCTTCCTTCCTCGTTGGACTGGAGACATATTGATCGAGGAAGTTCTCCTGTGCACGTATCAGAAATTCCTCTCCTTCCCTACCCTTATGTTTTTCCCACTCTATATTAGGGTAATTAACCTCTCCTAATATTACTGCTCTATTTTTGTTGCACGCCTTTGAAATTTGCTGACAAGTTTGCTCATCTATCTCCTCCTCATTGTTTGGAGCTCTATAAAAAACTCCCAACAATGTGACAGCTCCCCCTCTGTTCCTCAACTCAAGCCAAACAGATTCAGTCCTAGAACCATATAGAGTCATAGGGGGAGAAATTCGGTATCGCCCCGTTTGGGGCGCAATTATCGGCCGGGCGCAAAGTTTAGCGCCTGGCGCTAATTATCACCTCCGACTGCAAACTTGGCTTCTATCGCCCCTGGAGGTGATTGGAGCGGTAAATCAGGCGCTACACACCTCTCTTAAGGTGCTAACGCCGAGGAGCGAGGTGCTACCTCAGAGCGCTGGCGAAGCTCATGTGATGTCAGTCAGCAATGGAACACAGACACACTGGCGCGGGCCAGTTCTTAAAGGGGAGGGTTGATCTTGCTCTCCATCCACACCCTGCTCATTGCAGCCATGAATCTCGGCCTGGAGCGACCTGTACATCAAATCTGCTGGAAAGAACAATGGAGAGTACCAGGGAAAGAGCTCAGAGTGCAGCCCCCACAATCTCTTCTAAATCGATGCAAGGAAGGACAAATCAAAATGAACCTGTAAAGTGCTGCTCAGCACCCAAAACTCCTTCACACAGAGTTGAATCTCTCCAGAAGTCTCTCTCTCTCAGAATGCGTGGTGCAAAAATGTCGCCGACAAAAAAAGGCAGGAAGCGGTCGCCTTTAAATAGCGCTCCCCCAGTCCCTTCCCAACTGCAAAATGCTCCTCTCAACCTGTCAATGCTAGCAGCAGGCGGTAAGACAGGGGGCGCGCCACTCAATATCCAGTCTGGGGCACTACAGGGGCGTTGCACGCTCGACTGAAGTCGCGATCTGCGGGCGCAGGAGATCGTGGCGGTAGTGTTTAGCTCTGCCGCAAAATGTCTGGTCAATTTCGCGAGCGGCGCAAATATCGCCGCGCCCAGGTGCTAGTTGCTTTGCGCTCCATTAGCGCCCTCTTAGGCAACTGAATTTTTCCCCCATAGAGTCATAATGGCACAGTAGGAGGCCATTCGGCCCATCGAGTCCGTGCCGGTTCTCTGTAGAGTAATCCAGTCAGTCCATTCCCCCGCTCTATCCTCGTAGCCCTGCAAGTTTATTTCCCTCAAGTGCCTATCCAGTCTACCCATGAAAACATTGAGGGGGCTAAATTCGGTTGATTTGCGCCTCCCATTAGCACCCTAAGAGGGGCGCTAACAGAGCGCAAATCAACTAGTGCCTGGGCGCGGCGCCGCTAACGCCTCCCACGAAATTCAGCGGGAGGTTAGTGGCTAGCGCCGCCAGCGATGATGTCATCACGGTGCGCAGCGCCCTACTCGCGCCCCGGCTGTAACATTGGGTGGCGCCCCCCGACTTACCGCCGGACGCGATGTCCGCCGGGGTCAGGGGGGCCTACCTGCGGCCGGGGCAGCGCTAGTTACATAGATACATAGAAGATAGGAGCAGGAGTAGGCCATCCGGCCCTTCGAGCCTGCTCCGCCATTTAATGAGATCATGGCTGATCCTCCAATTCAGTATCCCGTCCCCGCCTTCTCTCCGTAACCCTTAACCCCTTTTGCCTGTAGAGTTAAAGGGGAGGTGGCGGGCGGCCAGTTTTGTTGCTGGCCGCCTGCCAGCACCTGCCCCCGTTGCTGTCCCCGGCCCCCGTTAAGTCCCCCCGCGGGGTGTCGGCTGCTCTCCGTGAGCCCGGCACTCCACGAGTGCCAGGCTCATTTGCCGGCACTCCCGATCCCTGGAGGCCCAGCTGGGTGCCAGGATGTGCTGCGCCAGGCCCCGCCCTTTTAATAAGGGGAGGAAGGCCTGCAGTACCGCGGCGCGACGTGCCGCAGTGCCAAGCGTCGTGATATTGGCTCGCAGCGCCCCATCTCCCTCTCGGGGCGCTACCTGTGAAAATTGGCCGCGGGGGCGCTAACTTTTTCGGGACACTAAAATTACCCGAGTGTCTCCGCCTCCACCACTTCCCTTGGCAGCAAATTCCAGGTCCTCACCACTCGTTGTGTAAAAAGTTTTTCCTCACATCCCCCCTGTATCTCTTGCCCAAAACCTTAAATCTGTGTCCCCTAGTCCTTGTACCATCAACTAGTGGGAACAGCCTTTCCCCGTCTAGCCTATCCAAACCCGTCATAATCTTGTACACCTCTATCAAATCACCACTCAACCTCCTTTGCTCTAATGGAAACAAATCCAGCTTCACCAACCTGTCCTTGTAGCTAAGATCCCCCATCCCCGGAACCATTCTGGTAAATCTCCTCTGCACCCTCTCAAGGGCCTTCACATCCTTCCTAAAGTGTGGTGACCAGAACTGGACGCACTACTCCAGTTGTGGCCTAACCAGCACTTTATAAATGTTCAGCATAACTTCTCTACTTTTGTATTCAATACCTCTATTTATGAAGCCCAAGATCCCATATGCTTTGCTAACCACTCTCTCAATATGTCCTGCCACCTTCAGGGACCTATGCACATTAACTCCCAGGTCCCTCTGTCCCTGCACACTCTTTAAAACTGTGGCATTATATTGCCTCTAGTAAAACTAGTAAATCTTTTTTATTTAGAACTATATCATCCTTCATCAATACTGCCACGCCCCTCTGAATACTTGGTAACCAGGAATATTAAGAACCCATTCCTGGCCTGTTTGAGCCATGTCTCTGCTACTGCAACCAGGTCTTAATCCCACGTAGCAACCTGTGGCTGCAGCTCACCGACCTTATTAGTTACACTGCGGGCATTAACGTGCACACATTCCAATACCTCCTTCGTAATATAAGAATGTATAATAATTTTTAACTCCCTCACCTGGGCACTTGGCAGTGTTGCAACTTTCCGACTGGAACTTTGGTCCGCTGCATCTGCCAGCGTCCTGTGGTTGGTCGAGGGTGCGTTGCCTGAGGCGGAACCCACCACTGCAAGGCTCACGGCACGGACTCCATAGACCCCAGAAGCCCCAGGAGCAGTCATCTGAAACACAGGCATGCACGCTGGTTGTCGGGCCTCAATTGCAATTTTCAAGTACACACAGGCAGAGCTCCGCCCATTTCTATCATTCCTTAAAGGCACCGCCGGAAGCTGCTCCAAAAATTACTCAGCAAACTTTTAGTATGTGTTTTTGGCGGGCCCAGGAGTAGCAGGGTAATTGTTAGGGAAATTGAAGGGATTGAAGGCCAATAAATCCCCAGGGCCTGATATCTACATCCTAGGGTACTTAAGGAAGTGGCCCTGGAAATAGTAGATGCATTGCTGGTCATCTTCCAAAATTCTATAGACTCTGGAACAGTTCCCATGGATTGGAGGGTAGCTCATGTTACCCCACTATTCAAAAAAAGTGGTAAAGAAAAAACGGGGAATTATAGACCGGTAAGCCTGACATCGGTTGTGGGGAAAATGCTAGAGTCCATTATAAAAGTTGTAATAGCAGAGCACTTGGAAAACAGTGACAGGATCGGACAAAGTCAACATGGATTTACAAAAGGTAAATCATGCTTGACTAATCTACTGGAACTTTTTGAGGATGTAACTGATAGAATAGATAAGGGAGAACCACTGGATGTGGTGTATTTGGACTTTCAGAAGGCTTTCGATAAGGTCCCGCATAAGAGATTAGCGTGCAAAGTTAAGGCACATGGGATTGGGGGCAAGGTACTGATTTGGATAGAGAACTGGTTGGCAGACAGGAAGCAAAGAGTTGGAATAAACGGATCTTTTTCCGAGTGGCAGGCAGTGACTAGTGGGGTTCCGCAGGGATCGGTCCTAGGACCCCAGCTATTCACTATATATATTAATGATCTAGACGAGGGAACTAGATATAATATCTCCAAATTTGCAGATGACACAAAGCTGGGTGGGCGTGTGTGCTGTGAGGAGGATGCCGAGAAACTCCAGTATGATTTGGACAGGTTGGGTGATTGGGCAGAAGCATGGCAGCTGCAGTATAATGTGGATAAATGCGAGGTTATCCACTTTGGTGGCAAAAACAGAAAGGCAGATTATTATCTGAATGGCAATAGATTGGGAGAAGGGGAAGTGCAACGAGACCTGGGTGTCCTTGTGCACCAGTCGCTGAAGGTAAGCATGCAGGTACAGCAGGTGGTTAAGAAGGCAAATGGTATGTTGGCCTTCGTAGCGAGAGGGTTTGAGTACAGGAACAAGGATGTCTTGCTGCAGCTGTACAGGGCCTTGGTGAGACCACACCTTGAGTATTGTGTGCAGTTTTGGTCACCTTATCTGAGGAAGGATGTTCTTGCCATGGAGGGTGTGCAGCGAAGATTCACCAGACTGATACCTGGGATGGCAGGAATGACATACGAGGAGAGATTGGGTCGATTGGGCTTATACTCGCTGGAGTTTAGAAGAATGAGAGGAGATCTCATTGAAACTTATAAAATTCTAACAGGGCTAGACAGACTGGATTGATCTCATCGAATGGCGGAGCAGGCTCGAGGGGCCGAATGGCCTACTCCTGCTCCTATCTTCTATGTTTCTGTGTTTCTATGTAACACCATTTCCCTACAAATACTGATTTCATTCAATTCCTCCTTCTCATTAGACCCTATGTTCCCCGACAATTCTGGGAGGTTATTTGTGTCCTCCTTTGTGAAGACAGAACCAAAGTATGTATTTAATTGGTCTGCCATTTCTTTGTTCCCCATTATAAATTCCCCTGATTCTGACTGCAAGGGACCTATGCTTGACTTCACCAATCTTTTTCTCTTCACATATCTATAGAAGCTTTTACAGTCAGTTTTTATGTTCCCTGCAAGCTTACTCTCATAATCTATTTCCCCCCTCTTAATTAATCCCTTTGTCCTCCTTTGCTGAATCCTAAACTGCTCCCAATCCTCAGGTTTGACTTGATGTCAAGGGCAGTCACTCTCACCTCACCTCTGGAATTCAGCTCTTTTGTCCATGTTTGGACCAAGGCTGTAATGAGGTCTGGAGCCGAGTGATCTTGGCGGACCTCAAACTGAGCATCAGTGAGCAGGTTATTGGTGAGTAAGTGCCACTTGATAGCACTGTCGATGACACCTTCCATCACTTTGCTGATGATTGAGAATAGACTGATGGGGTGGTAATTGGCCGGATTGGATTTGTCCTGCTTTTGGTGGACAGGACATACCTGAGCATGTGAAGTGCGAAGTCCCATCTGATCGGGCGCAGGTTTTAATCGAGCCGCCCACTCCGGACTGGCACCAGTGCATTTGCCCAATCGTGCTCACTTCTGCCACGGTTGTCAGAGACTCGTGTTTGTGACAGGGAGGGTGGCGGTGACGAAGCCATGTGGGATATCTCTCCACCTGATGCAGGAATATCTGGCAGCAGTTTTCCTCAGGCTTTGACCAGCTCAGTCAGAGATGAAAACCCGAGATTCCCCAGACAGAACATTTTCTGCCCTTACTTCCTTCATATAACACGGAGACAGGCTGCTCGGCCCATCCAGTCCATGTCAGTGTTTACCCTCCCAATCACATTTACCCGCCCGGTTCCTCCACTTAAACGATCTAATCTTCAATGTTGACACAGTGGTTACGAACTCTATAAGTGAATTCCACGCACTCACAGCTCTCTCTGTAAATGTGATGATGCGGAGATGCCGGTGTTGGACTGGGGTGGACAAAAGTGAGAAGTCGCACAACACCAGGTTATAGTCCAACAGTTTTATTTGAAATCACAAGCTTTCGGAGCGGCTGCTCCTTCGTCAGGTGAAGTTCACCTGACGAAGGAGCAGCCTCTCCGAAAGCTTGTGATTTCAAATAAAACTGTTGGACTATAACCTAATGTTGTGCGACTTCTCACTCTCTGTAAATAGCAGCATTCTAAAGCAAGAGCTAACACAAGAACATAAGAGCACAGGAATTCTGAGCAGGAGTCGGCCATTCGGCCCCTCGAGCCTGCTCCCCCATTCAATAAGATCATGGCTGATCTTCGACCTCAACTCCATAAAAATACTGGAAAATACACCAGACCGAGAACCCAAAGGTTGAAATGTCAATTTTATGACATTGGTAAACGGATTTTTACCGTCACAAATCGTGAGGTTGACACACGCCTGTTCTTGCCGCAAGATTCCGCTGCAGAGATCTGCCATCACAGGCTGGCCCGACTCCAACGCCACACAAACTCTGGAACGCTCTTCTTTCAACAAGTACTGAGGCGCCTCAGGGAGCGCAGTGAGGTTCTGGGTGTCGAGCTGCTGTCCTCGCTGTAGATGGCCTGAGGCCTTACTCAGGACAGGCCGAGGGACACAGGAAGAGCAGCCCATCCAGTCTGACCACTCACTGAGTCCGACTGCACCTAAACAATGACAGCAGAATGAACGTTAAACAACACCTGCCAGCCTCACTCACTGACCGCTCTCAGTAACGCCCAGAATCATTGAATCATAGAAAGTTACAGCACGGAAGGAGGCCATTTCGGCCCATCGTGTCCGCACCGGCCAACAAAGAGCTATCCAGCCTAATCCCACTTCCCAGCACTTGGTCCGTAGCCCTGCAGGTTAGAGCATCCCAAGTGCACATCCAAGTACTTATTAAATGTGGTTAGGGTTCCTGCCTCTACCATCCTTTCAGGCAGTGAGTTCCAGACCCCCACAACCCTCTGGGTGAAGAAATTTCCCCTCAAATCCCCTCTAAACCTTCCCCCAATTACTTTAAATCTGTGCCCCCTGGTTTTTGACCCCTCTGCTAAGGGAAATAGGTCCTTTCTATCCACTTTATCTAGGCCCCTCATAATTTTATACACCTCAATAAGGTCTCCCCTCAGCCTCCTCTGTTCCAAGGAAAACAGACCCAGCCTATCCAGTCTTTCCTCATAGCTAAGATTCTCTACTCCCGGCAACATCCTTGTAAATCTCCTCTGTACCCTCTCTAGTGCAATCACATCTTTCCTGTAATGTGACCAGAACTGCACGCAGTACTCTAGCTGAGGCCTAACTAGTGTTTTATACAGTTGAAGCATAACCCCCCTGCTCTTATATTATATGATGCGGAGATGCCGGTGTTGGACTGGGGTGGACAAAATTGAGAGGTCGCACAACACCAGGTTATAGTCTAACAGTTTTATTTTAAATCACAAGCTTTCGGAGTTACAACTCCTTCGTCGGGTGAAGTGAGGAGATACAGAATCGTCAAAGCATATATAGATACAGAACAATGCATGTGTAACTTACAATTGCAGACAACTAAATTCAATCATCCTGACTGTTTATCTGCCGAGGTGTGATAAAGTTAATCAGGTCAGCCAGGAAGGTACCACATCAAAGACATAGCAAGATACAACTGAGACAATGAGGTGGAATCGCATGGGGTCTAACGTGTCAAAAGCTGCCGTCTGTATGTAAAACGATTAACTTTAAAATTTTTACTTTTTTACTGGGAATCACATCTGTGAACAAGCCAACGACGACTCGAGTCCGGATCACGTCATGTATCGTGACATAAACCCAAGATCCCGATTGAGACCGTCTTCATGAGTGCGGAACTTGGCTATCAGTTTCTGCTCGATGATTTTGCGTTGTCGTGTTTTCCTAAGGCCGCCTTGGAGAACGCTTACCCGCAGATCCGAGGCTGAATGTCCTTGACTGCTGAAGTGTTCCCCGACTGGGAGGTAACAATCCTGCCTGGCGATTGTTGCGCGGTGCTCGTTCATACGTTGTCTCAGTGTCTGCATGGCCTCGCCGATGTACCATGCCGCGGTGCATTCTTTCCTGCAACGTATGAGGTAGACAACGTTGGCCGAGTCACATGAGTATGTACCATGTTCCTGGTGGGTAACGTCCTCACGTGTGATGATGGTATCTGTGTTGATGATCTGGCATGTCTTGCAGAGTTTGCCGTGGCAGGGTTGTGTGGTGTCGTGGTCGCTGTTATCCTGAAAGCTGGGTAATTTGCTGCGAACGATGGTACTTCTGAGGTTAGGCAGCTGTTTGAAGGCAAGTAGTGGAGGCGTGGGGATGGCCTTAGCGAGGTGTTTGTCGTCATCGATGACATGTTGAAGGCTGCGAAGAACATGGCGTAGTTTCTCCGCTCCGGGGAAGTACTGGACGACGTAGGGTACCCTGTTGGTTGTGTCCCGTGTTTGCCTTCTGAGGAGGTCTAAGCGATTTTTCGCTGTGGCCCGTCGGAACTGTCGATCGATGAGTCGAGCGTCATATCCCGTTCTTACGAGGGCGTTTTTCAGCGTCCGTAGGTGTCCATCGCGTTCCTCCTCGGCCAACGTTGTCTATCTCATACGTTGCAGGAAAGAATGCACCGCGGCATGGTACATCGGCGAGACCATGCAGACACTGAGACAACGTATGAACGAGCACCGCGCAACAATCGCCAGGCAGGATTGTTACCTCCCAGTCGGGGAACACTTCAGCAGTCAAGGACATTCAGCCTCGGATCTGCGGGTAAGCGTTCTCCAAGGTGGCCTTAGGAAAACACGACAACGCAAAATCATCGAGCAGAAACTGATAGCCAAGTTCCGCACTCATGAAGACGGTCTCAATCGGGATCTTGGGTTTATGTCACGATACATGACGTGATCCGGACTCGAGTCGTCGTTGGCTTGTTCACAGATGTGATTCCCAGTAAAAAAGTAAAAATTTTAAAGTTAATCGTTTTACATACAGACGGCAGCTTTTGACACGTTAGACCCCATGCGATTCCACCTCATTGTCTCAGTTGTATCTTGCTATGTCTTTGATGTGGTACCTTCCTGGCTGACCTGATTAACTTTATCACACCTCGGCAGATAAACAGTCAGGATGATTGAATTTAGTTGTCTGCAATTATAAGTTACACATGCATTGTTCTGTATCTATATATGCTTTGACGATTCTGTATCTCCTCACTTCACCCGACGAAGGAATTGTAACTCCGAAAGCTTGTGATTTAAAATAAAACTGTTGGACTATAACCTGGTGTTGTGCGACCTCTCAATCTTATATTATATGCCACGGCTAATAAAGGCAAGCATTCCGTATGCCTTCTTAACTACCTTATCTACTTGGCCTGCTACCTTCAGGGATCTGTGGACATGTACTCCAAGGTCCCTTTGTTCCTCTACACTACTCAGTGTCCTACCATTTAATGTGTATTCCCTTTCCTTGTTAGCCCTCCCCAAATGAGCCTCACTCACTGACCACTCTCAGTCAGAGCCTCACTCACTGACCACTCTCAGTAACAGAGCTTCACTCACTGACCACTCTCAGTAACAGAGCCTCACTCACTGACCACTCTCAGTAACAGAGCCTCACTCACTGACCGCTCTCAGTAACAGAGCCTCACTCACTGACCACTCTCAGTAACAGAGCCTCACTCACTGACCACTCTCAGTAACAGAGCCTCACTCACTGACCACTCTCAGTAACAGAGCCTCACTCACTGACCACTCTCAATCAGAGCCTCACTCACTGACCGCTCACAGTAACAGAGCTTCACTCACTGACCACTCTCAATCAGATCCTCACTCACTGACCACTCTCAGTAACAGAGCCTCACTCACTGACCGCTCTCAGTAACAGAGCCTCACTCACTGACCACTCTCAGTAACAGAGCCTCACTCACTGACCACTCTCAGCCAGAGCCTCACTCACTGACAACTCTCAGTAACAGAGCCTCACTCACTGACCACTCTCAGTAACAGAGCCTCACTCACTGACCACTCTCAGTCAGAGCCTCACTCACTGACCACTCTCAGTACCAGAGCCTCACTCACTGACCACTCTCAGTAACAGAGCCTCACTCACTGACCACTCTCAGTAACAGAGCCTCACTCACTGACCACTCTCAGTACCAGAGCCTCACTCACTGACCACTCTCAGTAACAGAGCCTCACTCACTGACCACTCTCAGTAACAGAGCCTCACTCACTGACCACTCTCAGCCAGAGCCTCACTCACTGACCACTCTCAGTAACAGAGCCTCACTCACTGACCGCTCTCAGTAACAGAGCCTCACTCACTGACCGCTCTCAGTAACAGAGCCTCACTCACTGACCACTCTCAGTAACAGAGCCTCACTCACTGACCACTCTCAGCAACAGAGCCTCACTCACTGACCACTCTCAGTAACAGAGCCTCACTCACTGACCGCTCTCAGTAACAGAGCTTCACTCACTGACCACTCTCAGTAACAGAGCCTCACTCACTGACCACTCTCAGCCAGAGCCTCACTCACTGACCACTCTCAGTGAGAGCCTCACTCACTGACCACTCTCAGTGAGAGCCTCACTCACTGACCACTCTCAGTAACAGAGCCTCACTCACTGACCACTCTCAGTAACAGAGCCTCACTCACTGACCACTCTCAGCCAGAGCCTCACTCACTGACCACTCTCAGTAACAGAGCCTCACTCACTGACCACTCTCAGTAACAGAGCCTCACTCACTGACCACTCTCAGTAACAGAGCCTCACTCACTGACCACTCTCAGTAACAGAGCCTCACTCACTGACCACTCTCAGTACAGAGCCTCACTCACTGACCACTCTCAGACAGAGCCTCACTCACTGACCACTCTCAGTAACAGAGCCTCACTCACTGACCACTCTCAGTAACAGAGCCTCACTCACTGACCACTCTCAGTAACAGAGCCTCACTCACTGACCACTCTCAGTAACAGAGCCTCACTCACTGACCACTCTCAGTAACAGAGCCTCACTCACTGACCACTCTCAGTAACAGAGCCACACTCACTGACCACTCTCAGTAACAGAGCCTCACTCACTGACCACTCTCAGTAACAGAGCCTCACTCACTGACCACTCTCAGTAACAGAGCCTCACTCACTGACCGCTCTCAGTAACAGAGCTTCACTCACTGACCACTCTCAGTAACAGAGCCTCACTCACTGACCACTCTCAGCCAGAGCCTCACTCACTGACCACTCTCAGTGAGAGCCTCACTCACTGACCACTCTCAGTGAGAGCCTCACTCACTGACCACTCTCAGTAACAGAGCCTCACTCACTGACCACTCTCAGTAACAGAGCCTCACTCACTGACCACTCTCAGCCAGAGCCTCACTCACTGACCACTCTCAGTAACAGAGCCTCACTCACTGACCACTCTCAGTAACAGAGCCTCACTCACTGACCACTCTCAGTGAGAGCCTCACTCACTGACCACTCTCAGTAACAGAGCCTCACTCACTGACCACTCTCAGTCAGAGCCTCACTCACTGACCACTCTCAGTAACAGAGCCTCACTCACTGACCACTCTCAGTAACAGAGCCTCACTCACTGACCACTCTCAGTAACAGAGCCTCACTCACTGACCACTCTCAGTAACAGAGCCTCACTCACTGACCACTCTCAGTAACAGAGCCTCACTCACTGACCACTCTCAGTAACAGAGCCTCACTCACTGACCGCTCTCAGTAACAGAGCCTCACTCACTGACCGCTCTCAGTAACAGAGCCTCACTCACTGACCACTCTCAGTAACAGAGCCTCACTCACTGACCACTCTCAGTAACAGAGCCTCACTCACTGACCACTCTCAGTAACAGAGCCTCACTCACTGACCACTCTCAGTAACAGAGCCTCACTCACTGACCACTCTCAGTTACAGAGCTTCACTCACTGACCGCTCACAGTAACAGAGCCTCACTCACTGACCACTCTCAGTAACAGAGCCTCACTCACTGACCACTCTCAGCCAGAGCCTCACTCACTGACCACTCTCAGTAACAGAGCCTCACTCACTGACCACTCTCAGTAACAGAGCCTCACTCACTGACCACTCTCAGTAACAGAGCCTCACTCACTGACCACTCTCAGTAACAGAGCCTCACTCACTGACCACTCTCAGTAACAGAGCCTCACTCACTGACCGCTCTCAGTAACAGAGCCTCACTCACTGACCACTCTCAGTAACAGAGCCTCACTCACTGACCACTCTCAGCCAGAGCCTCACTCACTGACCACTCTCAGTGAGAGCCTCACTCACTGACCACTCTCAGTGAGAGCCTCACTCACTGACCACTCTCAGTAACAGAGCCTCACTCACTGACCACTCTCAGTAACAGAGCCTCACTCACTGACCACTCTCAGCCAGAGCCTCACTCACTGACCACTCTCAGTAACAGAGCCTCACTCACTGACCACTCTCAGTAACAGAGCCTCACTCACTGACCACTCTCAGTGAGAGCCTCACTCACTGACCACTCTCAGTAACAGAGCCTCACTCACTGACCACTCTCAGTCAGAGCCTCACTCACTGACCACTCTCAGTAACAGAGCCTCACTCACTGACCACTCTCAGTAACAGAGCCTCACTCACTGACCACTCTCAGTAACAGAGCCTCACTCACTGACCACTCTCAGTAACAGAGCCTCACTCACTGACCACTCTCAGTAACAGAGCCTCACTCACTGACCACTCTCAGTAACAGAGCCTCACTCACTGACCGCTCTCAGTAACAGAGCCTCACTCACTGACCGCTCTCAGTAACAGAGCCTCACTCACTGACCACTCTCAGTAACAGAGCCTCACTCACTGACCACTCTCAGTAACAGAGCCTCACTCACTGACCACTCTCAGTAACAGAGCCTCACTCACTGACCACTCTCAGTAACAGAGCCTCACTCACTGACCACTCTCAGTTACAGAGCTTCACTCACTGACCGCTCACAGTAACAGAGCCTCACTCACTGACCACTCTCAGTAACAGAGCCTCACTCACTGACCACTCTCAGCCAGAGCCTCACTCACTGACCACTCTCAGTAACAGAGCCTCACTCACTGACCACTCTCAGCCAGAGCCTCACTCACTGACCACTCTCAGTAACAGAGCCTCACTCACTGACCACTCTCAGCCAGAGCCTCACTCACTGACCACTCTCAGTGAGAGCCTCACTCACTGACCACTCTCAGTGAGAGCCTCACTCACTGACCACTCTCAGTAACAGAGCCTCACTCACTGACCACTCTCAGTAACAGAGCCTCACTCACTGACCACTCTCAGCCAGAGCCTCACTCACTGACCACTCTCAGTAACAGAGCCTCACTCACTGACCACTCTCAGTAACAGAGCCTCACTCACTAACCACTCTCAGTGAGAGCCTCACTCACTGACCACTCTCAGTAACAGAGCCTCACTCACTGACCACTCTCAGTCAGAGCCTCACTCACTGACCACTCTCAGTAACAGAGCCTCACTCACTGACCACTCTCAGTAACAGAGCCTCACTCACTGACCACTCTCAGTAACAGAGCCTCACTCACTGACCACTCTCAGTAACAGAGCCTCACTCACTGACCACTCTCAGTAACAGAGCCTCACTCACTGACCACTCTCAGTAACAGAGCCTCACTCACTGACCACTCTCAGTAACAGAGCCTCACTCACTGACCGCTCTCAGTAACAGAGCCTCACTCACTGACCGCTCTCAGTAACAGAGCCTCACTCACTGACCGCTCTCAGTAACAGAGCCTCACTCACTGACCACTCTCAGTAACAGAGCCTCACTCACTGACCACTCTCAGTAACAGAGCCTCACTCACTGACCACTCTCAGTAACAGAGCCTCACTCACTGACCACTCTCAGTAACAGAGCCTCACTCACTGACCACTCTCAGTTACAGAGCTTCACTCACTGACCGCTCACAGTAACAGAGCCTCACTCACTGACCACTCTCAGTAACAGAGCCTCACTCACTGACCACTCTCAGCCAGAGCCTCACTCACTGACCACTCTCAGTAACAGAGCCTCACTCACTGACCACTCTCAGCCAGAGCCTCACTCACTGACCACTCTCAGTAACAGAGCCTCACTCACTGACCACTCTCAGCCAGAGCCTCACTCACTGACCACTCTCAGTGAGAGCCTCACTCACTGACCACTCTCAGTGAGAGCCTCACTCACTGACCACTCTCAGTAACAGAGCCTCACTCACTGACCACTCTCAGTAACAGAGCCTCACTCACTGACCACTCTCAGCCAGAGCCTCACTCACTGACCACTCTCAGTAACAGAGCCTCACTCACTGACCACTCACAGTAACAGAGCCTCACTCACTGACCGCTCTCAGTAACAGAGCCTCACTCACTGACCGCTCTCAGTCAGAGCCTCACTCACTGACCACTCTCAATCAGAGCCTCACTCACTGACCACTCTCTCCAAGAGCAGCGACAGTGAGTCGGGATTGGAAGAATTTTGATTCCTACCTCTGCAGCTGTCATTCGTGCAATGAAATAATCCATCGATGCAGACACTGCGGGAAAAGAGCATTTCAGTACGGACCGTATTAATATACAAGACTGACCGACACCGACTGTTAATATACAACACTCACCGACACCGACTGTTAATATACAAGACTGACCGACACCGACTGTTAATATACAAGACTGACCGACACCGACTGTTAATATACAACACTGACCGACATCGACTGTTAATATACAACACTGACCGACACCGCCTGTTAATATACAACACTGATTGATCAATATTTACGCTGCCTGAAGCCCTGAACTGGATCCATTTATTGAGAGCCCGAATCTCTCTGGATTCGTGGACAAGCAGCCGGTGTGTGTCTCGGAGACTCACCAGGTGTTACAGCCAATCAGAATGCTGTCGCCGGGTCGAATGTGCATGGACGATGGGGCTCTCCTGCCCTCTGACTGGTAAAGATGAAGACAGTCGCACTCAGACGGAGCGACGCATTTCCCATCCTGCTCCAAGAAACCCTGAGAGACGACAAAAAGACAGAGAGAATAGAAAAATAGAAAAATAGAGAGAGAGAATAGAGAGAGTCGGGTGGGGGGGGGGTCAATCTCGGGGGGTTTCGGTGTCGGGGGGGTTGGCCCAGGTTGGGGGGTTCTCGGTCTGGGTGGGGGGTCGGTTCAGGTGCAGGGATTCACCTCTTTGGTTGTTTTATATGAAAGATTTGAGCTCGCCACATTTGACGATATTGAACCCACCTCGGGACAGTAACATCCGGCGACACAATCCTGCCCAGCATTGTCACATTCCCGCCTCTGGCCCAGGTCAGAGCAGTGACCCACACAACCTGACCCACATGCTCGGTGCTCAAACGGGCTTTCACACCTGGAATCTGAAAAATACACAAGTTCAGTGTCAACATACAGGGAGAACAGGAGGGGTTACGGGAGAGGGAAAGAGAGAAAGAGGGAGAGACATGGGGATGGGGTGAGTGGGAGAGAGAGGGGTGGGGGAGAGGGGAACAATGGGGCGGGGAGAGGGGGCGGGGGAGAGGGGGAGAGGGCGAGAGGGGGCGGGGGAGGGGGCGGGGAGAGGGGGCGGGGGTGGGGGAGAGGGGGGCGGGGGAGAGGGGGCGGGGGAGAGGGGGGGCGGGGGAGAGGGGGGCGGGGGAGAGGGGGGGCGGGGGAGAGGGGGGGCGGGGGGAGAGGGCGCGGGGGAGAGGGCGCGGGGAGAGGGGGGCGGGTGAGAGGGCGCGGGGAGAATGGGGCGGGGGAGAGGGGGAGAATGGGGCGGGGGTGAGGGGGAGAGGGGAGGGGGGGCGGGGGAGAGAGGGGGCGGGGGAGAGGGGGGCGGGGAGAGGGGGGAGAGGGGGGCGGGGGAGAGTGGGGCGGGGGGGAATGGGGCAGGGGAGAGGGCGCGGGGAGAATGGGGCGGGGAGAGGGGGAGAGGGGACAGGGAGAGGGGGAGAGGGGGGTGGGGGAGAGGGGGAGAGAGGGGGTGGGGGAGGGGGGGCGGGGGGAGAGAGGGGGAGAGGGCGCGGGGGTGGGGGAGAGGGGGAGAGAGGGGGCGGGGGAGAGAGGGGCGGGGGAGAATGGGGCGGGGGAGAGGGGGGCGGGGGAGAGGGGGGCGGGGGAGAGGGGGGCGGGGGAGAGGGGGGCGGGGGAGAGGGGGGAAAGCTGGCTGTCTCTGATCATTTGACGAAATTTTCAGTCAAGAATAACAAATTCTAGGAACTTCCTCACAACTGACGTTAAACTAATGGATCTATAAATTCCTGGTTTTTCCTCCCACATCTAAATAATTGTTATATTGTCAATTTTCCAATCCAAGGGGACAATTCCTGAATCAAGAGACTTTTGAAGGACAATGACTAAAAGCATCTACAATTTCCCCACCTACTTTCATCGGGACTTCCAAAAGGCCACAGGACGTGTGTTTGCAGGGCTGTGGGGAAGGAGCAGGGGAATGGGATTCATTGGATGCTCTTCCAGAGAACTGGCACAGGTACGATGAGCCGAATGGCCTCCTTCTGTGCTGTGTGATTCTATGATTCTACTGCTTTTAATCCCCTGGGGTGGGAACCATCAGGTCCTGGGGATTTATCCATCTTTAATCTCATTATTTTACTTTTTTTGAATGTAGTCTCAGGGATGGACAAAGAATCGGCCTCGCCCACATCCCCAGGATGAATTTATAAATCGGTTCTTTGCCTCTTTCTCAGAGTCCATTAGACCCAGGAGGTGCTGACAGGAGCAGTGACCCCTGACCCTGAACGTTCACCCGCTCTCGACACTTTCCTTCTTCAGTTCTGACCAGGGGTCAACACCCAAAATATTGTCCTGTGAAATCTGACCGACCTGCTGTGAATTTACAGCATTTTCCATTTTTACTTTACCCCAAACTCAGGGAGTCAAAAATACCCAGAATACGTTCCACTGCCCTGGGGCAACAGAGTGTCCCACACAGACCCCATTACTCCCTGTCCCGTCCCGGCCCCACTAACTGAGGAACCAGCCCCACATTCACACTCCTCACCTGCACACTCGGTCTGGTTACACACTCTGGACTCCATCGCCTGTCCTCTGCAGGGTTGCCCCCCAAACAGGGGTCCGCGGGCAGCTCGATAGCGATGCTGCACTGGAGAAATGCAGGAACAGTCTGACCAGTCGCTCCACAGGCCCAACTCACAGTCCACTGAAGAGATAAACACCAGAGGAATACTTTACTTAATCAATTTAATGGAAAGTGGGGAAAGCGACAGAGACACAGACTGCGCTTTCCCCAACCTCAGCGGGTCCATGGTGGGCGGTGGCGGGTCACAGCCATGCTGCCTGCTCCATCCCGCTTTGTAGAATGAATTTCCCCTGATTGGACTTGTTAAGCCCCGCCCAGTGAGGTTCCCAGCCAATTAAAAAGAAGTGGGTCTGATGATGTCATTAAAGGGACAATGCGCAAATTTAGTTTGACAGTTGTGCTGTCAGTGTTCTACCGCATTGAGGTGCTGCAAATACTGACAAGCACTGCACAGAGGTGCACGGCTGCACCCAGGCTCTCCCATGACTCCCTCTATATGCTTATGGAGGGAGTCACAGCACGCAGGGAGATTCTCTTCCCTTCCAATCGGCGGAAGAGACCTCCCCAGGAGACCAACACAGCCTGGTTGCACATTGCACAGGAGGGTACAAGCAGGGATGTTGTCAGGAGGACCAGACTGCAGTGGCGCAAACCTTTCAATGATCTCAGTAGATCACAAAATGTTACTGCAAAGCCGCACTCAACCTCATCCTGCTGTGCCACTCATCACGTCCCTATCACTCTGCCTTCCCGACCCAACTCCTGCACATTCCTTACTCACAGCAACTTACCTTGCACCTCCACCCATCCCTCTCTATCTACTTTATCACTTCCCCATCTCACTAGCCACCCCTCACACTCACCCTCATCCTAGTGCAATCATATCAACTAACAACACACAAGGGTAGGCACTTGGGGTTTTAGCCAATGTTCATGTAAAGTTTCTGTTAATATGGTGTCAAACATTGAAACCTTTATTTTCAAAATTTTGCATTCTTGGACAGATTTGTGTGCACCTTTGGAAGAGGCTTAGTGAGTTGCACTGAATGGTGAGACATAACAGTTACCCCCCCCCGCCCCCGCCCCCGCCCCCTGCAATGTTGATGAGTGTGAAAGGAATGGCTTGGGCATTGTAGGGATGCTTTACGGTGTTGGTCTGGGGTGGTGTGGGGTATGGTTAGCAGAGGGGTCGATAACCAGGGGGCATAGATTTAAAGTAATTGGTAGGAGGTTTAGAGGGGATTTGAGGAGAATTTTTTTCACCCAGAGGGTGGTGGGGGTCTGGAACTCACTGACTGAAAGGGTGGTAGAGGCAGAAACCCTCATCACATTTAAAAAGTACTTGGATATGCACTTGAAGTGCCGTAACCTACAAGGATACGGACCAAGTGCTGGAAAGTGGGATTAGGCTGGATAGCTCTGTCGGCCGGCATGGACAAGATGGGCCGAATGGCCTCCCTCTGTGCTGTAAATTTCTATGATTCTATAATTCTATGATCATGTGGCAGCCAGGGTGTACAGCGTCAAGTGAAGTAAATCTGGCCGTTGTGAGGCCATCCCTGGTGTCCCGGGCAGCAATGTGGGCGGGTGCTGATGCCCTGTGTCCTGTGCAGCATCAGTTGATTGCGGAGAAGGTTGGTGGTGTTGGTGCTGCTGGTGTTGGGACTGATCATGGTGGGATTCTGAGGACCAAGGTGAGATAGTTTCAAGGGCACTTGATGCTGATGTAATAGATGGCAGGTGAAGTTGAGATGACAGAAGCGATCTGTCAATGGTGAGAGAGGTTGTTCCAATGAGGTGACACTGGATAGAGAGTTTGCTCCAAACACTTGCAACTGCATAAAGCTCAATCTGTCTTCGAAATGCAGTAAGCAACAGCTTCTGAGCTTGGAAAGTGAACAGCTGTGAGATGGGAGCTTTTATAGCACATCTGCAGCTGTCAAGTAATGAGATGATTCCATGGCCAATCAACTCCCGCCCTCCTTACCTGACGTGATCCCCGAGCAGCGTGACCTCGTAAAATGTAAAGGTGAGCTCAAAATACTTCTTAATGGGTTGTTAACAAGGTCATAATGACCTGAATTGCCTCCCCCACTGCTGCGTGTCGGGTCTGCTCAGTGCTGACAGACCCGACATCTGGGAAAGGCGCATAGCGGCGGGTTGACAGCGGGGTCCCGACCCACCACCGAACGCGCCCACTGACACCCTGAAAAATTCCCCCCACACAGACAGAGACACAGATCCAGAGAGACAGAGCGAGTGAGAGAGACAGAGAGAGATAGAGAGAAGAGAGAAAGAAAGCGAGCAACAGAGACACGGACCCAGAGAGACAGAGCAAGTGAGAGAGACAGAGAGAGATAGAGAGAAGTGAGAAAGAAAGAGAGAGCAAGAGAGCAACAGAGACACAGACCCAGAGAGACAGAGAAAGAGAGAGAGAACATAGAACATAGAACATAGAACAGTACAGCACAGTACAGGCCCTTCGGCCCTCGATGTTGTGCCGAGCATTGTCCGAGACCAAGATCAAGCTATCACACTCCCTATCACTCTGGTGTGCTCCATGTGCTTATCCAATAACCGCTTGAAAGTTCCTAAAGTGTCCGACTCCACTATCACAGCAGGCAGTCCATTCCACACCCCAACCACTCTCTGAGTAAAGAATCTACCTCGGACATCCCTTCTATATCTCCCCCCATGCACCTTATAGTTATGCCCCCTTGTAACAGCTGCCTCTACCCGAGGAAATAGTCTCTGAACATCCACTTTATCTATCCCCCTCATCATCTTATAAACCTCTATTAAGTCGCCTCTCATCCTCCTCCGCTCTAAAGAGAAAAGCCCCAACTCCCTCAATCTTTCCTCATAAGACCTCCCCCCCAAACCAGGCAGCATCCTGGTAAATCTCCTTTGCACTCTTTCCAATGCTTCCACGTCCTTCCTATAGTGAGGTGACCAGAACTGCACACAATATTCCAAATGTGGTCTCACCAAGGTCCTGTACAGTTGCAGCATAACCTCACGGTTCTTAAACTCAAACCCTCTGTTAATAAATGCCAACACACCATAGGCCTTCTTTACTGCTCTATCCACTTGAGTGGCAACCTTCAGAGATCTGTGGATATGAACCCCCAGATCCCTCTGCTCCTCCACATTCCTCAGAACCCTGCCGTTGACCCTGTAATCCTTATTCAAATTTGCCCTACCAAAATGAATCACCTCGCACTTATCAGGGTTAAATTCCATCTGCCATTTTTCGGCCCAGCTCTGCATCCTATCAATGTCTCTTTGCAGCCTACAACAGCCCTCCACCTCATCCACTGCTCCACCAATCTTGGTGTCATCAGCAAATTTACTGATCCACCCTTCAGTCCCCTCCTCCAAGTCATTGATAAAAATCACAAACAGCAGAGGACCCAGCACCGACCCCTGTGGCACACCGCTGGTAACTGGTCTCCAGTCCGAAAATGTTCCATCCACCACCACCCTCTGCCTTCTATGAGATAGCCAGTTACTTATCCAATCGGCCAAATTTCCCTCTATCCCACAACTCCTTACTTTCTTCATGAGCCGACCATGGGGAACCTTATCAAACGCCTTACTAAAATCCATGTATACGACATCAACTGCTCTACCTTCATCTACACACTTAGTTACCTCCTCAAAGAATTCAATCAAATTTGTTAGGCAAGACTTACCCTTCACGAATCCGTGTTGACTATCCCTGATTAAGTTGCCCCTTTCCAAATGGTCATAAATCCTATCCCTCAGGACCTTTTCCATTATCTTACCAACCACCGAAGTAAGACTAACCGGCCTATAATTACCAGGGTCATTCCTATTTCCTTTCTTGAAGAGAGGAACAACATTCGCCACTCTCCAGTCCTCTGGCACCATTCCCGTGGACAGTGAGGACCCAAAGATCAAAGCCAGAGGCTCTGCAATCTCCTCCCTTGCCTCCCAAAGAATCCTAGGATATATCCCATCTGGCCCAGGGGACTTATCGACCCTCAGGTTCTTCAAAATTGCTAAAACATCTTCCCTCAGAACATCTACCACCTCCAGCCTATCCACCTTTATCACACTCTCATCCTCAAGAACATGGCCCCTCTCCTCAGTGAACACTGACGAAAAGTATTCATTCATCACCTCTCCTATCTCTTCTGACTCCATGCACAAGTTCCCACTACTGTCCTTGACCGGCCCTACCCTCACCCTGGTCATTCTTTTATTTCTCACATAAGAGTAAAAAGCCTTGGGGTTTTTCTTGATACGACCCGCCAAGGACTTCTCATGCCCCCTCCTAGCTCTCCTAAGCTCTTTTTTTAGCTCATTCCTTGCTACCTTGTACCCCTCAATCGACCCAACTGAACCTTGTTTTCTCATCCTTACATACGCTTCCTTTTTCCTCTTGACTAGACATTCAACCTCTTTTGTGAACCATGGTTCTCTCACTCGGCCATTTCCTCCCTGCCTGACAGGGACATACCTATCAAGGACACGCAGTAATTGCTCCATGAAAAAGCTCCACTTTTCGTTTGTGCCTTTCCCTGATAGTTTCTGTTCCCATCTTATACTCCCTAATTCTTGCCTAATCGCATCATAATTACCCCTCCCCCAATTATAAACCCTGCCCTGCCGTATGGCCCTATCCCTCTCCATTGCAATAGTGAACGTTACCGAATTGTGGTCACTATCTCCAAAGTGCTCTCCCACATACAAATCAAACACTTGGCCCGGTTCATTACCCAGTACCAAATCCAACGTGGCCCCAGCTCTTGTCGGCCTATCCACATATTGTGTCAGGAAACCCTCCTGCACACACTGTGCAAAAACTATCCCATCCGAACTGTTTGACCTATAAAGGTTCCAATCAATATTTGGAAAGTTGAAGTCACCCATGACAACTACTCTGTGACCTCCACACCTATTCATAATCTGCTTTGCAATTTCTTCCTCCACATCTCTATTACTATTTGGGGGCCTGTAGAAAACTCCTAACAACGTGACCGCTCCTTTCCTATTTCTAACTTCAGCCCATATTACCTCAGACGGCAGATCCCCCTCGAACTGCCTTTCTGCCGCTGTTAAACTATCCTTGATTAACAATGCTACTCCTCCACCTTTCTTACCAACTTCCCTACTCTTACTGAAACATCTATACCCCGGAACTTCCAACAACCATTCCTGTCCCTGTTCTAACCATGTCTCCGTAATGGCCACCACATCGTAGTCCCAAGTACCAATCCACGCTCCAAGTTCTCCTACCTTATTCTGGATGCTCCTTGCATTGAAGTAGACACACTTCAAGCCATCTTCCTGTCTGCCAGTACATTCCTGCGACCTTGATACCCTCCTCAGTACCTCCCTACACTCACCACTGGCTCCTGGACTACAGCCCTTTTTCCCATCCCCCTGACAAATTAGTTTAAACCCCCCCGAAGAGCCGTAGCAAATTTCCCTCCCAGAGAGAGACAGAGAGTGAGAGGCAGAAGGAGAGTGAGAGGCAGAGAGAGAGAGAGACAGAGACAGAGTGTGACAGCAAGAGAGAAAGAGAGAGACAACGACTCTGATCCCATTTACCTTTAATATTCCTCCTTTTCAAGCAACTCTCTAATTGTGTTTTAAAGAATTTGCAGATCTTGCTCCAATATTTTGCGGCAGGTAGAAACATAGACGGTTCAGCCCCCTGGGCTTGTTCCGCCATTCAATTAGACCTTGGTTCTGTATCCTTTTATACCCTTGTCCATCAGAAATCTATCGATCTCAGCACTCGGAGTCTCCAAGCCCAAACCCTGCACCCCACACTGTCCGGACAGCAAATCCCCAGCATTCCGAGCACTACCTCTGGCCTCTGACTCCTGACCCCAAATTTAGGGAGTGCAATTTTTACCCCTCCCCAAACTCGATCCAATTGGTCAGTTTGTGAGATGATTGGTATTTCAGTCACGTTCAGTCCAAATAAGTGTGTGACTGAAACACTCTTCAGTTATTTAACTCTGCTCGGTCCCAGTCTCTATCTGATTGTCTTTTCACTGGGACTAACTGGATAGTTCTTTCAAAGAGCCAGTACAGGCACGATGGGCTGAATGGTCTCATATTGTAAGATTCTATGAGTGAATCTCTGGATTCTCCAGTTCTTCAAATCGAGCAATTTCCATTCTTGGGATAATCAGCAACATCCCCTAATTTAGTTTATCAGTCACAATATACTTAGGGGGAAAAATTTGGTTGCTTTGTGCATCCCGTTAGCGCCCTAAGAGGGTGATAACGGGGTGCAAAGCAACTAGCGCCTGGGCGCGGCGCCGCCAGCGCCTCCCACGAAATTCAGCGGGAGGTTAGTGGCGGCGGTAACCGTTAGCGCCCTGTGCCGCTGGCGATAATGTCATCGCCCCGCTCGCGCCCCGGCCGCGATCTTCGGTGGCGCCCCCTGACTTACCGCCAGACGCCATGTCCGACGGGGTCAGGGGGCCTACCTGTGGCCGGGGCTCGAGTGCCGGGCTCGTTTGCCGGCACTCCCGATCCCTGGTGGCCCAGCTGGGCGCCGGGACACGCTGCGCCAGGCCCCTCCCCTTTACGAAGGGGAGGAAGGCCTGCAGTACCGCGGCGCGACGTGCCGCAGCACGTAGCGGCGCGATATTCCCTCGCAGCGCCCCATTCAAATTTGGCCACGGAGGCGCTAATTTTTTCGGAGCTCTAAAAGTTGCGCCCTGGCGAAGTTAGCGCCCCAAAGGGGGCGCGACTCAATTTTTCCACTACATCAGTTAGAGGTTAGCAACTGCGCTTAATCCAGGTGGTCAATTTCTCTTTGTAAATCTGCCAGTTAAACCCTGACTCCTTCGAAAGATGGGGAGCATTCTGGGAGACCAGGATAGCACGAGGAGAGTAAATAAACTCGGAGATCCCGGGCGCACCAATTAACTGCATGTCTGAGTGTGAGCACCACCTGGACAGGTGCCCGCGGGAAGAGGCCAAAACACAAACACATTAAGAGGCCGCAGTAATGGAAAGGCTACAGACCTGGACACGCCTGGGTGTAGCAGGGCTCCAACTCTTCCCGCTTCTGCAGTGCCTCCGAGCAGCTCCTGCTCCTGTAGCCTGTCCCACAGGTGAGGGAGCAGGGGCTCCACACTGACCAATCACAGCCGTCACCAGCCACTGTACAACACAAAACCACAGGCCGTAGAAACGACGCAGAATAGCAGCAAATGGGGCCTCTCAATCACTCTCCGTCTCCCCCTCGCTGTCTCACCCTCCATCTCTGTCTCTCGCTCTCTGACTCTCCCTCCGTCTGTCTCTCTCTCTCGCCCTCCGTCTCCGTCTCCCCCTCTCTGACTCTCCCTCCGTCTCTGTCTCTCGCCCTCCCTCCGTCTCCGTCTCCCCCTCTCTGACTCTCCCTCCGTCTCTGTCTCTCTCTCGCCCTTCCTCCGTCTGTCTCTCTCTCTCGCCCTCCCTCCGTCTCTGTCTCTCTCTCTCGCCCTTCCTCCGTCTCTGTCTCTGTCTCTCGCCCTCCCTCCGTCTCTGTCTCTCTCTCTCGCCCTTCCTCCGTCTCTGTCTCTCTCTCTCGCCCTTCCTCCGGCTGTCTCTCTCTCTCGCCCTCCGTCTCCGTCTCCCCCTCTCTGACTCTCCCTCCATCTCTGTCTCTCGCCCTCCCTCCGTCTCCGTCTCCCCCTCTCTGACTCTCCCTCCGTCTCTGTCTCTCTCTTGCCCTTCCTCCGTCTGTCTCTCTCTCTCGCCCTCCCTCCGTCTCTGTCTCTCTCTCTCTCGCCCTTCCTCCGTCTCTGTCTCTGTCTCTCGCCCTCCCTCCGTCTCTGTCTCTCTCTCTCGCCCTTCCTCCGTCTCTGTCTCTCTCTCTCGTCCTTCCTCCGTCTGTCTCTCTCTCTCGCCCTCCCTCCGTCTCTGTCTCTCTCTCTCGCCCTCCCTCCGTCTCGGTCTCTCTCTCCCTCCCTCCGTCTCGGTCTCTCTCGCCCTCCCTCCGTCTGTCCGTCCATCTCTTTCTCCCTGTCCCTACCTCAGTCTCTGTCTCCCTCTGTCAGCCTCTTGTCTTCCCCCATCTCACTTATTCTCTCTCCTTCCCCCTCAATCTCTGTCTTGCTCTCACATACCACACACTTACAATCTCACTCTCTCTCACACTTTCCTTCCCTCTCTTACTCCTCTCATTCTGAGACTCTCTCCCTCCTCATACTCTTCCCCCCCCCCACGCCCCCGCCCCCCACAGGTTTACTCCCCCAGGTCGGACCCCCCTTACCTGGGCAGAGTGGGATGCTGCAGTTCTGGGTTTGAATGCTGAGCCCCTCACACGCCGAGCCCTTGTTCCGAGGTGGGGGGTTGATGCAAGCTCTTGTGCGAGTCTGTGACCCCCGGCCGCAGGTCACTGGACAGTCCGACCACGGTGACCAGGGTGTCCACCCTCCGTCCACTGGACACAAAAGGAAAGAAGGAGTGAGTAGTGTGGCATCAAGCAGATCCATTACTGTATCGCTACAATGGGAGGGGAAGATGCAGCGTGGCCCATGCGTGGAGGGAAGGAATGGAACAGAACAAAAGGAGGGCATGAGGGAGGATCCCTACCCAGCCTGGTACTCAAGTACTGGGTACAGGACACACAGAACCTGTTCCAGTACTGGACTGGGTACAGGACACACAGAACCTGTTCCAGTACTGGACTGGGTACAGGACACACAGAACCTGTTCCAGTACTGGACTGGGTACAGGTCACACAGAACCTGTTCCAGTACTGGACTGGGTACAGGACACGTCCATATATAGACACATAAGTACAAGTCGGCATAATAGACTTGTTAGCAAAATTAAAGCCCATGGGATTAAAGGGACAGTGGCAGCATGGATACAAAATTGGCTTAGAGACAGAAAGCAGAGAGTACCGGGGAACGGTTGTTTCGCAGACTGGAGGGAAGTATACAGTGGTGTCCCCCAAGGGTCGGTATTAGGACCACTGCTCTTTTTGATATATATTAATAACCTGGACTTGGGTATACATCAATGTACATCAATGATTTGGATGAGGGGACCAAATGTAATATATCCAAGTTTGCTGATGATACAAATCTGGGTGGGAATGTAAGTTGTGAGGAGGATTCAAGGAGACTTCAAGGGGATATCGACAGGTTAAGTGAGTGGGCAAGAACATGGCAAATGGAATATGTGGAGAAATGTGAAGTTATCCACTTTGGTAGGAAGAATAGAAAAGCAGAGTATTTTTTAAAAGGTGAGAGATTGGGAAATGTTGGTGTTCAGAGGGACCTGGGTGTCCTTGTACACGAACCACTGAAAGTTAACATGCAGGTACAGCAAGCAATTAGGAAAGCAAATGGTATGTTGGCCTTTATTACAAGAGGATTTGAGTACAAGAGTAAAGACGTCTTACTGCAATTATATAGGACCCTGGTGAGACCACACCTGGAGTATTGTGTACAGTTTTGGTCTCCTTACCTAAGGAAGGATATACTTGCCATAGAGGGAGTGCAACGAAGGTTCACCAGACTGGTTCCTGGGATGGGGGGATTGTCCTATGAGGAGAGATTGAGTAGACTGGGCCTATATTCTCTAGAGTTCAGAAGAATGAGAGGTGATCTCATTGAAACATACAAAATTCTTACAGGGCTTGACAGGGTAGATACAGGGAGGATGTTTCCCCTGGCTGGGGAGTCTAGAACCAGGGGTCACAGTCTCAGAATAAGGGGTCGACCATTTAGGACTGAGATGAGGAGAAATGTCTTCACTCAGAGGGTGGTGAATCTTTGGAATTCTCTACCCCAGAGGGCTGTGGAGGCTCAGCCGTTGAGTATATTCAAGTCAGAGGTCGATAGATTTTTGAATATTAAGGGAATCAAGGGATATGGGGATAGTTCAAGAAAGTGGAGGTGAGGTAGAAGATCAGCCATGATCTTATTGAATGGCGGAGCAGGCTCGAAGGGCCAAATGGCCGACTCCTGCTCCTATTTCTTATGTTCATATACAGGGCATAACTTCAAAGTTTGTAGATGACACAAAACTCGGAAATGCAGTAAACAGTGAGGAGGATAGTAACAGACTTCAGGAGGATATAGACAGACTGGTGAAATGGGCAGACACACGGCAGATGAAATTTAACGCAGAAGTGTGAAGTGATTCATTTTGGTAGGAAGAATGGGGAGAGGCAATATAAACTAAATGGGACAATTTTAAAGGGGGTGCAGGAACAGAAAGCCCTGGGGCTGTATGTACACAAATCTTTGAAGGTGGCAGGACAAGTTGAGAAGGCTGTTACAAAGCATATGGGATCCCTGGCTTTATAAATAGAGAGAAGTCGCACAACACCAGGTTATAGTCCAACAGTTTTATTTGAAATCACAAGCTTTCAGAGCGCTGCTCCTTCGAAGGGGCAGCAGCTCCGAAAGCTCGTTATTTCAAATAAAACTGTTGGACTATAACCTGGTGTTGTGCGACTTCTCACTTTTGTCCACCCCAGTCCAACACCGGCATCTCCGCATCATGGCCTTTATTAATAGAGGCATAGAGTACAAAAGCAAGGACGTTATGATGAACCTTTATAAATCACTGGTTCGGCCCCAGCTGGAGTATTGAGTCCAATTCTGGGCACCGCACAATAGGAAGGATGTGAAGGCCTGAGAGAAGGTGCAGAAAAGATTTACCAGAATGGTTCCAGGGATGAGGGACTTCAGTTATGTGGATAGACTGGAGAAGCTGGGGTTGTTCTCCTTAGAGCAGAGAAGGTTAAGGAGAAATTTAATAGAGCTGTTCAAAATCTTCAAGTTTTTTGATGGAGTAAATAAGAAGAAACTGTTTCCAGCAGCAGAAGGGTCGTAACCAGAGGACACAAACTTAAGGTAATTGGCAAAAGAACCAGAGGGGAGATGAGGAAGCATTATTTACACAGCGAGTTGTTGTGATCTGGAATGCGCTGCCTGAAAGGGCGGTGGAAGCAGATTCAATAGTAACTTTCAAAAGGGGAATTGGATAAATACTTGAAAGGGGAAATTTTCAGGGCTATGGGGAAAGAGCAGGGGGAGTGGGGCTAATTGGAGAGCTCTTTCAACAAGCCGGCACAGGGATGATGGCCGAATGGCCTCCTTCTGTGCTGTATCATTCTATGATTCTATATAGAACCTGTTCCAATACTGGTCTGGGTATGGTGCACACAATTCTCATTCAGTCTAGCTCTGGGATGAGTACAGTTTCTGTACACAGCGTCCTGGATCTTGTGGTTCGCATGAGCTGGGCAGTGTGCCTAAAACAACTGAAAGGGGGATATGTGAGCTGTGTAACAGCAGAAAGTGTTAGAATCAGAGTCCAGCAGCATTTCTAACAGGAACTGGTTCCCTTGTCTATTCCACATCAAGCTGTCTGTCTTACCTCTACAGTCCAGGGGTTGGCAATAGATTCCCTCCGGGGTGCACAAGCTGTGGAAAAGCAACAACAGCATAAGGACACAATGTCTGCTACAAGGTGGGCCACTGCGCCCATCAAAGCTGCTGTCTCCACAGCTCAGGCACAAAGCCCCCACCCCGCCCCCACCCCAAACCCCCCACTCCCCTCACCCCAACCCGCCCCCCCACCCCAAACCCCCCCACCCCAAACCCCCCACTCCGCTCACCCCAACCCGCCCCCCCACCCCAAACCCTCCCCTTCACCCCAACCCTCCTCTCACCTCAACCCGCACCCCCTCACCCCAACTCCCCACCCCAACCCGCACCCCCAACCCTCCTCTCACCTCAACCCGCACCCCCTCACCCCAACTCCCCACCCCAACCCCCCCCCCACCCCAAGCCCCCCACTCCCCTCACCCCAACCCGCACCCCCTCACCCAAACTCCCCACCCCAAACCCCCCCCACCCCAAACCCCCCACCCCCCCAAACCCCCACCCCAAACCCCCCACTCCCCTCACCCCACCCCAACCCCCCCACTGCCCCTCACCCCAACCCGCACCCCCCTCACCCAAACTCCCCACCCCCCAAACCCCCCCACCCTAAAACCCCCACTCCCCTCACCCCAACCCAACCCGCCCCCCTCACCCCAAACCCCCCCCTCACCCCAACACTCCTCTCACCTCAACCCGCACCCCCTCACCCCAAACCCCCCACTCCCCTCACCCCACCCCAACCCCCCCACTGCCCTCACCCCACCCCACCCCCCCACCCCAACCCTCCTCACCTCAACCCGCACCCCCTCACCCCAAATCCCCCCTCACCCCAACCTTCCTCTCACCCCAACCCGCACCCCCTCACCCCAAACCCCCCCACCCCAACCTTCCTCTCATCCCAACCACACCCCCTCACCCCAACCCAACCCACACCCCCTCGCCCCAAACACCCCCTCACCGCAACCTTCCTCTCACCCCAACCCACACCCCCTCACCCCAACCCAACCCACACCCCTCACCCCAACCCAACCCACACCCCCTCACCCCAAACCCCCCCCTCACCGCAGCCTTCCTCTCACCCCAACCCAACCACACCCCCACCCAACCCCCCTCACCTCAACCCTCCTCTCACCCAACCCGCACCCCCCACCCCAAACCCCTCACCCCACTCTCCTCAACGCCCCCCCACCCCAACCCCCCCTCCCTCAACCCCCAACCCTCCTCTCACCTCAACCCGCACCCCCAACCCCCCAACCCTTCTCTCACCTCAACCCGCACCCCCTCACCCCAACCCACACCCCCTCGCCCCAAACCCCCCACTCCCGCCTAAACCCCCCGTCCCCCTCACCCCAACCCCCCCACCCCAACCCGCCCCAGATCTTTGTAATCAGTTCCTACCTGTTCCTGCGAATCAAACATCTAATTATGTCCCTCAATCCCCATTCTCCAAACATTAATCACTCTCTAACCCCAATCCCCATTCTCCAAACATTAATCACTCTCTAACCCCAATCCCCATTCTCCAAACATTAATCACTCTCTAACCCCAATCCCCATTCTCCAAACATTAATCAGTCTCTAACCCCAATCCCCATTCTCGATCCATTAATATTTCTCTAACCTTTAAGTACGTTCTGCCGAGTTATTGATCCAAACCTAGCAATAGTTCAAAGTAATTCATTGCCTGCTTTGAAATGGCCTGAGATGTTGTATATTAATGGCCCATGTGCTCTTTGCACTTCCTTCTAGTAAGTTACACAGAATTACAAGAATCTACTGCACAGAAACAGGCGTCTCCTCCCATTCCATCTGCCTCATCTCAGCCTTTCAGCATCTCGTTCTATTCCCTTTTCTCTCATGTACTCTAGTTAACTTTTGAAAGCATCTATGCTATTTGCCTCAACCACTTCCTGTGGTAGTGAGGTCCACATTCTAACCACTCTCTGGGTAAAGATATTGCTCCTTATTTCACGATTGGATTTTTTATTAACTATCTTTTATTTATGGCCCCTAGTTTTGGATTCTCCCACAAGTGGAAACATTGGGGAAGAAATTGGGCTCTGTAGCCATTTTTTTTAGGCGCTAATCGGCCTCCAAAAGGTCGAAAACCGAGCCCTAGATGAGCACGCACACTTCCGCCATCTTGGTAGAGTAGTTTGTGTGCGCGCACCTAATGACCGCCGGCAGCATGCAGAGCAGGCAGATTATCACCTCAATCAGTGCACAATGCTGATTTGACACCAGGGCTGCCATTTTCGAACGCCACACTCCAGCCTACGCCCTCTCTTAACCTCACACAGCTGAACAACATTAAACAGCATGAAGGACCCCCCAACAGCGCTACTTCAAGGGATCATGGACTACTTACAGGTCAGTTGTTGGATTATTTCTTCTGGCTGCCGGTGCAATTGTATGTGTTTTTGGAGCTTTCCTATACTTGCTTACAGTTTCAGTAGTCTACAGGGAGTAGCCTGGTTAGTGCCGAAGGCTTTTGCTGAAACGAGGAGCTTCCAGACATGGGTGGCCTGGTAGACCTTCCTCCTGGAATTGAGCCTGACTGGGAGAATGCACAAGAACATCAGAAATAGGAGCAGGGGCAGGAGCAGGCCATACGGCCCCTCGAGCCTGCTCCGCCATTCAATAAGATCATGGCTGATCTTCGACCTCAACTCCACTTTCCTGAACTATCCCCATATCCCTTGATGCCCCTCGAGTCCAAAAATCTATCTATCTCAGCCTTGAATATACTCAACAACTGAGTGTCCACATCTCTCTGGGGCAGAGAATTCCAAAGATTCACAACCCTCTGAGTGAAGAAATTCCTCCTCATCTCAGTCTTAAATGGCCGACCCCTTATCCTGAGACTCTGCCCCTAGTTCTAGACGCTCCAGCCAGGGGAAACAACCTCTCAGCATCTACCCTGTCAATCCCCCTCAGAATCTTATATTTTTCAATGAGATCACCTCTCATTCTTCTAAACTCCAGAGAGTATAGGCCCAATCTACTCAATCTCTCCTCATAGGACAGCCCTCTCATCCCAGGAATCAACCTAGTGAACCTTCGTTGCACCGCCTCTAAGGCAAGTATATCCTTCCTCAGATAAGGAGATCAAAACTGTGCACAGTACTCCAGGTGTGGTCTCACCAAAGCCCTGTACAATTGTAGTAAGACTTCTTTATTCTTGTATTCCAACCCCCTTGCAATAAAGGCTAACATGCCATTTGCCTTCCTAATTGCTTGCTGTACCTGAATGAAGAGAGGTCACGCAGAGCAGGACAAGCTGCTAGAAGAGGGAGGAGGAGGAGGGGAAGAAAGGCTCTCAGTAGGAGGCCATATCCGCCCAGGGTGTTCAGGGAGCAATTCTCTTACCTAAACTTCAGCGATGACCAATGAATGAGACGTCTTTGTTTCACTAAAGAGGTTGTGACTGAAATCTGTCAACTGTTGCAGCCACAACTCCCACCTTGGAGCAGGGCACGGACCGCATCGCCAGTGGCTGTCAAGGTGACCATGGCGATGAACCTTTCTGCATCTGGCTCGTTCCAGGCTGGAGCTGGAGATATTAGCAACATCTCGCAGTTTGCAGGGCACTGCTGCACAAGGGAGGTCACTGAGGCTCTCTATGTACAGAGAGACAGCTTCATCTCATTCCCTCTTGGCAGAGACAAGCAGGCGGAGCGAGTACTAGGGTTTGCTCAGATTGCAGGCTTCCCCATGGTGCAGGGTGCTATTGACTGCACATACATCGCTTTGCGGCGCCTCATGTCAACTCGGCCATTTTCCTGAACCAAAACAGATTTCACTTCCTCAGTGTGCAGCTAGGGTCCGACCATAGGCAACGCATCCTGCAGGTCAATGCCCGGAATCCTGGCATAGTCACGATTCCTTCATTCTGGGGCAGTCCTCTGTTCCACCAGTATTTGAACCACCATGGCATGTCAAAGGCTGGCTATTGGGTGACAAGTGAACCCACACCCACGTGCACAGCCGCCCTACAATGAGAGCCATGCTGCCACAAGGAACATTAGAGAGCACACCATCAGCGTCCTCAAGCAATGCTTCCGCTGCCTAGACTACTCTGGAGGAGCCCTGCAGTACTCAGCTGAGTGGGTATTAAGATTTGTTGTGGTGTGCCGCGTGCTACACAACATTGCCATTATGAGGGAACAGCCCTTGCCACCACCTATCAGGTGAGAGGCTGCGGAGCAGGAGCACGAGGAAGAGGAAGTGGAGGAGGAGGAGGAGGAGGGAGGAGGAGGAGGAGGAAGAGGAGGAGGAGGAGGAGGATGAGTAAGTGCAACAGGAAGTGGAGGAACAGGAAGAGGAGGGGTGGCTACAATGCAGACAGCCCCTTTCTGCCCGGGCTTTAGGTAATCAAATAAGTCACGAGCGATACCAGTAACCTCAACAGCTCCCCATTCACCAACAGTCCCACAGTCCTTGCCTTCCCTCTATCTTGGAGAACTTGGAGTGGGAGGGGGAGGATCCAGTTGTCGTGGTCCATGTAGGAACCAACGACATAGGTAAAACTAAGAATGAGGTTCTGCTGAGGGAGTTTGAGGAGCTAGGGTCTAAATTAATAAGCAGAACCACAAGGGTAATAATCGCTGGATTACTACCTGAGCCACGTGCAAATTGTCATAGGGTCAAGCAGATCAGAGAGATAAATGCTTGGCTCAAAGCATGGTATGGGAAAAAGGGGTTTCAATTCATGGGGCACTGGCACCAGTACTAGGGAAAGAGGGAGCTGTTCCGTCGGGATGGGCTCCACTTAAACCGGGCTGGGACCAGCGTCCTGGTGAATCGAATAACTAGGGCAGTAGATAGGGCTTTAAACTAAAAAAAAGTGGGGGGCGGGTGGGTCAGGTGAGGGGAAATTTAGAAGTCTAAAGAAAAAGGTCAAGGAAATAGAGCAGTGTAGCGATTTGGGTAAAAATAAGCAGAATGTGACAGGAAGGGACAGAGAGTTTAACGGTAGCAGTGCAGCAGAGAATAAGGTCAAAGCAGGGAATAATGGTAAAAAATTTAAATTAAAGGCTCTTTATCTGAATGCACAAAGCATTCGTAACAAGATAGATGAACTAGTGGCACAAATAGAGATAAATGGGTTTGATCTAATAGCCATTACAGAGATGTGGTTGCAAGGTGGCCAAGGTGTTACATGTGTGACCTTCCAATCCACTGGGACCATTCTAGAATCTAAGGAATTTTGGAAGATCAAAACCAATGCACCCAATATCTCTTCAGCCACCTCTTTTAGAACCCTAGGATGTAGGCCGTCAGGTCCAGGGGATTTGTTGGCTTTTAGTCCCATTAGTTTCTCTAGTACTTTTTCTCTACTTATATTAATTACATTAAGTTCCTCACCCTCATTAGACCCTTGGTTCCCTACCATTTTTGGTATGCTTTTTGTGTCTTCTACTGTGAAGACAGATACAAAATATTTGTTTAACGTTTCAGCCATCTCCTTATTCCCCATAATAATTTCTCCTGTCTCAGCCTCTAAGGGACCAACGTTTACTTTTGCTACTCTCTTCCTTTTTACATACCTGTAGAAGCTCTTATAATCTGCTTTTATATTTCTTGCTAGTTTTCTCTCACTCTATTTTTTCCCTTTTAATCAATTTTTTGGTCAACCTTTGCTGGTTTCTGAAACTCTCCCAATCCTCAGGCTTACTACTATTCTTTGCAACATTATAAGCTTCTTCTTTCAATCTAATGCTATCCTTAACTTCTTTAGTTAGCCACGGTTGGATCACTTTTCCTGTGGAGTTTTTGTTTCTCAATGGAATGTCACCTAATTCTAGGGAATGTAGCCAGGCAAGTGGTAGAAGTGTCAGTAGGAGAGCATTTTGGTGACAGTGACCATAATTCGGTGAGATTTAAGGTAGTCATGGAAAAGGACAAAGGTGGACCGGAAATAAAGGTTCTAAATAGGGGGAAGGCCGATTTTAATATGAAAAGGCAGGATCTGGCCAAAGTGGATTGGGATAAGCTACTTGTAGGAAAATCCACATCAGAGCAGTGGGAGTCTTTCAGAAAGGAAATAGAGAGAGTACAACGCCAACATGTTCCCGTAAAGGTCAAGGGTGGGACCAACAAGCCCAGGGAACCCTGGATGTCAAGGGATATACAAGAATGGATTAGGAAAAAAGGGAGGCTTTTGGCAGATACAAAGGGCTAAAAACAGTGGAAGCCCTAGAGGAGTATAGAAAGTGCAGGGGGTACTTAAAAAAGAAATTAGGAGAGCAAAGAGGAGGCATGAAAAAACACTGGCGGGCAAAATAAAGGAAAATCCCAAGGTGTTTTATAAGTATATTAAGGTCAAGAAGATAACCAGGGAAAGAGTAGGGCCCATTAGGGACCAAAGTGGCAATCTGTGTGTAGAGCCGGAAGATGTGGGTGAGGTTTTAAATGAATATTTTGCATCTGTGCTCACTATGGAGAAGGACGATGTAGGCATAGAAATCAGGCAGGGGGATTGTGATATACTTGAACAAATTATTATTGAGAGGGAGGAGGTACTAGCGGTTTTAGCGGGCTTAAAAGTGGATAAATCCCCGGCCCAAACGAGATGTATCCCAGGCTGCTGTGTGAGGCAAGGGAGGAGATTGCAGGGGCTCTGACACAAATTTTCAGAACCTTTCTGGCCACAGGGGAGGTGCCAGAGGACTGGAGGACAGCTAACGTAGTACCATTATTCAAGAAGGGTAGTAGGGATAAACCAGGGAATTACAGGCCAGTGAGCCTAACATCAGTGGTAGGGAAATTATTGGAAAAAATTCTGAGGGACAGAATTAGTCTCCACTTGGAGAGGCAAGGATTAATCAAGGATAGTCAGCATGGCTTTGTCATGGGGAGATCATGTCTAACCAATTTGATTGAATTTTGAGAGGGGGTGACTAGGTGTGTGGATGAGGGTAGTGCAGCTGATGTAGTCTACATGGACTTCAGTAAGGCTTTTGACAGAGTCCTGCATGGGAGACTGGTCAAGAAGGTAAGAGCCCGTGGGATCCAGGGCAACTTGGCACATTGGATCCAAAATTGGTTTAGTGGCAGGAGGCAGAGGGTGATGGTCGAAGGTTGTTTTTGTGACTGGAAGCCTGTGTCCAGTGGTGTACCGCAGGGATCGGTGCTGGGTCCTTTGCTGTTTGTAGTGTGTAGTGTACATTAATGATTTAGATATGAATGTAGGAGGTATGATCAGTAAGTTCGCAGATGACACGAAAATTGGTGGAGTGGTAAATAGTGAGGAGGGAAGCCTCAGGCTACAGGACAATATAGACGGATTGGTCAGATGAGCAGAACAGTGGCAAATGGAATTTAACCCTGAAAAGTGTGAGGTGATGCATTTTGGGAGGACTAACAAGGCAAGGGAATACACAATGAATGGTCGGATTCTGGAAGGACAGAGGATCAGAGGGACCTTGGTGTGCATGTACATAGATCCCTGAAGGCAGCAGGAAGGTAGATAAGGTGGTTAAAAATGCATATGGGATACTTATATTCTATGCCTCCGCTTATGAAGGCAAGAGCAGGGAGGTTATGATGGAGCTGTACAAAGCGCTAGTTAGGCCACAGCTGGAATACTGTGTGCAGTTCTGGTCGCCACACTATAGGAAGGATGTGATTGCGTTGGAGAGGGTGCAGAGGAGATTCACCAGGATGTTACCTGGGCTGGAGCGCTTCAGCAATGAAGAGAGACTGGACAGGCTGGGGTTGTTTTCCTTCGAGCAGAGAAGGCTGAGGGGGACCTGATTGAGGTGTACACAATTATGAGGGGCATAGATAGGGTAGATAGAAAGGAACTTTTCCCCTTAGTAGAGGGGTCAATAACCAGGGGGCATAGTTTCAAGGTAAGGGGCAGGAAGTTTAGAGGGGATTTGAGGAAAAACTTTTTCACCCAGAGGGTTGTTGGAATCTGGAACTCACTGCCTGAAAGGGTGGTAGAGGCAGGAACCCTCACAACATTCAAGAAGCATTTAGATGAGCACTTGAAATGCCATAGCATACAAGGCTACGGACCAAGTGCTGGAAAATGGGATTAGAATAGACAGGGCTTGATGGCCGGCGCGGACACGATGGGCTGAAGGGCCTCTTTCTGTGCTGTATAACTCTGTGGGGGAAAAATTCAGTTGGTTGTGCCTCCCGTTAGCGCCTTAAGAGGGCGCTAATGGGGCGCAAAGCGTCTAGCGCCCGGGCGCGGCGATGTTTGCGCCGCTCGCGAAATTAACTGGACATTTTGCGGCAGCGCTAAACACTACCGCCACGATCTCCTGCGCCGGCAGATCGTGACGTCAGTTGAGTGCGCAACGCACCGGTAGCGCCCCAGAGCGGATACTGAGTGGCGCCCCCTGCCTTACCGCCTGCCGCTAGCAACGACAGGTTGAGGGGAGCGTTTTGCAGTCAGGAAGGGACTGGGGGAGCGCTAGTTAAAGGTAACCGCTTCCTGCCTTTTATTGTTGGTGACATTTTAGAACCACGCATTCTGAGAGAGAGAGAGAGAGACTTCTGGAGAGATTCAACGCTGTGTGAAGGAGTTTTGGGTACTGAGCAGCACTTTGCAGGTTCATTTTAATTAGCCCTTCCTTGTAACGATTTAGAAGAGACTGTGGGGGCTGCACTCTGAGCTCTTTCCCTGGTATTCTCCATTGTTCTTTCCAGCAGATTTGATGTGCAGGTCTCTCCAGGCCGAGATTCAAGGCTGCAATGAGCAGGATGTGGATGGAAAACAAGATTAACCCTCCCCTTTAAGAACTGGCCCGCGCCATTGTGTTTGTGTTCCATTGCTGACTGAAAGCACATGAGCTTCGCCAGCGCTCTGAGGTAGCGCCTCGCTCCTCGGCCTTTGCACCTTAAGACAGGTGTGAGGCACCTGATTTAGCGCTCCAATCACCTCCAGGGGCGATAAAAGTCAAGTTTGCAGTCGGTGGCGATAATTAGCGCCAGGCGCTAATCTTTGCGCCCGGACGATAATTGCGCCCCAAATGGGGCGATACTGAATTTCTCCCCCTATGACTCTATGGCTATACTGTCCCCTACTACTACCACATTCCTTCCTTCTCCCCGCAAGGATCAGTGTTGGGGCCTCAGCTATTTACAATCTATATTAATGACCTAGATGAAGGGACCGAATGTAATGTATCAAAGTTTGCTGATGATACAAAGCTCGGTGGGACAGTAAGCTGTGAGGATTTTACCAGCCCTGAGGAGGCGGGTTTGGAGGCGGGAATGCCGGGAAAATGGCAGAAACTGGGAGCGGGTACCGACCCCGCTCCCAATCCGCCTCCGTGCCATCTTCCCGGGAGGCGGGTCCCCGAGTCGCACAGGGACCCGTCTCCTCGAGGCGGGAAGGGGATTAGAGCCAATTAACTGACTGTTAACAGGCAGTTTTGAGGCTTTTCCCCATTTTACGCCTGCAATTGCGGGCTTCCCGACGGCTGCGAACCTCGCCAGGGTCAGTGATGCGAACAGTGGGTCTGTGGGGGTGAGGGGGGTCGAAATGTAAGCTGTCGAGGTGAGTGATGGGAGTAAGTGTGAACAGGTAAGTATGAGAGGTGCCTCATCTCAATGGCAGAGATTACAGAATGGCTGCTGCATTTTCAGATGCAACAGCCATCTGCTTTCTGCTGAGGAGAGAGGTGTTGGTGTCCCTTCTATGCAAGGGCTCACCTCAGAACAGAGATTGTCAGTGTTTGACTTTCGACAGGTGAAGCGTCAAACGCTGACGTCATCTATCACTGGCTTTCCCTTAATTGGCCGGTAAGCCTGCAGGGCGGGCTTAACAATGCCAATCAAGGTAAAATAGTGTGGGTTGGTCAGGCGTCGCTGGGGGCGGGACTGAAACCCGGAAACCAGAAGTCCCGCCTCCAGCACGTCCCCATTGATAAAATCCAGCCCAAAGAGTCTGCAAAGGGATATAGACAGACTAAGTGAGTGGGCAGTAAGGTGGCAGCTGGAGTATAAAGTAAGGAAATGTGAGGTTATTCACTTTGGTAGGAAGAATAGAAAAACAGAATATTTTTTAAATGGTGAGAAACTGTCAAATGTTGGTGTTCAGAGAGATTTGTGTGTCCTCGTGCAAGAAACACAGAAAGCTAGCATGCAGGTACAACAAGCAATAAGGAAGGCAAATGGCATGTTGGCCTTTATTGCAAGTGGGTTGGAGTATAAGAGTAAGGAAGTCTTGCTACAATTGTACAGGGCCTTGGTGAGACCACACCTGGAGTACTGTGCACAGTTCTAGTCTCCTTATCTAAGGAAGGATATACTTGCCTTGGAGGCGGTGCAACGAAGGTTCAGTAGATTGATCCCTGGGATGAGAGGGCTGTCCTATGATGAGAGATTGTGTAGAATGGGCCTATACTCTCTGGAGTTTAGAAGAATGAGAGGTGATCTCATTGAAACATACAAGATTTTGAAGAGGATTGTCAGGGTAGATGCTTAGATGTTGTTTCCCCTGGCTGGAGTGTCGAGAACTAGGGGGCATAGTCTCAGGATAAGGGGTAGGCCATTTAAGACCGAGATGAGGAGGAATTTCTTCACTCAGAAGGTTGTGAATGCTGAGTCTTTGAGTATATTCAAGGCTGAGATAGATAGATTTTTGGACTCTAGGGGAATCAAGGGATATGGGGATCGGGCGGGAAAGTGGAGTTGAGGTCGAGGATCAGCCATGATCTTATTGAATGGCGGAGCAGGTTCGAGGGGCCGTATGGCCTACTCCTGCTCTTATTTCTTATGTTCTTATGACTGACCATCACATCGTCTTGTTTCCGACAACACAAAAATTAAAACCACCAGAAAATGCAAATTGCAATCCAAATTTATATATTAAATCATGACAAAATGCATAAAAAATTAAACTAATCACCATTGTGCATTCCCTTAGTGCCTCTTAGTCATAGAGTCATAGTCATAGAGTCATACGGTACAGAAGGAGGCCATTCGGCCCATCGAGTCCGTGCCAGCTCTCTGTAGAATAATCCAGTCAGTCCCATTCTCCCGCTCTATCCCCGTAGCCCTGCAAGTTTATTTCCCTCAAGTGCCTATCCAGTCTCCCCTTGAAAACATTGAGTGTCTCCGCTTCCACCACTTCCTTCGGCAGTGAATTCCAGGTCCTCACCACTCGCTGCGCAAAAAAGATTTTCCTCACATCCTCCTTGTATCTCTTGCCCAAAACCTTAAATCTGTGTCTCCTAGTCCTTGTACCATCAACTAGTGGGAACAGCCTTTCCCCGTCTGGACTATCCAAACCCGTCATAATCTTGTACACCTCTATCAAATCACCCCTCAAACTCCTTTGCTCTAATGAAAACAAATCCAACTGCTCCAACATGTCCTTGTAGCCAAGATCCCCCATTCCCGGAACCATTCTGGTAAATCCCCTCTGCACCCTCTCAAGGGCCTTCACATCCTCCCTAAAGTGTGGTGACCAGAACTGGACGCAATATTCCAGTTGTGGCCTAACCAGCACTTTATTAAGGTTCAGCATAACTTCTCTACTTTTGTACACAATACGTTTATTTATGAAGCCCAAGATCCCATATGCTTTGCTAACCACTCTCTCAACATGTCCTGCCACCTTCAGGGACCTATGCACATTAACTCCCAGGTCCCTCTGTCCCTGCACACTCTTTCAAACTGTGCCATTAAGTGTATATTGCCTTTCCCTGTTCCTTCTGCCAAAATGCATCACCTCACACTTCTCTGTATTAAATTCCATCTGCCACTTGTCTGCCCATTCTGCTAGCTTTTCTATGTCCTGTTGCAGTCGATTGGTATCATCCTCACTGTTTACCACACCCCCAAGACAAATCCAACCCGGTCAATTACTGCCCCATCAGTCTACTCTCAATCACCAGCAAAGTGATGGAATGTGTCATCGACAGTGCTATCAAGCGGCACTTACTCACCAATAACCTGCTCACTGATGCCCAGTTTGGGTTCCGCCAAGACCACTCGGCTCCCAACCACATTACAGCCTTGGTCCAAACATGGACAAAGGAGCTGAATTCCAGAGGTGAGATGAGAGTGACTGCCCTTGACATCAAGGCAGCATTTGACAGAGTGTGGCATCAAGGAGCCCCAGTAAAACTGAAGTCAATGGGAATCGGGGGGGGGGGGGGGGGGGAAACACGCCACTGGCTGGAGTCATACCTAGTACAAAGGAAGATGGTTGTGGTGGGTGAAGGTCAATCATCACAGCCCCAGGACATCGCTGTAGGAGTTCCTCAGGGCAGTGTCCTAGGCCCAGCCCTCTTCAGCTGCTTCATCAATGACCTTCCCTCCAACATAAGGTCAGAAAGTTAAAGCACATGGGATTGGGGGTAAGGTACTGATTTGGATAGAGAACTGGTTGGCAGACAGGAAGCAAAGAGTTGGAATAAACGGGTCTTTTTCCGAGTGGCAGGCAGTGACTAGTGGGGTACCGCAGGGATCGGTGCTAGGACCCCAGCTATTCACAATATATATTAATGATCTAGACGAGGGAACTAGATGTAATATCTCTAAGTTTGCAGATGACACAAAGCTGGGTGGGCGTGTGTGCTGTGAGGAGGATGCAGAGAAACTCCAGTATGATTTGGACAGGTTGGGTGATTGGGCAGATGCATGGCAGATGCAGTATATTGTGGATAAATGCGAGGTTATCCACTTTGGTGGCAAAAACAGGAAAACAGATTATTATCTGAACGGCAATAGATTGGGAAAAGGGGAAGTGCAACGAGATCTGGGAGTCCTTGTGCACCAGTCGCTGAAGGTAAGCTAAAGGGATCAAGGGATATGGGGAGAAAGCAGGGACAGGGTCCTGATTTTGGTTGATTAGCCATGATCTCTTTAAATGGCGGAGCAGGCTTGAGAGGCCGAATGGCCTACTCCTGCTCCTATCTTCTATGCTTCTATGGGGATGTTCGCTGATGGCTGCACAGTGTTCAGCACCATTCAGAACTCCTCAGGTAATAAAGCAGTCCATGCCCACATGCAACAAGACCTGGATGACGTTCAGGCTTGCGCTGATAAGTGGCAGATAACATTCTTGCCACCGAAGTGCCAGGCAATGACCATCTCCAACAAGCGAAAGTCTAACCACCTCCCCTTTACATTTATCGGCATTACCATCGCCGAATCTCCCACCATCAACATCCTGGGGGTCACCATTAACCAGAAACTTAGCTGGACCAGTCACACAAATACTGTGGCAACAAGAGCAGGTCAGAGGCTGGGTATTCTGTGGTGAGTGTCTCACCTCCTGACTCCCCAAAGCCTTTCCACCATCTAAAAGGCACAAGTAAGGAGTGTGGTGGAATACTCTCCACTTGCCTGGATGAATGCAGCTCCAACAACACGCAAGAAGCTCGACATCATCCAGGACAAAGCAGCCCGTTTGATTGGCACCCCATCCACCACCTTAAACATTCACTCCCTCCACCACCAGCGTACTGTGGCTGCAGTGTGTACCATCTACAAGATGCAGTGCAGCAACTCGCAGCACCTCCCAAACCCGCGACCTCTTCCACCTAGAAGGACAAGGACAGAAGGCACATGGGAACACCACCACCTCCAAGTCACACACCATCCTGACTCAGAAGTATATCGCCGATCCTTAATCGTCGCTGGGTCAAAATCCTGGAACTCCCTACCTAACAGCACTGTGGGAGTACCTTCACCACACGGACTGCAGCGGTTCAAGAAGGCGGCTTACCACCACCTTCTCAAGGGCGATTAGGGATGGGCAATAATTGCTGGCCTTGCCAGCGACACCCACATCCCATAAACGCATAAAAAAAAGTTTGGGGTCATCGACAAATTTAGAAATTCTACTCTGTATTCCAATATCCAGGTCATTCATATATATCAAAAAAAGCAGTGGCCCCAGCACTGACCCTTCGGGAACACCACTGTCTACCATCCTCCAGTCTGAAAACCAGTCATTTACCACAACTCGCTCTGTTCTGTCCTTAAGCCAATTCCTTATCCAAGCTGCCACCGACCCACCTATTCCATGAGCCTCAATTCCGTGGGCCTTTGCCTCTCCTAATACTCCTACGAGGTGCTTCCCCAATGGCTGTAGCATGGGTGGTAGAAGGCTGCAGACCTCCAATTGAGGAGTCTGCAGATGGCCTTGGAGGGCGACCTCGAGGAGCTCTGAGCCGAGACGGCCCGGCTACAGACTGCACCATCTCGGCCTGGGCTGCAGCAGTCTGGGCTGGCTGGCTGGCAGAAAACAGCTAGGGCACTGGTGGAGTGGCAGGGGTGGGAGTACGAATGATAGTGACAGCTATACCCCCCAGTTTGGTATCATCTGCAAATTTTGATATTCAGTTACTTGTTCCTAAGTCCAAATCATTAATGTAAATATGAATAACAGTGGTCCCAGCACTGATCCTTGTGGAACACCGCTTTCTACCTTCCTCCAATCTAAATCATGACCCTTTACCCCTACTCTCTGCTCTCTATTTTTTTAGCCAATTTGCTATCCATTCAGCTATCTGTCCCCTGACTCCACATGCCCCAACCTTTGTCATGAGCCGACCGTGTCGAAGGCCTTTTGAAAATCCAAGTATATGACATCTACTACATTACCCTTGTCTGCTCCTTCCATTACCTCGTCAAAGAATTCGATCAGGTTAGTTGAGCATTACTCAGCCTTTCGGAATCCATGCTGGCTGTTTTTTATTATATTTTCTGCCTCTGCCTCATTTCTACCTCAGATTAATCTCCATTTCTCTCTTTTTCTAATACTTTCCCCAGCTCTGCAGTTGCCTCATGTCTCAATCACAAGCTTTGCTATTTTTGGTTTTCTTGCTTATTTTATGATTCTTCTACATTACCTGCTTGTTCTCCACCAATTCCTCTGCTTCAATTTGAAGCAGAATAAATCTCCTCCTCATTCTGTATAAATAGAAAAGTAAATTCACTGACCTGCGCTCTCCCGGGGAGCTGTGATTGAAGGAGCACTGGTCGGTGATTCGACACATTAACTGTTGCAGCCCCATCACTGACCCTTACAGCCCAGCTCCCTAGAATTTATCTTATTTTCTATTATCCTTCTGGTCTATTTCTAAGTTTGGTTTCCAAGTGATTTTTTCCCTGAGACTGTTTCCATAGTTCCAATGTCTTGTCTCCCCTCAGGGTTTTATTTTCTCCACAGCTGTCATAACGTCAGATCCATCAATACATTAATCCTGGAACTCAGGGATTCACCAACCACCTCTGCTGAATTGTTCAACATGAAATCCATCTGCTCGAGGAAACCCGTCCCGATCTACTCAGTGACGCTGCTGGTACTTTTCACCTTCACAATGGTTGTCCTACAACACCTCCTCTCTGCTGTCCAGCCATTCACAGACCCAGCCTTTCTCCAGCAATTTCTTTTCATCTGTCTCGTGGACCATCAGCTCCAGGGTGCCTCAAGCTTCACCTACAGCCCCTCCTCTGACTCATCTACACACCGCCTTTACTGACATCATCCACAGACACAGCTTCTGCAGATCACACCCAGCTTTCCATCGCCACCATCTCACTCAACCTCTCCTCTGCATCTCTGCTCAAATTACCACTTTGACATCTCGTCTTGAATGAGTGTCAACCTCCTCCAGCTTAACATTGGGAAGATCGAAACCATCATCTTTGTTCCCATCACAAACTCCGTTCCCTCATCAGTGACTCTCCTCCCTCCAGAGTCACTCCCTCCGACCTCAGATCCTCTCTAGCACAAGGTGGTGACTTCCACTGTGACATCGCCTGCCTGAACCCCCTCAGCTCACCTGCTTCTGAATCCCTCATCTATACTTCCATTGGCTCGATCACTCCAATGCTGTTCTGCCCGGCATCCCATCCTTCACTCTCCATAAACTCCACCTTAGCCAAAACCCGTACCCTACCTCACACTTCCCCAACATCCCATCTTTCACTGACACACGTTTGGCTCCTTGTCCCCCAGTGCATCAAAATCCTCGTCTCTGATACCCCTCATGGCCTTACCCCAACATCCTCCAGCCCTATAACCCCTCCCAAACTTTCCATTTCGCTAAATCCTGATGTTTGTGCATCTCTTATCCCATCTTTGGCAGCTGTGCTTTCAGCCAACTCGCCTCCACGCTCTGAATATCTCTCCTGAATCCCTCTGTCTCTCCATGTTGCCCTGCTCCTTGAAGACCCTCCTCCAAACTCATCTCTTGGATATAGTCATTGGTGACCTCTCCTATTCTCTCCCCCCGGTTCAGCATGTTTATCCTAATCTGTGAAGCTTTTGGGATAATTCCTGGGATAAAGGGCTGTACAAATGTAGCTTGTTGAGTTGCTTACCATTGCTTACATTCGCCCACAAACCAATTCTCTCCAACCTGCATCTCCTGCTCGTCGTGGAGACACAATGTTGGGCACGGGCCTTGGTCACATGCTTTGGTTTGTGCCAGTTCCTGCTGACACTTCCTGTCAGGTGACCCTGAAGTTGATGTTCTACAAAAATCAGAAAGTTTAACAGAAAAGCTGCTCAGGATACAACAAATGCTGGTCGAAGAGGGTCATTCTTAACCCCGCGCACCGTCTCCCCGCTCTCCCCTCACCTCCCTCTCCCCTCACCTCCCTCTCCCCTCACCCCCCTCCCCGCCGCGCCCCTGTCCCCGCTCTCTCCACGTCCCCCTCGCTCTGCTTTAAAAGATTTCCCACTTCTCGTTTATAAGCTTCAGTGAATTCTGCTTTCCCAATGTTTCTGGTAGAGAATTCCCTGTGCTACCGACCCTTGTACCAAACATTTCTCCCACCTCTCATCAACTGCTGATTCCTGGGTTGTCTTACCTGAACCGGGATCGGGTGCCAGTCCCACAGCTGATGCTACAGGAGGACCAGGTAGACCACTGACTCCAAGCGCAGTCGGAGATTGGGCAGCTGCTGTTCGAGCAGATAATCTGCCCCTCGGCACATGTGCAGTTGCTGCAGTCAATCTGCCGCCTGCTCCCTGGTGCCCAGGCTTGTCCAAGAGTATCGGTACATTGGCACTGCCAGGGAGCCACACAGACACCATCCTGCTCGAGGTAACCTGCAAACACCAGAGGAATTCATGAAATGTTCACTTGACTGTCAGCATCAACAGCTTTCTAGGGGGGAGAGTTCCAGATTTCCACTACCCTTTGTGTGAAGAAATGCTTCCTGACATCATCCCTGAACGGCCTGGCTCTAATTGTAAGGTTATGCCCCCTTGTTCTGGACTCCCCCCACCAGAGGAAATAGTTTCTCTCTCTCCACCCTATCAACTCCTTTAATCATCTTAAACACCTTGATTAGATCACCCCTTAATCTTCTAAACTCGAGGGAATATAAGCCCAGTCTGTGCAACCTGTCCTCATAATTTAACCCTTTTAACCCCGGTATCGTTCTGGTGAATCTGCACTGCACCCCTTCCAAGGCCAATATGTCCTTCCTGATGTGCGGTGCCCAGAACTGAACGCATTAACTTCCTCCCTGTTGTATTCAGCCCTCTTGAGATAAAGCCCAACATTCCATTAGCCTTTTTGATTCCTTTCAGTCTTTGAGTATATTCAAGGCTGAGATCGATAGATTTTTGGACTTTAGGGGAATCAAGGGATATGGGGATCGGGCGGGAAAGTGGAGTTGAGGTCGATGATCAGCCATGATCTTACTGAATGGCGGAGCAGGCTCGAGGGACCGTATGGCCAACTCCTGCTTTTACTTCTTATGTTCTTAAACTGGGATTGTTCTCCTTAGAGTAGAGAAGGTTAAGGGGAGATTTAATAGAGGTGTTCAAAATCATGAAGGGTTTAGATAGAGTAAATAAGGAGAAACTGTTTCCAGTGGCAGGAGGGTTGGTAACCAGAGGACACAGATTTAAGGTAATTGGCAAAAGAACCAGGGGGGAGATGAGGAAAAAAAAATTGTTGTGATCTGTAATGCGCTGCCTAAAAGGGCGATGGAAGCAGTTTCAATAGTAACTTTCAAAAGAGAATTGGATAAATACTTGAAAAGGAAAAAATTGCAGGGCTCTGGGGAGAGAGCAGGGGAGTGGGACTAATTGGAGAGCTCTTTCAAAGAGCCGGCACAGGCACGATGGGCCGAATGGCCTCCTTCTGTGCTATCCAAGTCATTAATAAATATGGTGAATAGCTGAGGCCCCAGTGCAGATGCTTGGGGGACACCACGAGTCACACCCTGCCAAGCAGAGAACATTCCCTCTATCCCCACTCTCTCTCTCCTACCTCCCAACTGATTACCCACCCATGTCACAAGGTTACCTCCAGTTCAGTACGGTCTCATTTTTGCCACTAATCTCTTGCGTGGAACCTCAAATGCATCTGGAAGTCCAAAAAGACACATCCATAGAGACATCCAGGCTGAATATAGAAAGTTCAGAGGGGAAGTGAAAAAGAAAATAAGAGGGGCAAAGAGAGAGTATGAGAATAGATTGGCAGCTAACATAAAAGGGAATCCAAAAGTCTTCCATAGGCATATAAATAGTAAACGGGTAGTAAGAGGGGTGGAGCCAATTAGGGACCAAAAAGGAGACCTACGTATGGAGGCAGAGGGCATGGCTGAGGTACTAAATGAGTACTTTGCACCTGTCTTCACCAAGGAAGAAGATGCTGCCAAAGTCATACTGAAAGAGGAGGTAGTGGAGATACTGGATGAGATAAAAATTGATAAAGAGGAGGTACTAGAAAGGTTGGCTGTGCTTAAAGTTGATAAGTCACCAGGACTGGATGGGATGCATCCTAGGATGCTGAGGGAAGTGAAGGTGGAAATCGCGAAGGTACTGGCCATAATCTTCCAATCCTCCTTGGATACGGGGGTGGTGCCAGAGGACTGGAGAATTGCAAATGTTATACCCTTGTGCAAAAAAGGGTGTAAGGATAAACCCAGCAACTAAAGATCAGTCAGTTTAAACTCGTTAGTGGGGAAGCTTTTAGGAACGATAATCTGGGACAAAACCAAGAGTCACTTGGACAAGTGTGTATTAATTAAGGAATGCCAGAATGGATTTGTTAAAGGCAAATCGTGTTTAACTGACTTGATCGAGTTTTTTGATGAGGTAACAGAGAGGGTTGACGAGGGCAATGCGGTTGACGTAGTGTACATGGATTTTCAAAAGGCATTTCATAAAGTGCCACAAAATAGGCTTGCCAGCAAAGTTGAAGCACATGGAATAAAAGGGACAGTGGCAGCATGGATACAGAATTGGCTCAATGACAGGAAACAGAGAGTAGTGGTGAACGGTTGTTTTTCAGACTGGAGGAAGGTATACAGTGGTGTTCCCCAGGGGTCCGTACTAGGACCACTGCTTTTCTTGATATATATTAATGACTTGGACTTGGGAGCACAGGGCACAATTTCAAAATTTGCAGATGACACAAAACTTGGAAGTATAGTGAACAGTGAGGAGGATGGTGATAGACTTCAAGACAGACAGACAGGCTGGTGAAATGGGTGGACACATGGCAGATTAAATTTAACGCAGAAAAGTGCGAAGTGATACATTTTGTTAGAAAGAACGAGGAGAGGCAATATAAACTAAAGGGTACAATCCTGAAGGGGGTGCATGAACAGATAGACCTGGGGGTATATGTGCACAAATCGTTAAGAAAGTGGTTAAAAAAGCATACGGGATCCTGAGCTTCATATATAGAGGCTACAAAAGCAAGGAAGTTATGATGAACCTTTATAAAACACTAGTTCGGCCTCAACTGGAGTATTGTGTCCAATTCTGAGCACCGCACTTTAGGAAGGATGTAAAGGCCTTAGAGAGGGTGAAAAGATTTACGAGGGTTACGTGGATAAACTGGACCAGCAGCGGGGTCGGGAGGACCACACCGCAGCCTATGAAACCCAGGCAGTGAGGACCTGCGGGAAGGAGGGAGGAGGACAGTAGGAGTATGTTTGTGTGTGTGTGCTAGGCCAATGTAGCAGAGCCTGGTCTCAATCGTCTTGGATCCCCTTGCCATTGGACCAAGACCTTGCTCTGTCAAGCCCGTGTGGTAGCTGGTGTGCAACGGCCACCCCACGTTAAAAGAATTCACGCACAAGCATCTTCCACCCTTTAAAATGAAGTTCAGGACCTGGAACGTCAGGACCCTCATGGACATCCCCAACAGCGAAAGACCGGAACGCCGTACTGCTATCGTTGCCCGGGAGCTCAGATGTTTCGACATAGACATCGCCGCCCTAAGCGAGACCCGGCGGGCAGGGGAAGGCCAGCTCAAGGAGCAAGGCGGTGGCTACACCTTCTGGAAAGGCAAACCTGAAGAAGAACGCCGCCTCCATGGGGTAGGCTTCGCCATAAAAAATGAGCTAGTTGAACGTCTCAGAGACTCCCCTTGTGGAATAAACGAACGCTTCATGACTCTACACCCTAGCCCGGATCCTGTGCGCTACGGTCATCAGTGCGTACGACCCAACACTGGAAGCCACAGACGAGACCAAAGAGGAATTCTACTCCAGCCTCGAACAATCCCTGTCCCGAGTCCCAACGGGCGACAAGCTGATCCTCCTTGGCGACTTCAACGCCAGAGTTGGAAAGGACACCGACCTCTGGGGAGGTGTGATCGGTAGAGAGGGGGTAGGGAAAGCCAACTCCAATGGTACCCTCCTCCTGACGAAATGCTTAGAACATGGCCTTGTCATAACCAACACCTTGTTCCGTCAGAGACAAAAAAGTACAAGGCTTCATGGTAACACCCCCGCTCCAAGCAGTGGCATCTGCTGGACTACGTCATCGTCCGAGTGAGGGACCGCAAGGACGTCCGCATCACCCGCGCCATGACAGGAGCTGATGACTGCTGGACAGACCACCGCCTAATCCGCTCTGTCATCTCCATCAACGTAGCCCCAAAACAGCGGCGGCAACAGAAGCAATGCTGCAGGAAAATCAACGCTGGAGCACTAAGACCCTGCTAAAAAAGCCCTATTGAGCCTGCGCCTCACAAACAACCTGACGACTCCCAGTGATTCAGAGACACAGAGTGTCCACAGCGCCTGGTCTGCACTCAAGGCCTCCATAATCAGCACCTGTGAAGAGACGCTCGGTCACTCGACCATGAAACACCAAGACTGGTTCGACGAGAACGACCAGGAGATCCAGGAGCTAATAAGCCGCAATCGCAAGGCATTCCTGATCTGGAAACAGCAACAGAACTCGAGAGCTAGAAAGCAGCTCTACAGATGCCTGAAGGCCGAGGTCCAACAAAAAACTCGCGACCTAAAGAACAGATGGTGGGTGGAGAAAGCGCAGGAGATCCAGCAGCTAGCCGACAACCACGACGTGCGTGGATTCTTTAGCGCAGTCAAGACCGCCTACAGCCCAAGCTCCCAAGGCCCTACCCCACTGCGGGTCAAGAACGGAGAGGTACTCATCAAGGACAGACAGGCAGTCAGTGCCTGCTGGAAGGAGCACTTCGAAGATCTCCTTAACCGAGACTGTCCTCAACTCCATCCCGCAGCATGCTACCCGCCACCACCTCAGCACAACCCCAGCCCAGCATGAGGTTGAAAAGGCCATCCGACAACTGAAGAACAAGGAGGCCTCAGGAGCAGATGGAATCCCCGCCGAGGCACTAAAACATGACGGAGAAGCACTATTGGCGCGAATACATGAACTCATTTCTCTTATATGGAAGGAGGAGAGCATGTCAGGGGATCTCAGAGATGCCGTAATTGTGACCATCTTCAAGAAAGGTGACAAGTCCGATTGCGGTAATTACAGAGGAGTCTCCCTGCTGTCTGCCACAGGGAAATTCATCACAAGAATTCTCCTCAATCACCTTCTCCCAGTGGCTGACGAGCTCCTCCCAGAGTCGCAATGCGGATTCCGCCCACGAAGGGGCACAATGGACATGATCTTCACCGCGTGTCAACTACAAGAGAAATGCAGGGAACAGCACCAACCGCTGTACATGGCCTTCTTTGACCTCACAAAGGCCTTCGACACTGTCAACCGTGAGGGATTATGGAGTGGCCTCCTCAAATTCAAAAGTTTGTCACCATCATCCGCCTGCTTTACGACGACAAGCAAGCTGTGATCCTGACCAACGGATCCACCACAGACCCAATTCACGTACGGACTGGGGTAAAGCAAGGCTGTGTCATCGCACCAACGCTCTTCTCGATCTTCCTTGCTGCAATGCTCCATCTCACCCTCAGTAAGCTTCCCGCTGGACTGGAGCTAATCTACAGAACAAATAGGAAACTGTTCAACCTCCGTCGCCTCCAGTCCAGATCCAAGGTCGTCCCATCCTCTGTCATCGAATTACAGTATGCAGACGACACTTGCGTCTGCGCACACTCTGAGGCCGAACTCCAAACCATCGTCAACACCTTCACCGAAGCGTACAAGAGCATAGGCCTTACACTAAACATCCGTAAGACAAAGGTCCTCTACCAACCTGCCCCCGCCACACAGTACTGCTCCCTGATTATCAAAATCCATGACAAGGCCTTGGACAACGTGGACCACTTTCCATACCTCGGGAGCCTACTGTCAACAAGGGCAGACGTCGATGACGAAGTCCAACACCACCTTCAGTGTGCCAGTGCTGCCTTCGGTTGCCTGAGGAAGAGAGTGTTTGAAGACCAGGACCTCAAACCCAGCACCAAGCTCATGGTTTACAGAGCAGTAGTGATACCCGCCCTCCTGTATGCTTCAGAGACATGGACCATGTACAGCAGGCACCTCACAGCACTGGAGAGGTACCACCAACTTTGCCTCCGCAAGATCCTGCAAATCCATTGGCAGGATAGGCGCACCAACGTCAGTGTTCTCGCTCAGGCCAACATCCCCAGCATCGAAGCTTTGACCACGCTCGATCAGGTCCGATGGACAGGCCACATCGTCCGCATGCCCGATACGAGACTCCCAAAACAAGCGCGCTACTCGGAGCTCCGACACGGCAAGAGAGCCCCAGGTGGGCAGAGGAAACGCTTCAAGGACACCCTCAAAGCCTCCTTGAAAAAGTGTAACATCCCCACCGACACCTGGGAATCCCTGGCCCAAGACCGCACAAAGTGGAGGAGAAGCATCCGGGAAGGCGCTGAACACCTCGAGTCTCTTTGCCGGGAGCAAGCGGAAGCCAAGCGCAAACAGCGGAAGGAGCGCACGTCAACCCAAGCACCCCACCTACCTGCCCCTTCAACCAACGTCTGCCCCACCTGTGACAGAGACTGTAGATCCCGCAATGGACTCATCAGTCACCTGAGAACACATTTTTAATGTGGAAGCAAGTCATCCTCGGTTCCGAGGGACTGCCTAAGAAGAAGAAGGATAGACTGGAGAAGCTGGGGTTGTTCTCCTTAGAGCAGAGAAGGTTGAGAGGAGTTTTGATAGAGGTGCTCAAAATCATGAAGGGTCTAGACAGAGTAGAAAGAGTGAAACTGTTCCCATTGGCAGAAGGGTCGAGAACCAGAGGACACAGATTTAAGGTGATTGGCAGAAGAACCAAAGGCGACACGAGGAAAAACTTTTTTACGCAGCGCGTGGTTAGGATCTGGAATGCACTGCCTGAAAGGGTGGTGGAGGCAGATTCAATCATGGTTTTCAAAAGGGAATTGGATAAGTACCTGAAGGAAAAAAATTTGCAGGGCTACGGGGAAAGGACGGGGAGTGGGATTCGATCAAGTGCTCTTGCAGAGAGGCGGCACGGGCTTGACAGGCCAAATGGCCTTCTTCCGTGCTGTAACCATTCCAAGATTCTACCGCACCTCTGTGTACAATCCCGTGTTTTGGCCAGTGTATGTACATTACCATGTTTGGACTGCATATGTACAATCCTGTGTTTGAGCCTCCAGCCCGTCTCTCAGGAGCCCTGTGTGCTGTGACACTTTTAGCGCTTTCACTCACCATCAGGACACCGACAGCCAGCTTCACACACTCCACCATTAGAACAGACTATTCCACTCTGGAAATCAATGCAGGCCCGGGGACATTTGTTGGCACAATCCACATACTCCAGGCCAACAGGGCAGCCATCGGCACCTGAGAGAAATCGAAGGGCGGGAACATGGATATCAGAACGTATGATGGTGCTCAACATCACCCAGATCCCATTGCCTCCCAAACCCAGCCAGCCCCTCCCAAACCCAGCCAGCCCCTCCCAAACCCAGCCAGCCCCTCCCAAACCCAGCCAGCCCCTCCCAAACCCAACCAGCCTCTCCCAAACCCAACCAGCCCCTCCCAAACCCAACCAGCGCCTCCCAAACCCAACCAGCCCCTCCCAAACCCAGCCAGCTCCTCCCAAACCCAACCAGCCCCTCCCAAACCCAACCAGCGCCTCCCAAACCCAACCAGCGCCTCCCAAACCCAGCCAGCCCCTCCCAAACCCAACCAGCGCCACCCAAACCCAACCAGCTCCTCCCAAACCCAACCAGCTCCTCCCAAACCCAACCAGCGCCTCCCAAACCCAACCAGCGCCTCCCAAACCCAACCAGCGCCACCCAAACACAACCAACGCCACCCAAACCCAACCAGCTCCTCCCAAACCCAACCAGCGCCTCCCAAACCCAACCAGCGCCTCCCAAACCCAACCAGCGCCTCCCAAACCCAACCAGCGCCTCCCAAACCCAACCAGCGCCTCCCAAACACAACCAACGCCACCCAAACCCAAGCCTCATCTCCCAAACCAACCAGCACCTCCCAAACCCAAGCCTCATCTCCCAAACCCAACCAGCGCCTCCCAAACCCAACCAGCCCCTCCCAAACCCAGCCAGCCCCTCCCAAACCCAGCCAGCCCCTCCCAAACCCAACCAGCCCCTCCCAAACCCAGCCAGCCCCTCCCAAACCCAACCAGCCCCTCCCAAACCCAGCCAGCCCCTCCCAAACCCAGCCAGCCCCTCCCAAACCCAACCAGCCCCTCCCAAACCCAGCCAGCCCCTCCCAAACCCAACCAGCCCCTCCCAAACCCAACCAGCGCCTCCCAAACCCAACCAGCGCCACCCAAACCCAACCAGCACCACCCAAAGCCAACCAGCACCACCCAAACCCAACCGTGGCCTCCCAAACCCAACCAGCGCCTCCCAAACCCAACCAGCGCCTCCCAAACCCAACCAGCTCCTCCCAAACCCAACCAGCCCCTCCCAAACCCAACCAGCGCCTCCCAAACACAACCAACGCCACCCAAACCCAACCAGCGCCTCCCAAACACAACCAACGCCACCCAAACCCAAGCCTCATCTCCCAAACCAACCAGCACCTCCCAAACCCAACCAGCGCCTCCCAAACCCAACCAGCGCCTCCCAAACCCAACCAGCGCCTCCCAAACCCAACCAGCGCCACCCAAACCCAAGCCTCATCTCCCAAACCCAACCATCGCCACCCAAACCCAACCATCGCCTCCCAAACCCAACCAGCGCCTCCCAAACCCAACCAGCGCCTCCCAAACCCAACCAGCGCCTCCCAAACCCAGCCAGCCCCTCCCAAACCCAGCCAGCGCCTCCCAAACCCAACCATCGCCCTCCCAAACCCAGCCAGCCCCTCCCAAACCCAACCAGCCCCTCCCAAACCCAACCAGCGCCACCCAAACCCAGCCAGCGCCTCCCAAACCCAACCAGCGCCTCCCAAACCCAACCAGCTCCTCCCAAACCCAACCAGCTCCTCCCAAACCCAACCAGCGCCTCCCAAACCCAACCAGCGCCTCCCAAACCCAACCAACGCCTCCCAAACCCAAGCCACCTCTCCCAAACCCAACCATCGCCTCCCAAACCCAACCAACGCCTCCCAAACCCAACCAGCTCCTCCCAAACCCAACCAGCGCCTCCCAAACCCAACCAGCACCTCCCAAACCCAACCAGCGCCTCCCAAACCCAACCAGCGCCTCCCAAACCCAGCCAGCCCCTCCCAAACCCAACCAGCTCCTCCCAAACCCAACCAGCTCCTCCCAAACCCAACCAGCACCACCCAAAGCCAACCAGCACCACCCAAACCCAACCGTGGCCTCCCAAACCCAACCAGCGCCACCCAAACCCAACCAGCTCCTCCCAAACCCAACCAGTGCCACCCAAACCCAACCAGCACCACCCAAACCCAACCAGCACCACCCAAACCCAACCAGCGCCACCCAAACCCAACCAGCGCCACCCAAACCCAACCAGCGCCTCCCAAACCCAACCAGCGCCTCCCAAACCCAACCAGCGCCTCCCAAACCCAACCAGCCCCTCCCAAACCCAACCAGCGCCTCCCAAACCCAACCAGCGCCTCCCAAACACAACCAACGCCACCCAAACCCAAGCCTCATCTCCCAAACCAACCAGCACCTCCCAAACCCAAGCCTCATCTCCCAAACCAACCAGCACCTCCAAACCAACACAGCACCTCCCAAACCCAAGCTCATCTCTCCAAAACAAACCAGCACCCTCCCGAACCCCACGTTCATCTCCACAAAACCAACCAGCTCTCCCAAAACCAACCCAGCCCTCCCAAACCCAAGCCTTCATCTCCAAACCCAACCAGCGCCTCCCAAACCCAACCAGCGCCACCCAAACCCAAGCCTCATCTCCCAAACCCAACCAGTGCCTCCCAAACCCTACCTGCGCCTCCAAACCCAACCAGCGCCTCCCAAACCCAACCAGCGCCTCCCAAACCCAACCAGCGCCTCCCAAACCCAACCAGCGCCTCCCAAACCCAACCAGCGCCTCCCAAACCCAACCAGCGCCTCCCAAACCCAACCAACGCCTCCCAAACCCAACCAGCGCCACCCAAACCAACCATCGCCTCCCAAACCAACCAACACCAAACCCAGACACAAGCACCTAAACCCACCAAACCTTTACCCGCCCCACACCCACTGCTCAACCCCCCGCCACCACATCCACCCACCATTCAACCCCCACCCCACACTCACCAACACAGCCTAGTCCATCATTACTCTAACTTGCCCAAAACCACCACCCGAACCCACTCCACCTCCTAAACCAGCCAACTGTCCAACCACCAAACACTCCCAGCGCGACCTACACACAATCAGCAGTGTCCATCCCATCATGCTCACCACAGGGCTGGACATTACACAGCATCGCTTTGAATCGTTCTCCGGTGCAGCGCTTGCCTCCATTTTTTGGGGGTGGGTCAGTACAGGACCGTATCCGGAGAGACTTTCCTCCCCCACAGGACCGGTCACACTTTGACCAAGGACTCCAACTGGACCATCCGCCATTCACTAACAAACCAAGAGAAACAGCAGTTACCAACCACTGGTGACGCCTCTCCCTCCACACTGACCATTGGTGACCCCTCTCCCTCCATACTGACCTTTGGTGACCCCTCTCCCTCCACACTGGCCATTGGTGACCCCTCTCCCTCCACACTGACCATTTTTGACTCCTCTCGTTCCACACTGACCATTGGTGACCCCTCTCCCTCAACACTGACCATTGGGGTCCCATTTCCCTCCACACTGACCATTGGTGACCCCTCACCCTTCGTACCAACCATGGATGACCCCTCTCCCTCAACACTGACCATTGGGGACCCCTTTCCCTCCACACTGACCATTGGTGACCTCTCACCCTTTATACTGACCATTGGTGACCCCTCTTGCTCCACCCTGACCATTGGTGACCCCTCTCGTTCCACCCTGACCATTGGTGACCCTCTCACTCCACACTGACCACTAGTGACCCCTCTCACTCCACAATGACCATTGGGGACCTCTCACTCCGCACTGGCCATTGGTGACCCCTCTTGCTCCACACTGACCATTGGTGATCCCTCTCCTTCTGCACTGACCATTGGTGACACCTCTCACTCCACACTGATCATCATATCATAAGATTTAGATTAGCAATGGAGAGGAGCAAGGAACAATCTAGAGTGGAACTTCTAAACTGGAATAGGGCTAACTTCAATGGGATGCGAAAGGATCTAGCCAGGGTAACATAGAACCAAAGACTGACAGATAAAACTGTGATGGAAGAATGGGTGATCTTTAAGAAGGAGATGTTCCACGTATAGGCTAGGTACATTCCAACAAGCGGGAAGGGTAAGGGAACCAAAGCAAGGGCTCCTTGGATGACGAGGGAGATAGAGAAGATGATGAAACAAAAAAAGAGGGTGTAAGATGCATGCCAGGTAAATTCTTCAAGGAAGAACCAGACCAAATACAATAAGTTGAGAGGGGAAGTGAAGATGAAAATAATATTGGCAAAGAGAGAATATGAGAGTAGAATGGCGGTTAACATAAAAGGGAATCCAAAAATCTTCTACCGGCATGTAAACAGTAAGCGGGTAGTAAGAGGCGGGGTGGAGCCTATTAGAGACAAAAAAGGTGATATATGCTTAGAGGCGCAGGGCAAGGCTAGAATACTCAATGAGTACTTTGTATTGGTGTTTACTAAGGAGGTGGATGCTGACAAAATATCGGTAGAAGTGGAAAAGGTAGAAGCAATGGAAGGGGTGAAAATTGATAGATAGGATGTACTAGAAAGGCTGGGTATGCTTAGAGTGGATAAGTCGCCTGGTCCAGATGGCTTGCATCCCAGATTGCTAAGGGAATTGGGGGAGGAGATAGCGGAAGGGTTTGCCATAATTTTCCAATCTTCCCTAGATGCGGGGGAGGTGCCTAAGGATTGGAAAGTGGCAAATGTGACACCATTGTTCAAGAAAAGGTGTAAGGACAATCCTAGTAACTACAGGCCGGTCAGTTTAACATCAGTGGTGGGTAAAATTTTAGAAACAATAATCAAGGAAAAAATTAACGGGCACTTGGAGAGGTTTAAGCTAATTAAGGAGAGCCAACACGGATTTGTAAAAGGCAGATCGTGTTTGACTAATCTAATTGAATTTTTTGATGAAGTAACAGGAAGGATTGATGAAGGGAATGCAATGGATGTTGTCGACATGGATTTTCGGAAGGCCTTTGACAAAGTACCACATAGAAGGCTGGTTAAAAAATTGAGACTCATGGAATAGGTGGGTCAGTGGCAGCTTGGATAAGGAATTGGCTTAAGGACAGAAAACAGCGAGTTGTGGTAAATGGCTGTTTTTCAGACTGGAGGATGGTCGACAGTGGTGTTCCCCAAGGGTCAGTGCTGGGGCCACTGCTTTTTTTGATATATATAAATGACCTGGATATTGGAATACAGAGTAGAATTTCTACATTTGCCGATGACACCAAACTTGGAGGGGTGGCGAACAGTGAGGATGATATCAATCGACTGCAACGGGACATAGAAAGGCTAGCAGAATGGGCAGACAAGTGGCAGATGGAATTTAATACAGAGAAGTGTGAGGTTATGCATTTCGGCAGAAGGAACAGGGAGAGGCAATATACACTTAATGGCACAGTTTTAAAGAGTGTGCAGGGACAGAGGGACCTGGGAGTTAGTGTGCATAGGTCCCTGAAGGTGGCAGGATATATTGAGAGAGTGGTTAACAAAGCATATGGGATCTTGGGCTTCATAAATAGAGGTATTCCGTACAAAAGTAGAGAAGTTATGCTGAACCATTATAAAGCGCTGGTTAGGCCACAACTAGAGTATTGCGTCCAGTTCTGGTCACCACACTTTAGGAAGGATGTGAAGGCCCTTGAGAGGGTGCAGAGGAGATTTATCAGAATGGTTCCGGGGATGGGAGATCTTAGCTTTAAGAACAGGTTGGAGAAGCTGGATTTGTTTTCATTAGAGCAAAGGAGGTTGAGGGGTGATTTGATAGAGGTGTACAAGATTATGACGGGTTTGAATAGGGTAGACGGGGAAAGGCTGTTCCCACTAGTTGATGGTACAAGGACCAGGGGACACAGATTTAAGGTTTTGGGCAAAAGATACAGGGGGGTGGGAGGAAAAACTTTTTTACGTAGAGAGTGGTGATGACCTGGAACTCGCTGCCGACGGAAGTGGTGGAAGCGAAGACACTCAATGTTTTCAAGGGGAGGCTGGATAGGCATTTGCGAGAAATAAACTTACAGGGCTACGGGGCTAGAGTGGGGGAATGGGACTGACTGGATTGCTCGGATTCGATGGGCCGAATGGCCTCCTTCTGTGCCGTTATGACTCTATGGTGACCTCTTACCCTTTGTACTGACCATTGGTGACCCCTCTTCCTCTACACTGACCATTGGTGACCTCTTGCCCTTCATACTGACCATTGGTGACCCCTCTTCCTGTGCACTGACCATTGGTGACCTCTCTCCCTCTACACTGACCATTGGTGACCTCTTGCCCTTCATACTGACCATTGGTGACCCCTCTCCCCTCTCAGTCCACACTGACCATTGGTGACCCCTCTCGCTTCGTGCTGACCATCGATGTCTAATCTCCTTTCCCCGAGACCTTTAATATTCCTATTCTGCTGTTTATCTAGCTCCCGTTAGATGTTATGACTGTCTCCTTCAAGGGCTCCCTTGGGAAATGGATCTGTGTGTCTGTACCCCTCGAAAAGTGCGTCTGTACCCCTAGATTTCTCTGTTCATTCATCGAGAATTTCACCTTTTGGGGGTATTTGATCCTCTCTCTTCTTTCCTTACAATGTCCTACTTTGTCCTCTCCTCTCTGACCTCTCACCTCTGCCTCTCCGCTCCATGACCTCTCACCTTTGCAAGCCTTTATATTGCAGAAACGTATCTCCAGATTTCCGGTCAGGATTTCCTCGCACCACTGACCGCCCAACTGTGGGGAGTTGTATGTCCGGAGACGGTGCTGCTGACCGACCCCACACCAACGGGAACACTCGCTCCATTCTGACCACATGTTCCAGCTGCAGTTCTGGGTACAGTTCTCTCCGGAACATTCCGTCTCATCTGCAGTGAACAAGTCAGAAATTAATTCACTTCAGAATTCACAATGACCTGTGTGATGAGCCACGATCTAACTGAATGGCGGAACAGGCTCGAGGGGCTGAATGTCCTCCTCCTGTTCCAGTGCAACAGGCTCGAGGGGCTGAATGTCCTCCTCCTGATCCAGTGCAACAGGCTCGAGGGGCTGAATGGCCTCCTCCTGTTCCAGTGCAACAGGCTCGAGGGGCTGAACGGCCTCCTCCTGTTCCTGTGTAACAGGCTCGAGGGGCTGAATGGCCTCCTCCTGTTCCTGTGTAACAGGCTCGAGGGGCAGAACGGCCTCCTCCTGTTCCTGTGTAACAAGCTCGAGGGGCTGAATGGCCTCCTCCTGTTCCTGTGTAACAGGCTCGAGGGGCTGAATGGCCTCCTCCTGTTCCTGTGTAACAAGCTCGAGGGGCTGAATGGCCTCCTCCTGTTCCTGTGTAACAAGCTCGAGGGGCTGAATGGCCTCCTCCTGTTCCTGTGCAACAGGCTCGAGGGGCTGAATGGCCTCCTCCTGTTCCTGTGTAACAAGCTCGAGGGGCTGAATGGCCTCCTCCTGTTCCTGTGCAACAGGCTCGAGGGGCTGAATGGGCCTCCTCCTGTTCCTGTGTAACAGGCTCGAGGGGCTGAATGGCCTCCTCCTGTTCCTGTGTAACAGGCTCGAGGAGCTGAACGGCCTCCTCCTGTTCCTGTGTAATAGGCTCGAGGGGCTGAATGGCCTCCTCCTGTTCCTGTGTAACAGGCTCGAGGGGCTGAACGGCCTCCTCCTGTTCCTGTGTAACAGGCTCGAGGGGGCTGAACGGCCTCCTCCTGTTCCTGTGTCACACCCTCACTCTCGAGTTATGTGCAACACGCCCAAGATCCTTTCAATGAGGGGAGCAGAGCCTTTGTTTTGCACAGTGAAAGGGCAAGACCCGAATCCAACCCCATCCCTCTGGAGGCAGGTCACCCCATGAATCCTGAGAGTACGGGATCCACATCTTACTTCATGTTTGAGACAGAAATCTCGGGCTAGTTTTCCTGACCTTCCGTCAATTTGAAAGAGTTGATGCGGGTTTGTAAGCCACAACAGGGTCTGCGCTCTCTGCTCCCGTGATCATTAAAGATTCACAATCCAGGAACTCCGAAGAATCAACGAACAACTCACTGCCCTGACACTACCCCACCTCCGATCCCAATCCCGAGCCCCGATCCCAATCCTGAGCCCCATCCCGAGCTCCGATTCCAATCTCAATCCCGAGCCCTGATCCCCAATCCCGAGCCCCAATCATGATCCCCAATCCCGAGCTCCGATTCCAATCTCGAGCCCCAATCCCCAATCTCGAGCTTCGATCACAATCCCCAATCCCGAGCCCCGATACCAATCCCCAATCTCGAGCTCCGATCACAATCCCGAGCTCCGAGCCCCGATCACGATCCCCAATTCCAATCCCCAATCTCGAGCTCCGATCACAATCTCGAGCTCCGAGCCCTGATCCCCAATCCCAAGCCCCGATCATGATCCCCAATCCCGAGCTCCGATTCCAATCCTGAGCCCCGATACCAATCCCCAATCTCGAGCTCCGATCTCAATCCCGAGCCCCGATACCAATCCCCAATCTCGAGCTCCGATCTCAATCCCGAGCCCCGATACCAATCCCTAATCTCGAGCTCCGATCTCAATCCCGAGCCCCAATGAGGTAACAGAGAGGGTGGATGAGGGCAGCGTATTTGATGTTGTGTATATGGACTTTCAAAAGGCCTTTGATAAAGTGCCACATAATAGGCTTGTTAACAAAACTGAAGCCCATGGGCGGACACGTGGCAGATGAAATTCAATGCAGAGATACATTTTGGTAGGAAGAATGAGGAGAGACAATATAAGCTAAAAGGAACAATTTTAAAGTGGGTGCATGAACAGAGAGACCTGGGGAGTATGTGCACAAATCGTTGAAGGTGGCAGGGCAGGTTGAGAAAGCATTAAAAAAGCATATGGGATCCTGGGCTTTATAAATAGAGGTATAGAGTACAAAAGCAAGGAAGTTATGATGAAACTTTATAAAACACTGGTTCAGCCTCAACTGGAGTATTGTGTCCAATTCTGGGCACCGCACTTTAGGAAGGATGTGAAGGCCTTAGAGAGGGTGCAGAAAAGATTTACGAGAATGATTCCAGGGATGAGGGACTTCAGTTACGTGGATAGACTGGAGAAGCTGGGGTTGTTCTCCTTAGAGCAGAGAAGGTTGAGAGGAGATTTGATAGAGGTGTTCAAAATCATGAGGGGTCTGGACAGAGTAGATAGAGAGAAACTGTTCCCATTGGTGGAAGGGTCGAGAATCAGAGGACACAGATTTAAGGTGATTGGCAAAAGAACCAAAGGCAACATGAGGAAAAACCTTTTTATGCTGCGAGTAATTATGATCTGGAATGCGCTGCCTGACTGGGTGGTGGAGGCAGATTCAATCGTGGCTTTCAAAAGGGAGTTGGATAAGTACTTGAAGGAGAAAAAATTGCAGGGCCATGGGGAAAGGACTGCTCATCGAAAGAGCCAGCGCATACTCGATGGGTCGAATGGCCTCCTTCGGTGTTGTACTATTCTATGATTCTATGAATCCCAATCCCCAATCCCGAGCCACGCTCCCAGGATTACTTGTGCACTGGGGCAGGTTGCATGGCCGCTCCTGGAATGTTTCCCCGGTGCAGTTCCGGTGATTTCGGCAGGAACGGGTCCGACTCTTGACGCTGGGAAACTCCGAGTCCGAGCAGTTCCTGGAGCAACGAGTCCACGAGGTCCAGGGCGAAAATCCATCGGAATCTGGAGAGAGAGAGAGAGAGAAAGAGATTGAGAGAGAGACAAAGAGAGATCTTTTCTTAATTCGTTTTTTATGGGATGTGGGCATCGCTGGCAAGGCCAGCATTTAATGCCCATCCCTAGTTGCCCTTGAGAAGGTGGTGGTGAGCCACCTTCTTGAACCGCTGCAGTCCGTGTGGTGAAGGTGCTCCCACAGCGCTGTTAGGGAGGCAGTTCCAGGATTTTGACCCAGCGACGATATATTTCCAAGTCAGTATGGTGTGTGACTTGGAGGGGAACTTGGAGGTGGTGGTGTTCCCATGCGCCTGCTGCCCTTGTCCTTCTGGGTGGTAGAGGTCGCGGGTTTGGGAGGTGCTGCTGAAGTCGTCTTGCGAGTTGCTGCAGTGCATCTTGTAGATGGTACACACTGCAGCCACGGCACGCCGGTGGTGGAGGGAGTGAATATTTAAGGTGGTGGATGGGGTGCCAATCAAGCGGGCTGCTTTGTCCTGGATGGTGTCGAGCTTCTTGAGTGTTGTTGGAGCTGCACTCATCCAGGCAAGTGGAGAGTATTCCATCACACTCCTTACTTGTGCCTTGTAGATAGTGGAAAGGCTTTGGGGAGTCAGGAGGTGAGACACTCGCCGCAGAATACCTAGCCTCTGACCTGCTCTTGCTGCCACAGTATTTATCTGGCTGGTCCAGTTATTTTTCTGGTCAATGGTGACCCCCCAGGATGTTGATGGTGGGGGATTCAGTGATGGTAATGCCGTTGAATGTCAAGGGGTGGTTAGACTCTCGCTTGTTGGAGATAGTCATTGCCTGGAACTTCTGTGGTGCGAATGTTACCTACCATATATCAACCCAAGCCTGAACGTCATCCAGGTCTTGTTGCATGCGAGCATGGACTGCTTCATTATCTGAGGAGTTGTGAATGGCACTGAACACTGTGCCGTCATCAGCGAGCATCCCCATTTCTGACCTTATGTTGGAGGGAAGGTCACTGATGAAGCAGCTGAAGATGGTTGGGCCTAGGACACTGCCCTGAGGAAGTCCTGTAGCGATGTCCTGGGGCTGTGATGATTGACCTTCAACCACCACAACCATCTTCCTTTGTGCTAGGTATGACTCCAGCCAGTGATAGAGAGAGACAGAGACAGAGACAGAGAGAGACAGAGACAACGTGAGAGAGAGAGAGAGAGAGAGAGACAGGCAGACAGAGAGACAGTGAGCGAGAAAGAGAGGGACAGAGAGATGGGGTGGGGGTGGGGGGTTGTGTTGGGGGTGGGGTTTGAGGTGATGAATGTTTCCTGTTACCTGGTAAACTGTCGGCTGGTTCCCTCATTGGGACGGACACTGAAAGAGAGAAAAATTGTTATGGGAGTTTGGAATGGAAGCCCCGCCCCCTGACCCCCGCCCCCTGACCACAGGCCACGGGCTTTCACTCACTGAGCCCTGGAATCCTCAGGGTTTTAAGGCAGGGGCTTTCTGATGAAATGATCTATGAGCACTCGCGGGACTCAGAGGCTCACACCCATCTCACACTCACCCTCACCCTCGCCCGTCTCACACCCGCCAATCTCACAACCCGCCCTCACACTTGCCCATCTCACACTCACCCTCACCAATCTCACAACCCGCCCTCACACTTGCCCATCTCACACTCACCCTCACCAATCTCACAACCCGCCCTCACACTTGCCCATCTCACACTCACCCTCATACTTGCCCATCTCACACTCACCCTCACACTCGCCCACCGATCTCACTCACCCACCGATCTCACTCACCCTCACACTCGCCCGTCTCACACCCGCCAATCTCACAACCCGCCCTCACACTTGCCCATCTCACACTCACCCTCACACTCGCCCACCGATCTCACTCACCCGCCGATCTCACTCACCCTCACACTCGGCAGTCTGACAGAACTTGACATCGACTCGCGGTCCGGCACAGTCTCTGCCCCCATTGGCAGGCGCTGGGTTTGAACATTCACGTGATCTGGTCATGTGCCCAATTCCGCCGCAGCTGCGGGAACAGGAGGTCCATGGGCTCCAAGTGGAAAACTCACCGTCGAGGACACAGGCGGAGAACGAGCAGGCCAAATGTCCGTTCTGGCAGGTACTGGAGGGGAAACACAGACAGGTTAACACAACTGTGGGGCCTCATCACACACTCACCTCACACCTCGCGCACACACACCCTCGTACACACACCTCTGATCTCCAACAGTCCATCCCTCACTGCAACAACTAACCAGTACTGAGCATAAGTCAACCTCCTGCTGGTTGCCCAGCAAAGACCACCCGATCTACTGGACACTGACTTCAGGAGACCTGAAGGGAAAGGATCCCAGTCCCACTCCCTAGCCTGTCCAACCTTTCCTCATAAGACAACCCGCCCATTCCAGGTATTAGTCTAGTAAACCTTCTCTGAACTGCTTCCAACGCATTTACATCCTTCCTTAAATAAGGAGACCAATACTGTACACAGTACTCCAGATGTGGTCTCACCAATGCCCTGTATAACTGAAGCATAACCTCCCTACTTTTGTATTCAATTCCCCTCACAATAAACGATAACATTCTATTAGCTTTCCTAATTACTTGCTGTACCTGCATAGTAACCTTTTGTGATTCATGCCCTAGGACACCCAGATCCCTCTGCATCTCAAAGCTCTGCAATCTCTCACCATTTAGATAATATGCTTCTTTTTTATTCTTCCTGCCAAAATTGACAATTTCACATTTTCCCACATTATATTCCATTTGCCAGATCTTTGCCCACTCACTTAACTTATCTATATCCCTTTGGAGCCTCCTTATGTCCTCTTCACAATTTACTTTCCTACCTATCTTTGTGTCATCAGCAAATTTAGCAACCATACCTTCGGTCCCTTCATCCAAGTCATTTATATAAATTGTAAAAAGTTGAGGCCCCAGCACTGATCCCTGTGGCACACCACTCGTTACATCTTGCCAATCAGAAAATTATCCATTTATGCCTACTCTCTGTTTCCTGTTAGCTAGCCAATCTTCTATCCATGCCAATGTTACCCCCTACATCATGAGCTTTTATTTTCCGCAGTAACCTTTGATGTGGCACCTTATCAAATGCCTTCTGGAAATCTAAGTACAGTACATCCACCGGTTCCCTTTATCCACAGCACATGTTGCTTCCTCAAAGAACTCCAATAAATTGGTTAAACATGATTTCCCTTGCACAAAACCATGTTGACTCTGCCTGATTACTTTGAACTTTTCTAAATGCCCTGCTATAACGTCTTAACTAACTTGTTTAACTAACTTGTTTAATTAACTTGTTTAACTAACTTGATTGAGTTTTTTGATGAGACAACAGAGAGGGCAATGTGGTTGATGTGATGTACATGGACTTCCAAAAGGCGTTTGATAAGGTGCCACATAATAGGCTTGCCAGCAAAGTTGAAGCACATGGATAAAAAAGGGACAGTGGCAGCATGGATACGAAACTGGCTAAGTGATGGGACAGAGTAGTGGTGAACGGTTGTTTTTCGGACTGGAGGAAGGTATACAGTGGTGTTCCCCAGGGGTCCGTACTAGGACCACTGCTTTTCTTGATATATATTAATGACTTGGACGTGGGTGTACAGGGCACAATTTCAAAAGTTGCAGATGACACAAAACTTAGAAGTTTTAGTGAACAGTGAGGAAGAGAATGATAGTCTTCAAGAAGACATAGACAGGCTGGTGGAATGGGCGGGCACGTAGCAGATGAAATTTAACGCAGAAAAGTGCGAAGTGATACATTTTGGTAGGAAGAACGAGGAGAGGCAATATAAACTAAAGGGTACAATCCTGAAGGGGGTGCATGAACAGAGAGACCTGGGGGTATATGTGTACAAATCGTTAAAGGTGGCAGGGCAGGTTGAGAAAGTGGTTAAAAAAGCTTACAGGATCCTGGGCTTCATAAATAGAGGCATAGAGTACAAAAGCAAGGAAGTTATGATGAACCTGTATAAAACACTGGTTCAGCCTCAACTGGAGTATTGTGTCCAATTCTGAGCACCGCACTTTAGGAAAGATGTGAAGGCGTTAGAGAGGGTGCAGAAAAGATTCACGAGAATGGTTCCAGGGATGAGGGACTTCAGTTACGTGGATAGACTGGAGAAGCTGGGGTTGTTCTCCTTGGAGTTGAGAAGGCTAAGAGGAGATTTGATAGAGGTATTCAAAATCATGAGGGGTCTAGACAGAGTAGATAGAGGGAAACTGTTCCCATTGGCAGAAGGGTCGAGAACCAGAGGACACAGATTTAAGGTGATTGGCAGAAGATCTGGAATGCACTGCCTGAAAGGGTGGTGGAGGCAGATTCAATTGTGGCTTTCAAAAAGGAATTGATAAGTACCTGAAAAAAAAATTTGCAGGGCTACGGGGAAAGGGCGGGGGAGTGGGACTAGCTGAAGTGCTGTTGCAGAGAGCCGGCACGGGCTCGACAGGCCAAATGGCCTCCATTCTATGATTGTATAATTGCACAGGCTCGAGGGGCTGAATGGCCTTCTCCTGTTCCTATGTTTCAGAATCAACCCACTATTGATCTAGTTCTGGACCAATTTCTCCTCCCACGTCCCAGTTCACTCCTCACCTTTCTACAAACTGCCCTAATCCAATCGGCTCTTCTAGTTTCGCTGCTGAATTTCTCTCTTTCTAGTCGATCTTAAACCTGATGATATTGTCGCGAGTGACCCCAGCCAGCTGGAACGGTCCTTACCAGTTGCTGCACTCGTGCTGCAGAGTGGCCCCTGGAGAGATCTCCTCCTGAATCCCAGCACCATCTTCAGTCAGGATGGTCGGAGTGAGCGACGGATTAAGCGAGTGATTCCGGAATAACTGCAGAATATCCTCATTTATAACACAGCCACATTCCTAGACCGGAAACAAGGCAGGTGAGGCAATCGATCCTGGGAATCACTCGGGAAATTAAACTGACATTCAGGGCGCGCACACAGAGACACACAGACAGATACATGTACACAGACAGAGACACACATGGATGGAGCCTGGGCCTTTCCTGCTGTGTGTGGGGCTCAGTACCACACCGGGTGAGATCAGTGCTCTCAGCATAGGCCGGGGATGGAGCCTGGGCCTTTCCCCCTCACCAAGTTCTCTGCACAGCTTACGCCTCCGAGCTCTCACCTTAACACAGGATCCATTGTGAAGGTACATGTTGATGGGACAGTGACAGCCCTCCTCACAGCCCTCACTGAAGCAATCCACCAGGCCGTTCAGGTGGGCACAGCTATACGGACACCCCTCATTGCTCACACATTCTCGGTACAATCGGTCTGAAGGGCAGCCGACCTCTAGAAACAGAGAAAACTGCTCAATGACGGACACTGGAAACACACACAATCAGCTCAGGCCCATCACTGGCCACCTCCGCCTGACCACACTCGGCACACTGCTGTCCATCCGTGACCCCGGCCTGACCCCGACCCAACCCCGGCCCGACGCCGGCCCACTTCTGACCCGACTCTGATCCCAACCCTGAGGTGACATGGCTTCTGGAATGGTGGCTGAACAAATAAAGCAAATGAGAAAGAAGCTCGGACTCTCCCCGCGCACTGACTCTCCCCCCCGCGCCGACTCCCCCCCCCCGCGCCGACTCTCCCCCCGCGCCGACTCCCCCCCCCGCGCCGACTCCCCCCCGCGCCGACTCCCCCCCCCGCGCCGACTCCCCCCCCCGCGCCGACTCCCCCCCCGCGCCGACTCCCCCCCCGCGCCGACTCCCCCCCCGCGCCGTCTCTCCCCCCGCGCCGACTCCCCCCCGCGCCGACTCCACCCCCTCCCCCGCACCGACTCCACCCCCTCCCCCGCACCGACTCTCGCCCCCCGCACCGACTCTCGCCCCCCGCACCGGCTCCCCCCCGCACCGGCTCGCCCCCCGCGCCGACTCCACCCCCTCCCCCGCACCGACATCCCCCCCGCGCCGACTCTCGCCCCCCGCGCCGACTCCCCCCCTCCGCCCGCACCGACTCTCGCACCCCGCGCCGACTCGCCCCCCGCGCTGACTCCCCCCCTCTGACCGCACCGACTCTCGCCCCCCGTGCCGACTCACGCCCCCCGCGCCGACTCACGCCCCCCAAAACTGCACACAATACTCAAGGTGTGGTCTCACCAAGGCCCTGTACAACTGCAGCAGGACATCCCTGTTCCTATACTCAAACCCTTTCGCTATGAAGGCCAACATACCATTTGCCTTCTTCACCGCCTGCTGCACCTGCATGCTTACTTTCAGCGACTGGTGCACAAGGACACCCAGGTCTCGTTGCACTTCCCCTTCTCCCAATCTATTGCCATTCAGATAATAGTCTGCCTTTCTGTTTTTGACACCAAAGTGGATAACCTCGCATTTATCCACATTATATTGCATCTGCCACGCTTCTGCCCACTCACCCAACCTGTCCAAATCATCCTGGAGTTTCTTGGTATCCTCGCAGCACACACTCCCACCCAGCTTTGTGTCATCTGCAAACTTGGAGATATTACATTTACTTCCCTTATCTAGATCATTAATGTATATTGTGAATAGCTGGGGTCCAAGGACCGATCCCTGCGGTACCCCACTAGTCACTGCTTGCCACTCGGAAAACGACCCATTAATTCCTACTCTCTGCTTTCTGTCCGCCAACCAGATCTCTATCCAAGTCAATACCTTGCCCCCAATCCCATGTGCCTTAACTTTACACGCTAATCTCTTATGCGGGACCTTATCGAAAGCCTTTTGAAAGTCCAAATACACCACATCTACTGGTTCTATCTTATCTATTTTCCCAGTTACATCCTCAAAAAATTCCAGATTAGTCAAGCACGATTTACCTTTTGTAATCCATGTTGACTTTGTCCAATCCTGTCACTGTTTTCAAGTGCTCAGCTATTACATCCTTTATAATGGACTCTAGCATTTTCCCCACTACCGATGTCAGGCTTACCGGTCTGTAATTCCCCGCTTTCTCTCTACCACCCTTTTTGAATAGTGGGGTAACATTAGCTACCCTCCAATCCATGGGTACAGTTCCAGATTTCATTGAATGTTGGAAGATGATCAGCAATGCATCTAATATTTCTAGGGCCAGTTCCTTAAGTATCCTAGGATGTAGATTATCAGGCCCTGGGGATTTATCGGCCTTCAATCCCGTCAATTTCCCTAACACCATTTCCCTGCAAATACTGATTTCTTTCAGTTCCTCCCTTTCATCAGACCCTATGTTCTCCAACATCTCTGGGAGGTTATTTGTGTCCTCCTTTGTGAAGACAGAACCAAAATGTGCATTTAATTGGTCTGCCATTTCTTTGTTCCCCATTATAACTTCCCCCGCTTCTAACTGCAAGGGACCTACACTTGATTTCACTAATCTTTTTCTCTTCACAATTCTATAAAAGCTCTGACAGTCAGTTTTTATGTTCCCTGCAAGCTTACTTTCATATTCTATTTTCCCCTTCTTAATTAATCCCTTTGTCCTCCTTTGTTGAATCCTAAACTGCTCCCAATCCTCAGGGTTACCGCTTTTTCTGGCCAATTTATATGCCCTCTCCTTGAATCTTATGCTATCCCTAATTTCCCTTGTTAGCCACGGTTGAGTCACCCTTTTTGTTTTATTCTTATGCCACACTGGGATGAACAAATTCTGTAGTTCATCCATGCAGTCTTTGAAAGTTTGCCATTGCCTATCCACCGTCAACCCCTTGAGTGACATTCCCCAATCAATCCTACCCAATTCGCGCCTCATACCATCGTAGTTTCCTTTATTTAAATTCAGGACCCTAGTCTCTGATTCAACTACTTCACTCTCCATCCTAATGAAGAATTCTATCATATTATGATCACTCTGACCCAAGGGGCCTCATACAACAAGATTGCTAATTAATCCTTTCTCGTTACATAATACCCAGTCTAAGATGGCCTGATCTCTGGTTGGTTCCTCGACATATTGTTCCAGAAAACCATCCCGTAAACATTCTAGGAATTCCTCCTCCACAGTATTTTTACTAATTTGGTAAGCCCAATCTATATGTAAATTAAAGTCACCCATGATGACTGCTGTGCCCTTACTGCATGCTTCTCTAATTTCCCTTTTAATGCCGTCCACAACCTCCGTATTACTGTTTGGAGGTCTATATACCACTCCCACTAACGTTTTCTGCCCCTTGTTATTTCTCAGTTCTACCCATACAGATCCGCATCATCAGAGCTAATATCCTTCCTTTCAATTGTATTAATCCCCTCTTTAACCAGCAATGCTACCCCACCACCCTTTCTTTTTTGCCTATCTTTCCTAAATATTGAATAACCCTGGATGTTGAGTTCCCAGCCTTGGCCACCCTGGAGCCATGTTTCTGTAATCCCAACCAAATCGTATTCATTTACCTCTATTTGTGCAGCTAATTCATCCACCTTGTTCTGAATGCTCCTTGCATTAAGACACAAAGCCTTCAGGCTTGTTTTTTTAATGCTCTCAGACCTATATGAATTATTATTAACTATGACCATGTTTGATTTAAACCGTTGAGTTCTTTGCCTTCTACTTTTGTTTTTCTCCTTCCTGTCATTAGCTTTTATCCTTGTTTCCCTTTCCTCTGTCTCCCTGCTCAGGTTCCCAACCCCCTGCCACTTTAGTTTAAACCCTCCCCAACAGCACTAGCAAACACTCCCCCTAGGACACCGGTCCCGGCCCTGCCCAGGTGCAGACCGTCCCGTTTGTACTGGTCCCACCTCCCCCAGAATCGGTTCCAATGTCCAAGGAATTTGAATCCCTCCCCCTTGAACCATTCCTCTAGCCACGTATTCATTTGAAATATCCTCCTATTCCTACTCTGACTAGCACGTGGCACTGGTAATAATCCTGAGATTACTACCTTTGAGGTCCTATTTTTTTAATTTACCTCCAAACTCCCTATATTCTGCTTTTAGGACCTCATCCCGTTTTTTACCTATATTGTTGATGCCTATGTGCACCACGACAACTGGCTGTTCGCCCTCCCCCTCCAGGTAAATCAGTGTCAGAGCAGTGGGAGGCATTCAAGGAGGAGATCCGGAGGGTTCAGACCAAATATGTGCCCTGAAATAAAAACAAATCTGGAGCCCCCTGGATGTCTAGAGACATACAGGGTAGGATGAAGAAAAAAAGGGAGGCGTATGACAGATATCGAGGGCTAAATACCCCAGAATCTTTAGGGGAGTACAGAAAGTGCTGGGGTGCAATTAAAAAGGATATTAGGAAAGCAAAGAGAGAGCATGAAAAATTCTTGGCAATTAAAATCAAGGAAAACCCAAAGATGTTTTCTAAATAGACTAAGAGGATAACTAAAGAAAGGGTAGGGTCTATTAGAGATCATGAGGTTAATCTGTGTGTGGAGGCAGGAGACGTCGGTAAGGTTCTTAATACTTTGCGTCTGTTTTCACAAAGGAGAGGGGCGAAGCAGACATTGCTATCAGGGAGGAGGAGTGTGAAATATTAGATGAAATAAACATAGTGAGAGAGGAAGTATTAAGGGGTTCAGCAGCTTTAAAAGTGGATAAATCCCCAGGCCCAGATGAAATGTATCCCAGGCTGTTAAGCAAAGCAAAAGAGGAAATAGCAGAGGCTCTGACCATCGTTTTCCAATCCTCTCTGGCTTCAGGTGTGGTGCCGGAGGACTGGAGGACTGCTAATGTGGTACCCTTGTTTATAAAGGGAGAAAAGGATAGACCGAGTAATTACAGGCCAGTCAGCCTAACCTCGGTGGTGGGAAAATATTGGAAAGAATTCTGAAGGACAGGATAAATTTTCATTTAGAAAAACATGGAGTAATCAAGGATAGTCAGCACGGATTTGTTAAGGGAAGATCGTGTCTGACAAATTTGATTGAGTTTTTTGAGGAGGTAACGAGGAGTGTAGATGAGGGTAGTGCATTTGATGTAGTGTATATGGATTTTAGCAAGGCTTTTGATAAGGTTCCACATGGCAGACTGTTCACGAAGTTAAAAGGCCATGGGATCCAGGGCAAAGTGTCAAGTTGGATTCAAAACTGGCTCGGAGGCAGGAAGCAAAGGGTAATGGTTGATGGGTGTTTTTGTGACTGGAAGGCTGTTTCCAGTGGGGTTCCGCAGGGCTCAGTACTGGGTCCCTTGCTTTTTGTGGTATATATCAGTGATCTGGACTTGAATATAGGGGGTATGATTAAGAAGTTTGCAGATGATACTAAAATCGGCTGTGTGGTTGATACTGAAGAAGGAAGCTGTAGACTGCAGGAAGATATCAATAAATTGGTCAGGTGGGCAGAACAGTGGCAAATGGAATTCAATCCGGAGAAGTGTGAGTTAATGCATTTGGGTAGGGCTAACAAGGAAAGGGAATACACATTAAATGGTAGGACACTGAGTAGTGTAGAGGAACAAATGGACCTTGGAGTGCATATCCACAGATCCCTGAAGGTAGCAGGCCAGGTAGATAAGGTGGTTAAGAAGGCATACGGAATGCTTGCCTTTATTAATCATGGCATAGAATCCTTGACCACAATGTCTTCACCTTCGACAACCATTTTTTTACCCAAACACACGGAACAGCCATGGGGACCAAATTCGCACCCCAATACGCCAACATCTTCATGCACAAGTTCGAGCAAGACTTCTTCGCTGCACAGGACCTCCAGCCAACGCTGTACACCAGATACATCGACGACATTTTCTTCCTTTGCACCCATGGCGAAGGATCACTGAAAAGACTACACGATAACATAAACAAGTTCCATCCCACCATCAAACTCACCATGGACTACTCCTCAGAATCGGTTTCATTCCTGGACACACGAATCTCCATCAAAGACGGACACCTCAGCACTCCACTCTACCGCAAGCCCACGGACAACCTCATGATGCTCCACTTCTCCAGCTTCCACCCTAACCACGTTAAAGAAGCCATCCCCTATGGACAAGCCCTGCGAATACACAGGATCTGCTCAGACGAGGAGGAACGCGATGGACACCTACGGACGCTGAAAAACGCCTTCGTAAGAACGGGATATGACGCTCGACTCATCGATCGACAGTTCCGACGGGCCACAGCGAAAAATCGCATAGACCTCCTCAGAAGGCAAACACGGGACACAACCAACAGGGTACCCTACGTCGTCCAGTACTTCCCCGGAGCGGAGAAACTACGCCATGTTCTTCGCAGCCTTCAACATGTCATCGATGATGACAAACACCTCGCTAAGGCCATCCCCACGCCTCCACTACTTGCCTTCAAACAGCCGCCTAACCTCAGAAGTACCATCGTTCGCAGCAAATTACCCAGCTTTCAGGATAACAGCGACCACGACACCACACAACCCTGCCACGGCAAACTCTGCAAGACATGCCAGATCATCAACACAGATACCACCATCACACGTGAGGACACTACCCACCAGGTACATGGTACATACTCATGTGACTCGGCCAACGTTGTCTACCTCATACGTTGCAGGAAAGAATGCACCGCGGCATGGTACATCGGCGAGACCATGCAAACACTGAGACAACGTATGAACGAGCACCGCGCAACAATCGCCAGGCAGGATTGTTACCTCCCAGTCGGGGAACACTTCAGCAGTCAAGGACATTCAGCCTCGGATCTGCGGGTAAGCGTTCTCCAAGGCGACCTTAGGAACACACGACAACGCAAAATCATCGAGCAGAAACTGATAGCCAAGTTCCGCATTCATGAAGACGGTCTCAACCGGGATCTTGGGTTTATGTCACGATACATGACGTGATCCGGACTCGAGTCGTCGTTGGCTTGTTCACAGATGTGATTCCCAGTAAAAAAGTAAAAATTTTAAAGCTTATCGTTTTACATACAGACGGCAGCTTTTGACACGTTAGACCCCCTGCGACTCCACCTCATTGTCTCAGTTGTATCTTGCTATGTCTTTGATGTGGTACCTTCCTGGCTGACCTGATTAACTTTATCACACCTCGGCAGATAAACAGTCAGGATGATTTAATTTAGTTGTCTGCAATTGTAAGGTACACATGCATTGTTCTCTATCTATATATGCTTTGGCGATTCTGTATCTCTTTACTTCACCCGACGAAGGAGTAGTAACTCCGAAAGCTTGTGATTTCAAATAAAACTGTTGGACTATAACCTGGTGTTGTGCGACCTCTCAATAGAATGCAAGAGCAGGGGGTTTATGCTTCAACTGTATAAAACACTAGTTAGGCCTCAGCTAGAGTACAGCGTGCAGTTCTGGTCACCACATTACAGGAAAGATGTGATTGCACTAGAGAGGGTACAGAGGAGATTTACAAGGATGTTGCCGGGAGTAGAGAATCTTAGCTATGAGGAAAGACTGGATAGGCTGGGTTTGTTTTCCTTGGAACAGAGGAGACTGAGGGGAGACCTTATTGAGGTGTATAAAAGTATGAGAGGCCTAGATAAAGTGGATAGAAAGGACCTATTTCCCTTAGCAGAGGGGTCAAAAACCAGGGGGCACAGATTTAAAGTAATTGGGGGAAGATTTAGAGGGGATTTGAGGGGAAATTTCTTCACTCAGAGGGTTGTGGGGGTCTGGAACGCACTGCCTGAAAGGGTGGTAGAGGCAGGAACCCTAACCACATTTAAAAAGTAACCTGCAGGGCTACGGACCAAGAGCTGGGAAGTGGGATTAGGCTGGACAGCTCTTTGTTGGTCAGCGCGGACACGATGAGTCGAAATGGCCTCCTTCCGTGCTGTAACTTTCTATGATTCTATGAATAAGGTACCACTTAGTAGACTTGTGACTAAGGTCAGACATGTGGAATTAAAGGACAAGTAGCAGAATGGACAGCAAGCTGGCTACAGAACAGAAAACAGAGAGTAAGGCTTAAGGATAGTTACTTAGACTGGCAAATGGTGGGGAGTGGTGTTCCAGAAAGACCATTGCTGGGAGCACTGTTGTTCACCATTTATCATAGAATCATGGAATAGTACAGCACAGGAGGAGGACATTCGGCCCATCGAGTCTGCGCCGGCTCTTTCGAAGAGCAATCCAGTTCGTCCCACTCCCCCGCCCCCTACCCCTAGCCGGGAATTATTATCCTTTGTTTCTTGCCTCTGAGCCAATTTTGGATCCAACTTGCCACTTTGCCTTGAATCCCATGAGCTTTTACTTTTGTGGCCAGTCTGCATGCGGGACCTTGTCAACAGCCTTGCTAAAATCCATATAGACTACGTCAAATGCACTACCTTCATCGACCCTCGTTACCTCCTCAAAAAAAATGTTTGGAAGAACTGTGAAATACGGAATGGATTCCTTCTCGAGGACCCCACAGTACAACCTGAAGGATCAAAGCTTCCTCGCAAACAGTGGACAACCAGCAACCGCCTCGGAACTGGTCATGGTAGATGCTGCCACCTTCTCCATAGATAGAAGATTAAAGCATCCCCATCATGCGACTGTGGATCTCCTGATCAGACCCTGGAGCACATCATTGCGCACTGCCCTCAGAGGAAATTCGCAGGCCGCCTACAAGATACCGATGCTGTTACACCGGAAGCATTGGACTGGATATCAGACTTAGATATTGACATCTGATTTGCTTTGCTACTACCATACGAAAGAAGTAGTACTGACCCTCCGACAGTGCAGCGCTCCCTCGGTACTGACCCGCCGACAGTGCGACACTCCCTCAGTACTGTCATAGAAACATAGAAGATAGGAGCAGGAGTAGGCCATTCGGCCCCTCAAGCCTGCTCTGCCATTTGATGAGATCATGGCTGATCATCCAAACTCAGTACCCTGTCCCTGCCTTCTCCCCATATCCCTTGATCCCTTTAGCCTTAAGAAATATATCTAACTCCTTCTTGAATATATTTACTGACTTGGCCTCAACTGCTTTGTGTGGTAGAGAATTCCACAGGTTCACCACTCTCTGGGTGAAGAAATTCCTCCTCATCTCAGTCCTAAATGGCTTACCCCTTATCTTTAGACTGTGACCTCTTGTTCTGGACTCACCCGCCATCGGGAACATCCTTCCTGCATCCAGTCTGTCCCTCCCACAGTGCAGCGCTCCCTCAGTACTGCCCCTCCGACAGTGCGGCACTCCCTCAGTACTGTCCATCCGACAGTGCAGCGATCCCTCAGTACTGTCCATCCAACAGTGCAGCACTCCCTCAGTACTGTCCCTCCGAGAGTGCGGCACTCCCTCAGTACTGCCCCTCCGACAGTGCGGCACTCCCTCAGTACTGCACTGGATTGTCAGCCTGGATTTATGGCCTTATTAACCTGCGTCTTTACTTTTAGTGATGTGTGCATCTGCACCCTAGATCCCTTTATTCCTCTATCCCATTTAGACACTTATTTTCCAAGCAGTAGGCGGCCACCTTATTCTTGCACTAAAATGCACCATCTCACACTTATCTATATTGAAGTTCATTTGCCAATTACATGCCAATTCTGCAGGTTTATTAACGTCGTCCTGTATTTTGTCACAGTCCTCCTCTGTATTAACTATACCCCCCAATTTGGAGTCATCCACAAATTTTGAAATTGTTTGTCCGATTCCCGAGTCCAAATTGTTTATGGTTAATAAAGTTGGTGAGCTGCAGGCACAAATAATCACGTGGGAATATGATGTAGTGGCAATAACTGAGACCTGGCTTAAAAAAGGAAGGATTGGATGCTTAATATTCCTGGGTACAAAGTATTTGGGAAAGTTAGGGAAGGAAAAAAGGAGGTGGGGTAGCAGTTTTGATGAAAGAAATTATTACAGTGCTAGAGAGAGAGAATGTCCTTGAGGGGTCAAAGACAGAATCTATTTGGTTGGAGTTGAGAAACAATAGAGGAGCTATTACGGTACTTGGTGTATTTTATAGACCACCAAATAGTGGGAAGGAGAGAGAGGAGCAAATTAGCAAAGAAATTACTGAGAAGTGCAAGAACTGTAGAGTAGTGATAATGGGAGACTTTAACTCCCCCAATATTGAATGGGGAAGCGATTGAAGGGAAGAGAAGGGGAGGAATTTCTGAAGTGTTTTCAGGAGAACTTTCTTGATCAGAATGTTTCCTGCCCAAAGAGGAAGGCGGCATTGCTGGAGTTAGTCCTGGAGAATGAAGTGGGTCAAGTGGAGAATGTCACAATCGGGGAGCATCTCGGGAAAGAAAAAAGATAAAAGAAAAGGCTTACATTTATATAGCGCCTTTCACGACCACCGGACGTCTCAAAGCGCTTTACAGCCAATCAAGTACTTTTGGAGTGTAGTCACTGTTGTAATGTGGGAATAGTGATCATAGTATCGTAAGGTTTAGATTAGTTATGGAGAAGGACAAGGAGCAATCTAGAATAAATTTCAGCGAATTGAGGAGGGATCTGCCCCAGTAAATTGGAGTCAAACACTGGCAGGCAAAAATGTAATGGGTCAATGGCAGGCCTTTAAAGAGGAGATGGTTTGGGTACAGTCTAGGTACATTCCCACAAGGGGGAAAGGTAGGGCAACTAAAGCCAGAGCTCCCTAGATGACGAAAGAGTTGGAGAGACTGGAGAATTTCAGCTGCGAGGAAAGATTGGATAGGTTGGGGTTGTTTTCTTTGGAACAGAGGAGGCTGAGGGGAGACCTTATTGAGGTGTATAAAGTTATGAGGGGCCGAGATAGAGTGGATCGGATGACTGTCCAAAATGGCGTTCTAGATTGGAGATGGGTTGGTGGTAGATTGTTCAAGTCAGCCTGGATCGTGTCTTTGCTGGTGTGGCGGTTGTATTCACTGGAGACTGCATATTCGCGGTGTAGGTGTGGTGGTGCGATGTTTGCAAGAATGGGCAGCCAAGGTGTTGGTGTCGATAAAAGCTTACCGGTGATAATTCTCATAGTAGAATTCAGCTGGACATCAAAGGATTTGACATGCGGACTCGATAGCCATGCCGGAGAGCAGTACTCCACTGTAGAGTACACCAGGGCGAGTGCTGCCGTACGGAGGGTTTGAGTGTCTGCTCCCCATGTGGATCCGGCCAGTTTCTGGATCAAGTTGACCCTACTCTTTAGTTTCTTCCCAAGGTTCTGGAGATGTTGTCTATATGACAGGGTGCGATCAAGCGTGACTCCTAAATAAGAGTACTGAGGGAGCGCTGCAATGTCAGTTGGTCAGTACTGAGGGAGTGTTGCACGGTCAGAGGTGCCGTCTTTCGGATGAGATGTTAAACCGAGGCCCCGTCTGCTCTCAGGTAGACATAAAAGATCCCATGGCACTATTTCGAAGAAGAGCAGAGGAGTTATCCCCAGTGTCCTGGCCAATATTTATTCCTCAATCAACATAACAAAACCAGATTATCTGGTATTTATCACATTCCTGTTTGTGGGAGCTTGCTGTGCGCAAATTGGCTGGTGCTTTTCCTAAATTGCAACAGTGACGCCACTTCAGAAAGTACTTGTTTTATTTGTTTATGGGATGTGGGCGTCACTGGCAAGGCCAGCATTTATTGCCCATCCCTAGTTGCCCTTGAGAAGGTGGTGGTGAGCCACCTTCTTGAACCACTGCAGTCCATGTGGTGAAGGTACTCCCACAGTGCTGTTAGGGAGTGCCAGGATTTTGACACAGCGACGATGAAGAATCAGCGATATACTTCTAAGTCAGGATGGTGTGTGACTTCGTGGGGAACTTGGAGGTGGTGATGTTCCCATGCGCTTGCTGTCCTTGTCCTTCTAGGTGGAAGAGGTCGGGGTTTGGGAGGTGCTGCTGAAGAAGCCTGGGCGAGTTGCTACAGTGCATCTTGTAGATGGTACACAGTGCAGCAACGGTACGCCGGTGGTGGAGGGAGTGAATGTTTAAGGTGGTGGATGAGGTGCTAATCAAGCGGGCTGCTTTGTCCTGGATGTTGTCGAGCTTCTTGAGTGTTGTTGGAGCTGCACTCATCCAGGCAAGTGGAGAGTATTCCATCACACTCTGAATGGCAATAGATTGGGAGAAGGGGAAGTGCAACGAGACCTGGGAGTTTTTGTGCACCAGTCGCTGAAGGTAAGCATGCAGGTGCAGCAGGTGGTGAAGAAGGCAAATGGTATGTTGGCCTTCATAGCGAAAGGGTTTGAGTATAGGAACAGGGATGTCCTGCTGCAGTTGTACAGGGCCTTGGTGAGACCACACCTTGAGTATTGTGTGCAGTTTTGGTCGCCTTATCTGAGGAAGGATGCTCTTGCCATGGAGGGAGTTCAGCGAAGATTCACAAGGCTGATACCTGGGATGGCAGGAATGACATATGAGGAGAGATTGGGTCGATTGGGCTTATACTCACTGGAGTATAGAAGAATGAGAGGGGATCTCATCGAAACATATAAAATTCTGACAGGTCTGGACAAACTAGATGCAGGAAGAATGTTCCCGATGGTCGGAGAGTCCAGAACCAGGGGTCATAATCTAAGGATAAGGGGTAAGCCATTTAGGACAGAAATGAGGAGGAATTTCTTCACCCAGAGAGTGGTGAACCTGTGGAATTCTCTACCACAGAAGGTAGTTGAGGCCAAGTCATTAAATATATTCAAGAATGAGTTAGATATATTTCTTAAAGCAAAAGGTATCAAGGGATATGGGGAGAAGGCAGGTACAGGGTACTGAGTTTGGATGATCAGCCATGATCTCATCGAATGGCGGAGCAGGCTCGAGGGGCCGAATGGCCTACTCCTGCTCCTATCTTCTATGTTTCTATGTTACTTGTGCCTTGTAGATGGTGGAAAGGCTTTGGGGAGTCAGGAGGTGAGACACTCGCCACAGAAGACCTAGCCTCTGACCTGCTCTTGTTGCCACAGTATTTATGTGGCTGGTCCAGTTAAGTTTCTGGTCAATGGTGACCCCCAGGATGTTGATGGTGGGGGATTCGGCAATGGTAATGCTGTTGAATGTCAAGGGGAGGTGCTTAGACTCTCGTTTGTTGGAGATAGTCATTGCCTGGCACTTCTGTGGCGCGAATGTTACCTGCCACATATCAGCCCCAGCCTGAACGTTGTCCAGGTCTTGTTGCATGTGGGCATGGACTGCTTCATTATCTGAGGAGTTGTGAATGGCGCTGAACACTGTGCAGTCATCAGCGAACATCCCCATTTCTGACCTTATGTTGGAGGGAAGGTCATTGATGAAGCAGTTGAAGATGGTTGGGTCTAGGACACTGCCCTGCGGAACTCCTGCAGCGATGTCCTGGGGCTGTGATGATTGACCTTCAACCACCACAACCACCTTCCTTTGTGCAAGGTATGACTCCAGCCAGTGGAGCGTTTTCCCCCCCCGATTCCCATTGACTTCAGTTTTACTAGGGCTCCTTGATGCCACACTCGGTCAAATGCTGCCTTGATGTCAAGGGCAGTCACTCTCACCTCACCTCTGGAATTCAGCTCCTTTGTCCATGTTTGGACCAAGGCTGTAATGAGGTCGGGAGTTGAGTGGTCTTGGCGGAACCCAAACTTGGCATCAGTGAGCAGGTTATTGGTGAGTAAGTGTCACTTGATAGCAGTGTCGATGACACCTTCTATCGCTTTGCTGATGAATGAGAGTAGACTGATGGGGCGGTAATTGGCCGGATTGGATTTGTCCTGCTTTTTGTGGACAGGACATACCTGGGCAGTTTTCCACATTGTCGGATAGATGCCAGTGTTGTAGCTGTACTGGGGCAACACGGTGGCATAGTGGTTAGCACTGGTGCCTCACAGCGCCAGGGACCCGGGTTCGAATCTGACCTCGGGTGATTGTCTGTGTGGAGTTTGCACATTCTCCCCGTGTCTGCGTGGGTTTCCTCCGGGTGCTCCGGTTTCCTCCCACAGTCCAAAAATGTGCGGGTTAGGTTGATTTGGCTATGATAAATTGACCCTTAGTGTTAGGGGGGGATTAAATATGTGGGGTTATGGGGATAGGATAGGATATGTTAGGGGGAATTAAATATGTGGGGTTACGGGGGTAGGGTGGGATATGTGTACTGTGGGGATTAAAGCAGGGACAGGGTACTGGACTTGGATGATCAGCCATGATCGTATTGAATGGTGGAGCAGGCTCGACGGGCCGAATGGCCTACTCCTGCTCCTAGATTCTATGTTTCTATGTAACAGGTTGGCTAGAGGCGTGGCTAGTTCTGGAGCACAAGTCTTCAGCATGATAGCCGGGATGTTGTCGGGGCCCATAGCCTTTGCTGTATCCAGTGCGCTCAGCCGTTTCTTGATATCACGTGGTGTGAATCAAATTGGCTGAAGACTGGCTTCTGTGATGGTGGGGACTTCAGGAGGAGGCCGATATGTATCATCCACTCGGCACTTCTGGCTGAAAATGCTTGCAAATGCTTCAGCCTTAGCTTTTGCACTCACGTGCTGGGCTCCACCATCATTGAGTATGGGGATATTCATGGAGCCTTCTCTTCCCATTAGTTGTTTAATGGTCCACCACCATTCACGACTGGATGTGGCAGGACTGCAGAGCTTTGATCTGATCCGTTGATTCTGGGATTGCCTGGTGCTGCTCCTGGCATGCTCTTCTACACTCCTTATTGAACCAGAGTTGGTCCCCTGGCTTGATGGTAATGGTAGAGTGAGGGATATGCTGGGCCATGAGGTTACAGATTGTGGTGGAATACAATTCTGCTGCTGTTGATGGCCCACAGCGCCTCATGGATGCCCAGTTTTGAGCTGCTATATACGTTCTGAATCTAACCCATTTAGCACGATGGTAGTGCCACACAACATGATGGAGGGTGTCCTCAGTGCGAAGATGGGACTTCGTCTCCACAATGACTGTGCGGTGGTCACTGCTACTAATACAGTCTTGGACAGATGCATCTGCGACAGGTAGGTTGGTGAGGACGAGGTCAAGTAGGTTTTTCCCTCGTGTCTCGTGTTGTTTCTCTCACCACCTGTCGCAGGCCCAGACTGGCAGTTATGTCCTTCAGGACTCAGCCAGCTCCGTCAGTAGTGGTGCTACTGAGCCACTCTTGGTGATGGACATTGAAGTCCCCCACCCAGAGTACAGAGTACATTCTGTGCCCTTGCTACTCTCAGTGCTTCTTCCAAGTGGTGTTCAACATGGAGGAGTACTGATTCATCAGCTGAGGGAGGGCGGTAGGTGGTAATCAGCAGGAGGTTTCCTTGCTCTGCTTGACCTGAAGCCATGAGACTTCATGGGGCCCAGAGTCAATGTTGAGGACTCCCAGGGCCACTCCTTCCCAACTGTATACCACTGTGCCGCCACCCCTGGTGGGTCTGTTCTGCCGGTGGGACAGGACATACCCAGGGATGGTGATGGAGGAGTTCGGGACATTGGCTGAAAGGTATGATTCTGTGAGTATGACTATGTCAGGCTGTTGCTTGACTAGTTTGTGGGACAGCTCTCCCAATTTTGGCACAAGTCTCCAGATGTTGGTGAGGAGGACTTTGCAGGGTTGACTGGGCTGGGTGTGCCGTTGCTGTGTCCTTAGCCGGTGCCCAGGTCGATGCCAGGTGGTCCGTCCGGTTTCATTGGCTGTAAAGCGCTTTGTGATGTCTGGTGGTTGTGAAAGGCACTGTAGAAATGCAAGTCTTTCGTTCTTTTATAAAAAAAAAGACAAAGCACTGGGGTTCATTTCTGGAGGGATAGAATTGAAAAGCAGGGAAGTTATGTTAAACCTGTATAGAACCTTGGTTGGACCGCACTTGGAGCACTGGGAACAGTTCTGGTCTCCATATTATAATGAGGTTATTGAAGGTGCAATAAGATTTACTAGAATGATACCAGAACTGAGAGGTTATACAGATCAGGAAAGATTGAACAGGCTGGGGCTCTTTTCTCTAGAAAAGAGAAGTCTGAGGGGTGACCTGATAGAGGTCTTCAGGATTATGAAGGTTTTCATTAGAGTAGACGTAGAGAAGATGTTTTCACTTGTGGGGTAGACCAGAACTAGGGTCCATAAATATAAGACAGTCACTAATAAATCCAATAGGGAATTCAGGAGAAACTTCTTTATCCAGAGAGTGGGGAGAATGTGGAACTCGCTACCACAGGGAGTGGTTGAGGTGAATAGCAGTAATGCATTTAAGGGGAAGCTGGATAAACACATGAGGGAGAACGGAATCGAAGGATATGCTGATGGGGTGAGATGAAGAGGGGTGGGAGGAGACTCGTGTGGAGCACAAACCGGCATGGACTTGTTGGATTGAATGGCCTCTTTCTGTGCTGTAAATACAATGCCAGTATGCATCCTATCATGGACTCTGCTCCCTCATTCATATTCCAGCATAAATATCGGCAGAGAGAGAGAGAAAGAGAGACAGAGAGACAGACATTGGCCCCCTCCCCCACTGGCTCTCTCACAAAGGAACAGGAGGCCATTCAGCCCCTCAAGCCTGTTCCGCCATTCAATGAGATCATGGCTGATCTGTATCCGAACTCCATCCACCCGGCCTGGCTTCATATTCTTTTATACCCTTGTCTAGCAAAAATCTATCAATCTCAGATTTAAAATTATTAATTGAGCCCCCAGCATCTACTGCTTTTTGTGGGAGAGAGTTCCACACTTCTAGAAGAAGTGATTCCTAACTTCTCTCCTGAATGGCCTGGCTCTGATTTTAAAGTTAAAATCACATGGACCCCTAAATCTCTTGGACCTCCGCTGTTCCGAGCTTTTCACAATTTAAATAACACTCGGATCGATCCTTTTTGGTCCAAATGGATGACCTCACACTTACTGTGTTGAAATCCATCTGCCACAGTTTTGCCCACTCACTGAATCTATCAATGGGGGAGAAATTCGGTGGCGCCCCCTTTGGGGCGCTAACGTCGCTAATTTTAGCGCCTGAAAATGTTAGCGCCCCCGTGCCGTAAATTCAGTAGTAGCGCCCCCAGCAGGAGGCAGGGCGCTACTGGAAGCGCTCCCCTCCTTCTTGGGGCGCTACCAGTGAATTTTGTGATGCTACGCGCAACCGCGTCAGCACGTAGCGCCACGTCATTGCAGACCTCCCTCCCCTGATTAAAGGGGAGGGGCGTAGCGCTGCACGCACCGGGGCCCTGCTGGACCACCGGGGAGCAGGGTGCCGGGAAAAGAGCCCGGCACTCAAGAGGAGTACCGGGCGGAGCGATCGCGGCCTACACCCCGAGGAAAACAGGGGAAGGGGGCGGGTGCTGGCAGTTGGCCCAAAAAAATGGCCGCCCAACACCTGCCCCTTTTACAAGCGCTGCCGCGGCTGCAAAAATGCCACCCTGGCCCTGTCGGACATATCGTCCGGCGGTAGGTCAGGGGGCGCATCCCAAGGTTGTGGCCAGGGTGCGAGCGGGGCGCACGCCGATGACGCCATTGACGGTGGCGCAGCGCCCTACTGGCTACTGCCGCCACTAACCTCCTGCTGAAATTCGCGGGAGGCGTTAGCTGCGCCCGGGCGCTAGGGGCTTTGCCCCCCTGGGGGCACTAACAGGAGGTGCAAAGTAACCCAATTTTTCCCCCAATGTCTCTTTGTAATTTGACACATAAGAGACTGATGGTATAGTAAGTAATGCAGAACCTTGTCAAATGTCTTCTGGAAGTCCATATAAACTACATAGAAACATAGAAACATAGAAGCTAGGAGCAGGAGTAGGCCATTCGGCCCGTCGAGCCTGCTCCACCATTCAATACGATCATGGCTGATCATCCAAATCCAGTACCCTGTCCCTGCTTTCCCACACAGAATCCCCATCGAGCCTGCACCAACACATATCCCACCCTATCCCCGTATTTATTTCCCCCTAACATATCCCATCCTATCCCCGTAACCCCACATATTTAATCCCCCCCTAACACTAAGGGTCAATTTATCATAGCCAAATCAACCTAACCCACACATTTTTGGACTGTGGGAGGAAACCGGAGCACCCGGAGGAAACCCACGCAGACACGGGGAGAATGTGCAAACTCCACACAGACAGTCACCCGAGGCCGGATTCGAACCCGGGTCCCTGGCGCTGTGAGGCACCAGTGCTAACCACTATGCCACCGTGTTGCCCGTCCATGGACATTCCCCATCTACTACTTTAGTCACTTCCTCAAAAAATTCAATGAGGTTCATTAGACATGACCTCCCCTTTACAAATCCATGTTGGCTCTCTCTACTCAGCTCACATTTCTCCAAGTGCTTAGTCACTCTGTCCTTAATTACAGATTCCAATAACTTCCCCACAGCAGATGTTAGACTAACAGACCTATCATTTCCCAGTTTCTCTCTCATACCTTTCTTAAATAATGGAGTTACAGTTGCAATTTTCCAATCTAAAGGGACAATTCCTGAATCGTGAGAGATTTGGAAGATTATGGCTAAAGCATCTGCAATTTCCTCACCTACTTCCTTTAAAACCCTGGGGTGAAAACCATCAGGTCCTGGGGATTTGTCAGTCTTTAGTGCCGTTATTTTTCCTAACCCACGGCCCATTCCCCCACTGGCTACGTCCGATGGACATCAGCAGGAGTGATCAGACTGTGAGGGAGGGATGGAGTGAGTGAGGGAGGGAGGGCGTGAGTGAGTGAGGGAGGGAGGGCGTGAGGGAGGGAGGGAGGGAGTGCTGGCGTGAGGAAGGGAGTGAGGGAGGGTGGGAGGGAGGGAGGGATGAGTAACGGAGGGAGTGCGGTCGCTCCAAGGCGTCAAACCACTGTAGTAATGAGCCAGGGTCAGAGAGGCAGAGCGGGCACCGTTCATTCAGCAGGGTAAGGATTAACTTACTCACCGAGGCAGACCTGGGTCTGGCAGGTTTTACTCTGGACTGGGAAGCCGTCACACGGTGGGATGAGACAGGAGCGAGTCCGGATCTGCTCCCCGCCTCCACACGACACGCTGCATGGTGACCATGGCGACCATTTGCTCCACACCAGCCAATCTGCCATCGAGAGGGAAGGTGTGAGAAACGTTGACAGTGACACTGACGCTCAGTGAGTGATGTAGAAATCACAACAGCACCGGAAACTCACCGTCACACATCCCATTGCAGCTCCGCGACTCCTGAGCATTTCCCACACACAATTCCGGGAGATCAGAGTCACAGCTTCGGTAGCGAGACTCAAATCCTGCTCCACAGGACCTGGAACACGGGCTCCACTCAGCCCATGGGTTCCAGCCTAGTGTGGGAAGAGACAATACAGACACAGTAACCGGGATCGACACCGCAATAATCAGCATTAACAACAACAACAACTTGTATTTATATAGCACCTTTAACGTAGTAAAATGTCCCAAAGCGCTTCACAGGAGTATGAGAAGACAAAAAAATTTGATACCAAGCCACATAAGGAGAAATTAGGACAGGTGACCAAAAGCTTGGTCAAAGTCAGAGTGCCGGCAAAAGAGCCCAGACTCCGCAGGGGGGCGGGTCAGGAGGCCGGGGACGGGAGCGCAGGCAGGTGGCCAGCAACAAAAATGGCCGCCTGGCACCTCGCCTTTAAATAGCGCCGCCCCGGCTGCAGGTAGGCCCCCCTGACCCCGTCAGACATAGCGTCCGGCGGTAAGTCAGGGGGGCGCTCCTGAAGATCGCGGCCAGGGCGCTGCACACGGCAATGACATCATCGCCGGCGGCACAGCGCCGCGGGGCACTAATGGTTCCCACCGCCGCTAACCTCCCGCTGAATTTCACGGGAGGCATTGGCGGTGCCGCGCCCGGGCTCTAGTTTCTTAGGGCGCTAACAGGAGGCACAAAGCAACCGAACTTTTCCCCCGTAGGTTTTAAGGAGCGTCTTAAAGGAGGAGAGAGAGGCGGAGAGGTTTAGGGAGGGAATTCCAAAGCTTAGGGCCCAGGCAGCTGAAGGCACGGCCGCCAATGGTGGAGCGATTATAATCGGGGATGCTCAAGAGGCCAGAATTAGAGGAGCGCAGATATCTCGGGGAGTTTAGGGCTGGAGGAGATTAGAGATAGGAAGGGGCGAGGCCATGGAGTGATTTGAAAACAAGGTTGAGAATTTTAAAATCGAGGCGCTGCTTAACTGGGAGCCAAAGTAGGTCAGCGAGCACAGGGGTGATGGGTGAGCGGGAGCAGCGGCGCTGTAAAGAGCGCGAGAGGAGAAGCGGCGAGAGGAGCGGCGAGAGGAAGTGGAGGCAGCGGACCTGGGCGAGACCAGAGCGGGAGCAGAGCGAGAGGCAGCGGCTCAACAGAGGCAGAATCCAAAAGAGTGACGTCAGAGTAGAAAAAGTGACGTCGGCACAAGGGCAGGAGCTGATTGGTGAGGAGCTGGTGAGTGTTTTTTGTTAAGTTTTAAGTTTATTTCTGCTGGGTTAGTTCTTAGTCTATTAAATAGAGGCATGGCAGGGCAGCTCAGTTCCGTGGAGTGCTCATCCTGTGCCATGTGGGAAGTCCTGGATGCTTCACGTAGCCTGGACAACCACATGTGCAGGAAGTGTCACCAGCTACGGCAGCTTGAGATCCGTGATTCAGAGCTTGAGCGGCAGCTGGAGTCACTGCGGAGCATCCGCGAGGCTGAGAGCTACGTGGATAGCACGTTTCAGGAGGTGATCACCCCGCAGCTGAAGAGTGTGCAGGCAGAGAGGGAATGGGTGACCGTCAGACAGAAGAGGAGGACCAGGCAGGTAGTCAGGAGGCCCCGGAGTGCATCTCACTCTTCAACCACTATTCAGTTCTGGATACTGGTGACGGCGATGGTTCTGCTGGGGAGTGCAGCCAGAGACAAGTCCACGGCACCACGGGAGGCTCAGCTGTATGGTGGGGGCGGAGGAAGATCGGGAAAGCAATACTGGTAGGGGATTCGATAGTTAGGGGAGCAGACAGGCGCTTCTGCGGCCACAGACGTGACTCCAGGATGGCATGGTGCCTCCCTGGTGCCAGGGTCAAGGATGTCACTGAGCGGCTGCAGAACATTCTGAGGGGGGAGGGTGAACAGTCAGAGGTCGTGGTCCATATCGGTATCAACGACATAGGTAGAAAGAGGGATGAGGTCCTTCAGGCAGAGTTTAGGGAGCTAGGAAAGAGATTAAAAAGCAGGACCTCAAAGGTAGTAATCTCTGGATTACTCCCGGTGCCACGAGCTAGTGAGTATAGAAATAGGAGGATAGAGCAGATGAATGCGTGGCTGGAGAGATGGTGCAGGAGGGAGGGCTTTAGATTCCTGGGGCATTGGGACTGTTTCTGGGGAAGGTGGGACCTATACAAGCCAGACGGGTTACAGCTCAACAGAGCCGGGACCAATATTCTCGCGGGGAGGTTGGTTAGTGCTGTTGGGGAGGGTTTAAACTAGCTTGGCAGGGGGATGGGCACCAGCATATAGGAGTAGAAAATAGTTTATATTCCATCTGCCATGTTCTCGCCCACTCACTGAGCCTGTCGAGATCCCCTTGATCCTCTTCACATCCTCTTCGCAACTGACACTGCCACCTAGCTTTGTATCATCAGCAAATTTGGAAATGTTACATTTAGTCCCCTCATCCAAATCATTGATATAGATTGTGAATAGCTGGGGCCCAAGCACCGATCCTTGCGGTACCCCACTAGTCACAGCCTGCCATCCTGAAAAAGACCCGTTTATCTCTACTCTTTGTTTTCTGTCTGTTAACCAATTCTCAATTCATGCTGGTATATTACCCCCAATTCCATGAGCGTGTTGTGATGAGCCCGTGCTCCAGCCCCGAGCGTCTCACCTCCACATTGCTTCTTGTTGCATTCCCTCCTCTGATCCGGGGATCCAGGACATCCTGTCCCGCCGCTCTGGGGCCTCGGACTGTCGCACTCTCGGACCCGGTGCTGGAACCCTCCTCCACATGGCTCTGTGCAGGGGGTCCATGAGCCCCACGGACTCCACGCTCCGTTTAACTGACAGGCGGGATGTGGGGAACACTCCAGCTCGCCATTCACACACGTGCTGAAAAAAGAGGCAAGAGTCGGACTTACTGGGCTGGATTTTGAAGTTGGAGTCGGGTTGGTGTCGGGAATCACACATTCCGGCTTGTGAACCCGCCTCCATCGAGATGTGGCCAACCCACTGTATTTTCCCTTGATTGACCTTGTTGAGCCCGCCCAGTGGGTTCAGCAGGCCAATTAAGGGCCACCCGGCAACAGGTGACGTCACAGACTGACATTTCATCTGTCAAGAGCTTTTGACAGATGAAATATCAGCGTTTGACAGCTCTGTGAAGCTGTCAAACACTGACAATATGATTTCTAACTTCAGTCCTTCCTTTCAGGCTGAGTTAGAAATCATTCCAGCACAGAAAACAGAAGGCTGCAGTTTTTGACAGAACCACGGCTTTCCTGCTTTCTGTGCCGGTGAGATTTCTGACTCCCGAGAACTGAAGGGCTGACACCTGCAGGAGGAAGTTAAGGTAAGTAAAACTTTTCTCAACACTTAGCACTTACCTTACACACTTACCTCTGCACACACGCACCCATCACTCACCTGCCCACCGGGCATATCGACCCCTCCAACCCCTGCAGACCCACAGCCCGCCCCGATAACTTGGAGTGTTTGCCACCTGTCGGGAAGCCCACACTTTTCCTTTGAAAATAGGGATTATGCAAAAAACTACCTGTTAACAGGCAGTTAATTGTCACTAATCCCTTCCCGCCTCGGGGAGTCGGGTCTCAGCACAGGTCGGGTACCCGCCGCCAGCGAAACTGGCATGGAGCGGGTTGGAGTCGGGATGGGGTCGGGACCCCCGAATCTGCAACTTTAACCCCCCCCGACTCCAAACCCGACTCCACGGGTCATTGAAAATCCAGCCCATTGAGTCAGGCCGGCCGAGGAGTGAGGGGGAGGGGCTGGTGTCCCGGGGGAGGAGCCGGGATACCCAGGGGGCGGGGCCGGTGTGCTGGGGGGCGGGGCCGGTGTCCCCGGGGGGGGCAGTGTCCTGGGGGAGGGGCCGGTGTCCCCGGGGGGGAGGGACCGGTGTCCCCGGGGGGGAGGGGCCGGTGTCCCCGGGGGGGAGGGGCCGGTGTCCCCGGGGGGGAGGGGCCGGTGTCCCCGGGGGGGAGGGGCCGGTGTCCCCGGGGAGGGGGGGCCGGTGTCCCCGGGGAGGAGGGGCCGGTGTCCCCGGGGAGGAGGGGCCGGTGTCCCCGGGGAGGAGGGGCCGGTGTCCCCGGGGAGGAGGGGCCGGTGTCCCCGGGGAGGAGGGGCCGGTGTCCCCGGGGAGGAGGGGCCGGTGTCCCCGGGGAGGAGGGGCCGGTGTCCCCGGGGAGGAGGGGCCGGTGTCCCCGGGGAGGAGGGGCCGGTGTCCCCGGGGAGGAGGGGCCGGTGTCCCCGGGGGGGAGGGGCCGGTGTCCCCGGGGGGGAGGGGCCGGTGTCCCCGGGGGGGAGGGGCCGGTGTCCCCGGGGAGGAGGGGCCGGTGTCCCCGGGGAGGAGGGGCCGGTGTCCCCGGGGAGGAGGGGCCGGTGTCCCCGGGGGGGAGGGGCCGTGTCCCCGGGGGGGAGGGGCCGGTGTCCCCAGGGGGGAGGGGCCGGTGTCCTACGAGACAGTCAATAGTTGGGACTGGAATATTGGGGCAGGATCTCACCAGTTGTCACACTCGATCTGCCTGCTCTCTCCCGCTTCCGTATACGTCCAGTCCTCAACACCTGGATAAAGCCTCCAGCTGCTGTTCACACTCGTGCCTGGGAGCAAACGACGAGAATTCTCAGAAATATTTATAAACAGCAACACAAATCACAAAGCTGTGTGTACAAGGTACATTCCCGAGCCCTGGGCAGCAGCGTCCTATATACAGCTCAGCCAACCAGAACGCCACACATAGCATGCTCCCAACCTCACTCCTTCACCATCAAAGACTGTCCGAGCACAGGGACAGGCTCCTTTTTGTACCAGTCTGTGGCTAAACCCGCCTCCCTGCTCACTTACCACACAGTAAGGAAAGGGTTAATCTGACCAACTTGGAATCTGCTAGCTTTCGTAGAATCATAGGGGGAAAAAGTCGGTTGGTTTGCGCCTCCCGTTAGCACCTTAACAGGGCGCTAATGGGGCGCAAAGCAACTAGCGCCCTGGCGCGGATGTTTGCGCCGCTCGCGAAATTGACCAGACATTTTGCGGCGGCGCTAAACACTACCGCCACGATCTCCTGCGCCCGCAGATCGTGACGTTAGTCGAGCGTGCAATGCCCCGCCTGCCCCTAGCAACGACAGGTTGAGGGGAGCGTTTTGCAGTCAGGAAGGGACTGGGGGAGCGCTATTTAAAGGCGAATGCTTCCTGCCTTTTTTTATACATAGATACATAGATACATAGAAGATAGGAGCAGGAGTAGGCCATCCGGCCCTTCGAGCCTGCTCCGCCATTTAATGAGATCATGGCTGATCCTCCAATTCAGTATCCCGTCCCCGCCTTCTCTCCGTAACCCTTAACCCCTTTTGCCTGTAGAAATATATCTAATTCCCTCTTAAATATATTTAATGAGCTGGCGTACACTGCCCTCTGTGGCAATGAGTTCCACAGGTTCATCACCCTCTGAGTGAAGAAATTCCCCCTCATTTCTGTCCTAAATGGTTTAGCCCTTATCCTTAAATTATGTCCTCTAGTTCTGTTCTCACCCGCCAAGGGAAACATTCCTTCTGCATCTAGTCTGTCTAGACCTGTCAGAATTTTATACACTTCTATGAGGTCCCCTCTCAATCTTCTAAACTCCAGTGTGTACATCCCTAAACTACATAGTCTCTCCTCATAGGTCAATCCCGCCATTCCTGGTATCAGCCTGGTGAATCGCCGCTGCACCCCCTCCATGGCAAGAACATCTTTCCTCAGATGAGGCGACCAAAACTGTACACAGTACTCGAGGTGTGGTCTCACCAGTGCCCTGTACAGCTGCAGCAAGGTATCCCTGTTCCTGTATTCCAACCCTTTTGCTATGAAGGCCAGCATACCGTTTGCCTTCTTGATCGCCTGTTGCACCTGCATGCTCGCCTTCAGTGACTGGTGTACAAGAACACCCAGGTCTCTCTGTACTTCCCCCTCTCCCAATTTATTGCCATTTAAATAATAATTTGCCCTCCCGTTCCTGCACCCAAGGTGGATAACTTCGCACTTGTCCACATTATAGTGCATCTGCCATTTATCCGCCCAATCACCCAGTCTGTCCAAATCGCTCTGGAGCTTCCTGGTCTCCTCCTCTGAGCCCACCCCCCCTCCTAGTTTAGTGTCGTCTGCAAATTTGGAAATGCTGCATCCGACTCCCTGATCCAGGTCATTAATGTAAATTGTGAACAGCTGGGGACCCAGGACAGATCCCTGTGGTACCCCACTTGTTACTGCCTGCCATTCAGAAAATGAGCCTTTTATTCCAACTCTCTGTTTTCTATCTGACAGCCAGTTCTCTATCCACGTCAATACTTTCCCCTTTATCCCATGAGCTTCAATTTTCCCTGCTAATCTTTTATGTGGGACCTTATCGAAGGCCTTTTGGAAGTCCAGGTACACCACATCTACTGGCTCTCCCCCATCTATTTTACCAGTTACTCCCTCAAAAAATTCCAATAGATTAGTCAAGCACGATTTACCCTTTGTAAATCCATGTTGACTCTGTCCTATCCTGTCCCCATTTGCTAAGTGCTCCGCTATTTCATCCTTAATGATGGACTCCAGCATTTTGCCCACAACTGATGTAAGGCTTACAGGTCTGTAATTACCTGCTTTTTCCCTACCCCCCTTTTTGAACAGTGGGGTAACGTTAGCTACCCTCCAATCCATGGGCACTGTTCCCGAGTCTAATGAATTCTGAAAAATCATACTTAGTGCATCCGCTATCTCTAGGGCCACCTCCTTCAGCACCCTAGGATGCATGTTATCAGGCCCTGGGGATTTGTCCGCCTTCAATCCCTTTAGCTTCCTTAACACCATATCCTTAGAGATATTGACTTGCGTCAGTTCCTCCTTTGCAAATGTCCCTATTTTTCCCGATATCCCAGGGAGGTTTTTTGTGTCTTCCTTCGTAAAGACTGACCCAAAGTATGCATTTAGTTGGTCTGCCATTTCTTTATTTCCCGTTATATATTCCCCCGTATCTGACTGCAATGGGCCAACTTTGGTTTTCACCAGTCTTTTCCTCTTGATATACTTATAAAAGCTTTTGGAGTTAGTTTTTATATTTTCCGCCAGCTTGCTTTCGTAAGCTATTTTGCCCCTCTTGATTAAGCCCTTTGTCCTCCTTTGCTCTATCTTAAACTGTTCCCAATCTTCCGCTCTGGCGCTTTTTTTGGCTATTTTATACGCCCTATCTTTGGATTTTATGCTGTCTCTAATTTCCCCTGTTATCCACGGTTGAGTCACCTTTTTAGATTTCCTTTTATGCCAGATTGGTATAAACAATTTTTGCAATTTTGTCATTCTATCTTTAAATGCTTGCCATTGTTTATCTACCTCCAGTCCTCCCAGGAACGTTGTCCAATCAGACCTACTCAGTTCCCGTCTAATGGCATCATAATTCCCCTTGTTTAAATTCAGGACCTTAGTATCTGAGTCAATTTCTTCGCTCTCCATTTCGAGTGAGAAATCGATCATGTTATGATCGCTCTGACCCAAGGGTCCCCGTACAACAAGATTACTAATTTTATTGGCGACATTTTTGCACCACGCATTCTGAGTGAGAGAGAGAGACTTCTGGAGATATTCAATGCTGTGTTGAGGAGTTTTGGGTACTGAGCAGCACTTTGCAGGTTCATTTTGATTTGACCTTCCTTGCATCGATTTAGAAGAGACTATGGGGGCTGCACTCAGCTATTTCCCTGGGACCTCTCCATTGTTCTTTCCAGCAGATTTGATGTACAGGTCGCTCCAGGCCGAGATTCAAGGCTGCAATGAGCAGGATGTGGATGGAGAGCAAGATCAACCCTCCCCTTTAAGAACTGGCCGGCGCCAGTATGTCTGTGTTCCATTGCTGACTGACATCACAATAGCTTCGCCAGCGCTCTGAGGTAGCGCCTCGCTCCTCGGCGTTAGCACCTTAAGAGGTGTGTAGCGCCTGATTTAGCACTCCAATCACCTCCAGGGGCGATGGAAGCCAAGTTTGCAGTCGGAGGCGATAATTAGCGCCAGGCGCTAAACTTTGTGCTCGGCTGATAATTGCGCCCCAAACGGGGCGATACCGAACTTCTCCCCCATAGATTAATACAGCACAGAAGGAGGCCATTCGGCCCATCGTGCCTGTGCCTGCTCTTTGAAAGAGCTCTCCAATTAGTCCCACTCCCCTGCTCTTTCCCCAGAGCCCTGCAAATTTCTCCTTTTCAATTATTTATCCAACTTCCTTTTGAAAGTTATTATTGAATCTGCTTCCACCGCCCTTTCAGGCAGCGCATTCCAGATCACAACAACTCGCTGCTTGAAATTATTATCCTTATGTCACCTTTGGTTCTTTTAGCAATTACCTAAAATCTGAGCCCTCTGGTTACCGAACCTCCTGCTACTGGAATAATCCTGAATATCTCAATTAAATCTCCCCTTAACCTTCTCTGCTCCAAGGGGAACAATTCCAGCTTGTCTAGTCAGAAGTAACTCCAAACCCTCATCCCCGATACCATTCTAGTAAATCCTTCATCCCTGATACCACAATGAAAGGGTTTGATCGGGTAGATGTGTGAGTTCCACATTCTAACCACTCTCTGGGTAAAGACATTTTTCCTGAATTGATTCCACATGTTCTGACCATAGTCATGAGTACAAGTTTGCGGATGACACAAAACTTGGCAACGTAGTAAACAGTGAAGAGTCATAGAGGCACAGAAGGAGGCCATTCGGCCCATTGAGTCTGTGCTGGCTCTCTGTAGAGCAATCCAGTCAGTCCCATTCCCCCACTCTATCACTGTAGCCCTGTCTTATGTTCTTATCAGGTTGCGCCTATACTCATTGGAGTTTAGAAGAATGAGAGGGGATCTTATTGAAACATATAAGATTCTGAAGGGGCTCGACAGGGTAGATGCAGAGAGAATGTTCCCCCTTGTGGGGGAATCTAGAACTAGGGGGCATAATTTCAGAATAAGGGGGCACCCTTTTAAATCGGAAATGAGGAGGAATTTCTTCTCTCAGAGGGTCGTGAGTCTTTGGAATTCTCTTCCCCAGAGAGCTATGGAGGCTGGGTCATTGAATATATTTAAGGTGGAGATAGACAGATTTTTGAATGGTAAGAGAGTCAAGGGTTATGGGGAGCGGGCAGGGAAGTGGAGCTGAGGCCAAGATCAGATCAGCCATGATCTTATTGAATGGTGGAGCAGGCTTCAGGGGCCAAATGACCTACTCCTGCTCCTACGTCTTATGTTCTTATGTGCAAGTTTATTTCCCTCAAGTGCCTATCCAGTCTTTGCTTGAAAACATTGAGTGTCTCCACTTCCACCACTTCCGTTGGCAACGTGTTCCAGGTCCTCACCACTCGCTGCGTAAAAAAGTTTTTCCTCACACCCCCCCTGTATCTCTTGCCCAAAATCTTAAATCTGTGTTCCCTAGTCCTTGTACCATCAGCTAGTAGAAACAGCCTTTCACCGTCTAGCCTATCCAAACCCATCATAATCTTGAACACCTCTATCAAATCACCCGGTAACCTCCTTTGCTCTAATGAAAACAAATCCTAACATCAGCAGTAGGGAAAATGCTAGAGTCTATTATAAAGGATGTGATAACAGGACACATAGAAATTATCAACGGGATTACAGAAAGTCAACATGGATTTATGAAAGGGAAATCGTGTTTGACAAACCTACTGGAGTTTTTTGAGGATGTAACTGGTAGAATAGATAAGGGAGAACCAGTGGATGTGGTTTATTTGGATCTTCAGAAGGCCTTTGATAAAGTCCCACGTAAGAGGTTAGTGTGCAAAATTAAAGCACATGGGATTGGGGGTAATATACCGGCATGGATTGAAAATTGGTTAACAGACAGGAAACAGAGAGTAGGAATAAATGGGTCTTTTTCGGGGTGGCAGGCAGTGACTAGTGGGGTACCACAGGGATTGGTGCTTGGGCCCCAGCTATTCACAATATATAACAATGATTTGGATGAGGGAACCAAATGATGACACGAAACTAGGTGGGATTGTGAGTTGTGAGGAGGATGCAAAGAGGCTTCAAGGCGATTTAGACAAGTTGAGTGAGTGGGCAAATACATGGCAGATGCAGCATAACATGGATAAATGTGAAGTTATCCACTTCGGCAGGAAAAACAAAAAGGCAGAGTATTATTTAAATGGTGATAGATTGGGAAATGTTGATGGACCTGGGTGTCCTTGTATATCAGTCACAGAAAGCAAACATGCAGGTGCAGCAAGCAGTTAGGAAGGCAAATGGTATGTTGGCCTTCATTGCAAGAGGATTTGAGTACAGGAGCAAGGATGCCTTACTACAGTTATACAGGGCCTTGGTGAGACCACACCTGGAGTACTGTGTGCAGTTTTGGTCTCCTTACCCAAGAAAGGATATACTTGCCATAGAGGGAGTGCAGCGAAGGTTCACCAGACTGATTCCTGGGATGGCAGGACTGTCGTATGAGGAGAGATTGGGTCGACTAGGCCTGTATTCACTAGAGTTTAGCAGAAAATTCTGACAGGGCTAGACAGACTGGATGCAGGGAGGATGTTTTCCCTGGTTGGGGGGTCTAGAACGAGGGGTCACAGTCTCAGGATACGGGGTAGGACATTTAGGACTGAGATGAAGAGAAATTTCTTCACTCAGAGGGTGGTGAACCTGTGGAATTCTCTACCACAGAAGGCTGTGGAGGCCAAGTCACTGAATATATTTAAGAAGGAGATCGATAGATTTCTAGACACAAAAGGCATCAAGGGGTATGGGGAGAGAGCGGGAATATGGTATTGAGATAGAGGATCAGCCATGATCATATTGAATGAGAACATAAGAAAGAGGAGCAGGAGTAGGCCATTCGGCCCTTCGAACCTGCTCCGCCATTCAATGAGATCATGGTTGATCTTCTGCCTCAACTCCATTCACCGGCCCTATCGCCATATCCCTTGATGCCCTTACTAGTCAGAAATCTATCGACTTCTGTTTTGAATATACCCAATGACTGAGCCTCCACAGCCCTCTGGGATAGAGAATTCCAAAGATTCACCACCCTCTGTGAAGAAATTTCTTCTCATCTCAGTCCTGAATGGCCTACCTTTGGCTGTGGCCCCTGGTTCTAGACTCCCCAGCCAAGGGAAACATTCTCCCAGCATCCACCCTATCAAGCCCTGTAACAATTTTGCATGCTGCAATGATATCCCCTCTCATTCTTCTGAATTCAAGAGAATACAGGCCTAGTTTACTCAATCTCTTCTCATACGACAGTCCCGCCATCCCAGGAATCAATCTCGTGAACCTTCGTAGCACTCCCTCCATGGCAAGTATATCCTTCCTTAGGTAAGGAGACCAAAATTGTCTCACCAAAGCCCTATATAATTGGAGTAAGACTTTTTTACTCCTGCACTCAAATCCACTTGTAATGAAAGCCAGCATACCATTTGCCTTCCCAATGGCTTGCTGCACCTGCACATTCACTTGCAGTGACTCGTGTACAAGGACACCCAGGTTCCCTTTGAGCATCTGCATTCCCCAATCTTTCACCATTTAGGAAATACTCTGCCTTTCTGTTTTTTCTACCAAAGTGGATAACTTCACATTTATCCACATTATAATCCATCTGCCATGTTCTCGCCCACTCACTGAGCCTGTCGAGATCCCCTTGAAGCCTCTTCACATCCTCTTCGCAACTGACACTGCCACCTAGCTTTGTGTCACCAGCAAATTTGGAAATGTTACATTTAGTCCCCTCATCCAAATCATTGATATAGATTGTGAATAGCTGGGGCCCAAGCACCGATCCTTGCGGTACCCCAATAGTCACAGCCTGCCATCCTGAAAAAGACCCGTTTATCCCTACTGGATGGCGGAGCACGCTCGAAGGGCCGAATGGCCTACTCCTGCTCATATTTTTCTATGTTTCTATGTTAGCTCTAATGAAAACAAATCCAGCTTCTCCACCCTTCAGGGACCTATGCACATTAACTCCCAAGTCCCTCTGTCCCTGCACGCTCTTTAAAACTGTGCCATTAAGTGTATATTGCCTCTCCCTGTTCCTTCTGCCAAAATGGATCACCTCACACTTCTCTGTATTAAATTCCATCTGCCACTTGTCTGCCCATTCTGCTAGCCTTTCTATGTCCTGTAGCAGTCGATTGGTATTGTTCTCACTGTTTGCCACACCCCCAAGTTTGGCGTCATCGGCAAATTTAAAAATTCTACTTTGTATTCCAATATCCAGGTCATTTATATATATCAAAAAAAGCAGTGGCCCCAGCACTGACCCTTGGGGAACACCACTGTCTACCATCCTCCAGTCTGAAAAACAGCCATTTACCACAACTCGCTGTTTTCTATCTTTAAGCCAATTCCTTATCCAAGCTGCCACTGACCCACCTATTCCATGGGCCACAATTTTGTTAACCAGCCTTCTATGTGGTACTTTGTCAAATGCCTTCCGAAAATCCATGGAGACAACATCCATTGCATTCCCTTCATCGATCCTCCCTGTTACTTCATCAAAAAATTCAATTAGATTAGTCAAACACGATCTGCCTTTTACAAATCCGTGTTGGCTCTCCTTGATTATTGTTTCTAAAACTTTACCCACCACTGATGTTAAACTGACCGGCCTGTAGTTACTAGGATTGTCCTTACATCCTTTCTTGAACAATGGTGTCACATTTGCCATTTTCCAATCTTCAGCCACCTCCCCCGCATCTAGGGAAGATTGGAAAATTATGGCAAGCCCTTCCGCTAGCTCCTCCCCTAATTCCCTTGGCAATCTGGGATGCAAGCCATCTGGACCAGCTAACTTATCCACTCTAAGCATACCCAGCCTTTCTAGTGCATCCTGTCGATCAATTTTCACCCCTTCCACCTTTTCCACTTCTACCGATATTTTGTCAGCATCCACCTCCTTAGTAAACACTGATACAAAGTACTCATTGAGTATTCTAGCCTTGCCCTGCGCCTCTAAGCATATATCACCTTCTTTGTCTCTAATAGGCCCCACCCCGCCTCTTACTACCCGCTTACTGTTTACATGCCGGTAGAAGATTTTTGGGTTCCCTTTTATGTTAACCGCCATTCTACTCTCATATTCTCTCTTTGCCAATCTTATTTTCATCTTCACACCCCCTCTCAACTTATTGTATTTGGTCTGGCTCTCCCTTGAAGAATTCACCTGACATGCATCATACACCCTCTTTTTTTTCCCCTGGCTAGATCCCTTCGCATCCCATTGAAGTTAGCCCTATTCCAGTTTAGAAGTTCCACTCTAGATTGTTCCTTGCTCCTCTCCATTGCTAATCTAAATCTTATGATACGATGATCACTTCGTACCCAAGTGTTCTCCCACAGACACTTGGTCGACCTGGCCCACCTCATTCCCCAGCACCAGATCCAGCAATGCCTCCTTCCTAGTTGGACCAAGAACATGCTGGCCAAGGAAATTCTCCTGAACACATTTCAGAAATTCCTCCCCCTCCTTTCCCTTTACCCTGGCATTATCCCAATCGATATTTGGGTAATTAAAGTCACCCAATATCACCACTCTATAGCTCTTGCATATCTCTGCGATTTCCCTGCAGATTTGCTCCTCTACCTCCCTCTCACTATTGAGGCCTATTGAATACCCCCAATAGTGTGATCAGACCCTTTTTGCTCCTCAACTCTAACCAAATAGATTCTGTCCTTGTCCGCTCAAGAACATCCTCCCTTTCTAACATTACAATGTCTTCCTTAATCAGCACTGCCACCCACCTCCCTTTTTTCCTTCCCTATCTTTTCTGAACACCTTGTACCCTTGAATATTAAGTGCCCAGTCCTCACCATTTTTAAGCCATGTTTCCGTTAATGCCACAACATCATATTGCCACACGGCTAATTGTGCTTGTAGCTCACCAACAGGAGGATAGTAGCAGACTTCAGGAGGACATAGACAGTCTGGTGAAATGGGCAGACGCATGGCAGATGCAATTTAATGCGGATAAGTGTGAAGTGATGCACTTTGGGAGTAATAATATTGAGAGACAGTATAAGCTAAATGAGTTCTGATGAAGGGTCATCGACCTGAAACGTTAACTCTCTTTCTCTCCCCACAATACTGCCTGACCTGCTGAGTATTTCTAGCATTTTCTGTTTTTATTTAATCTAAATGGTCCTATTTTGAGGGTGGAGGGGGGGGGGGGGGGGGAGGTGCAAGAACAGATGGACCTGGGGGTGAATATTCACAAATCTTTGACAGTGGCAGGGCAAGTTGATAAGGTGGTTAAGAAAATGTATGGGATATTGGCTTTGTAAACAGGGGCATTGAATACAAAAATAAGGAAGTCATGCTAAACCTTTATAAAACACTGGTTAGACCTCAGCTGGAGTATTGTGTACAATTGTGGGCACCACTTTAGGAAGGATGTCAAGGCCTTGGAGAGGGTACAGAGGAGGTTTACCAGGATGATACCAGGGATGAGGGAGTTCAGTTATGTGGAGATATTGGAGAAACTGAGATTGTTCTCCTCAGAGCAGAGAAGGTTAAGGGGAGATTTAATAGAGGTGTTCAAAAACTATGTGGGGCTTTGATCGAGCAAGTAGGGAGAAACTGTTTCCTCTGGCAGGAGGGTCGGTAACCAGAGGTCATAGATTTAAAATAATTGGTAAAAGAACTAGAGGGAAAATGAGGAGAAGTTTCTTCACACAGAGGGTTGTGAAGATCGGGAACGCACTGCCTGAAAGTGTGGTCAAAAATGAGAAGTCGCACAACACCAGGTTATAGTCCAACAGTTTTATTTGAAATTACGAGCTTTCGGAGCGCTGCTCCTTCGTCAGGTACAGTGAGGGAATACAAATCGGTTACAAAGCCTATATAGACAGAGAACAATGTGTCTGCAGAGATACAATCCGTCAGGGAGGCATTACATCAAAGACACAGCAGAGTACAGCTAAGACAATGAGGTGGGTCACAGGGGGTCCAACGTTTCAAATGCTGCAGTCTGCAGTTAAGCTTTTTACTTTTTTTTAAAACTGGAAATCACATCTGTGAACAAGACAACGACGACTCTAGTCTGGACTCTAGTCACGTCCTGTAGCGTGCCATGAAACCGAGATCCCGGTTGAGGCCATCCTCATGGGTGCGGAACTTGGCTATCAGTTTCTGCTCGATGATTTTGCGTTGTCGTGTGTCTCGAAGGCCGCCTTGGAGAACGCTTACCCGCAGATCCGAGGCTAGCGTTCTCCAAGGCGGCCTTCGAGACACACGACAACGCAAAATCATCGAGCAGAAACTGATAGCCAAGTTCCGCACCCATGAGGACGGCCTCAACCGGGATCTCGGTTTCATGTCACGCTACAGGACATGACTAGAGTCCAGACTAGAGTCGTCGTTGTCTTGTTCACAGATGTGATTTCCAGTTTTAAAAAAAAGTAAAAAGCCTAACTGCAGACGGCAGCATTTGACACGTTGGACCCCCTGTGACCCCACCTCATTGTCTTAGCTGTACTCTGCTGTGTCTTTGATGTAATGCCTCCCTGATGGATTGTATCTCTGCAGACACATTGTTCTCTGTCTATATATACTTTGTATCTGATTTGTATTCCCTCACCACCTGACGAAGGGGCAGCAGCTCCGAAAGCTCGTAATTTCAAATAAAACAGTTGGACTATAACCTGGTGTTGTGCGACTTCTCATTTTTGTCCACCCCAGTCCAACACCAGCATCTCCACATCATGAAAGTGTGGTGGAATCAGATTCCATCGGAACATTCAATTGGACACGTACTTGAAGAGAACTCATTTACAGGGTTATGGGGAAAAAGCCGGGGTGTGGAACTAAATTGGTCAGTCCCAAGAGCCGGCACAGGCACGATGGTCACATATATATATATATATATAAAAATGATCTAGATGAGGGAACTAGATGTAATATCTCCAAGTTTGCAGACGACACAAAGCTGGGTGGGCATGTGTGCTGTGAGGAGGATGCCGAGAAACTCCAGGATGATTTGGACAGGTTGGGTGATTAGGCAGAAGCATGGCAGATGCAGTATAATGTGGATAAATGCGAGGTTATCCACTTTGGTGGCAAAAACAGGAAGACAGATTATTATCTGAATGGCAATAGATTGGGAGAAGGGGAAGTGCAAAGAGACCTGGGTGTCCTTGTGCACCAGTCGCTGAAGGTAAGCATGCAGGTGCAGCAGGCAGTTAAGAAGGCAAATGGTATGTTGGCTTTCATAGCGAGAGGATTCGAGTACAGGAGCAAGGATGTCTTGGTGAGACCACACTTTGAGTATTGTGTGCAGTTTTGGTCGCCTTATCTGAGGAAGGATGTTCTTGCCATGGAGAGAGTGCAGTGAAGATTCACCAGACTGATACCTGGGATGGCAGGAATGATGTATGAGGAGAGATTGGGTCGATTAGGCTTATATTCACTAGAATTTAGAAGAATGAGAGGGGATCTCATTGAAACTTATAAAATTCTAACAGGACTAGACAGACTAGATGCAGGAAGGATGTTCCCGATGGCGGGGGAGTCCAGAACCAGGGGTCACAGTCTAAGGATAAGGGGTAAGCCATTTAGGACTGAGATGAGGAGGAATTTCTTCACCCAGAGAGTGGTGAACCTGTGGAATTCTCTACCACACAAGGCAGGTGAGGCCAATTCATTAAATATATTCAAGAAGGAGTTAGATATATTTCTTAAGGCTAAAGGGATCAAGGGATATGGGGAGAAAGCAGGGACAGGGTCCTGAATTTGGATGATCAGCCATGATCTCATTAAATGGCAGGCTCGAGGGGCCGAATGGCCTACTCCTGCTCCTATCTTCTATGTTTCTTTGGCCTCTTTCTATGCTGTAAGATTCTGTGAGTCTATGGTGTTGTGACCTTCTTGGGGTTGGGGGTTTGATGTAAAGTGACCTTCACTTACCTCGAGACTTACAGTGACACTCGCTCTGGAGAACACAAGACCCATTCTGCAGGAGCCGGTCAACTGGACAACCACAGGATGACCGGCAATCGGGGCCGGTATCGGTAACGTCATCGTCCAGACAAAGCACATCCGGAGAGAGATCGTCACAAGATCGAGGACACGACCGGCCACAGGGCAATAATACCTGGTCCCCGGCACAATCTGTGAACAAGAGTAACCAGTCACACGGATGGCTCAGACTGACCCCCACACTCCCCTGAGCCCCCCAACCCCGACTCCCACTTCACACTCCCCACAACCCCTGGCACAATCTGTGAACAAGAGTGACTGGTCACAGGCTCTGACCAACGGGACCTGGTCTCCTCAAGGACTGTGCAGTGGTCACTCCAACCAATACTGTCATTGACAGATGGGGAAAGGCTAGGAACAGCGGAGGTCCAAAGAGATTTAGGGGTCCATGTACACAGATCACTAAAATGTAGCAGTCAGGTACAAAAAATAAATCAAAAAGTCTCATGGAATCAGCTTTCCCTTTGGGTCCTTAATTCCCAAGCAAACCGCTTACACTGTGTATGTTTATGAAAAGTTTTAGGGATCAATTTAATGTTGCCTGCTAATCCTTTCTCATTGCCTTCAGTATTAACTTTTTCAATTCCATCCTGTACTTTCCATAATCTTCGATAAGGTGCCACACAAGAGGTAATTAAACAAAATTAGGGCTCATGGGATTGGGGGTAATGTACTAGCATGGATTGAGGATTGGTTAACGGACAGAAAACAGAGAGTAGGAATAAACGGGTCATTTTCGGGTTGGCGGGCTGTAACCAGTGGGGTACTGCAAGGATCAGTGCTTGGGCCTCAGCTATTCACAATCTATATCAATGATTTGGATGAGGGGACCGAGTGTAATATATCCAAGTTTGCTGATGATACAAAGCTGGGTGGGAATGTAAGTTGTGAGGAGGATGCAAGGAGGCTTCAAGGGGAAGCCCCTCCGGAACCTTCTTCCCCTTCACTTTCCTCTGACCCCCCTTCTCCCAATCTCACCCCCTGCCGCGTTTTCACTATCCCCTCTGACCTTCCCCTCTCTGACTCCGAACGATCAGTCCTCAGCAAAGGCCTGAGCTTCATCCCCTTACGCCCCCATCTCAATGAATTTCGAGCTCGGCACGATGCTGAGCTCTTTTTCCGCCGCCTCCGTCTCCGTGCCCACTTCTCTGGCCAGGAGTCTTCCCCCCGCACGGCTGACCCTTTCTCCCGCTTTCAGAATTCTCGTTCCACCTGGACCCCTCCCTCTGGCCTCTTACCCTCTCTTGATCTTTTCATTGCTAACTGCCGCCGTGACATCGGCCAGCTCAATTTCTCTGCTCCCCTCACTCACTCCAACCTACCTCCCTCTGAACTTGCAGCACTCCATTCTCTCCGATCCAACCCTGACATTGTCATTAAACCTGCTGACAAGGGTGGCGCTGTTGTTGTTTGGCGAACCGACCTCTACCTAGCGGAAGTTGAACGCCAACTCTCTGACACCTCCTCCTACCTCCACCTGGACCATGACCCCACTACCGAACATCAAGCCACCGTGTCCAAGACTGTCACTGACCTCATCTCCTCTGGAGATCTTCCCCCCACGGCCGCCAACCTCATAGTTCCCCAACCCCGCACAGCCCGCTTCTACCTCCTTCCCAAGATCCACAAACAGGACTGCCCCGGTAGACCCATCGTTTCAGCCTGTTCTTGCCCCACGGAACTTATCTCTTCCTATCTCGACTCTATTTTTTCTCCCCTTGTCCAGTCTCTTCCCACCTACATCCGCGACTCTTCCGATGCCCTCCGCCATTTTAACAGTTTCCAGTTTCCCGGCCCCAACCGTCTCCTCTTCACTATGGACGTACAATCCCTCTACACCTCCATTCCCCACCAGGATGGCCTGAGGGCGCTCCGCTTCTTCCTTGAACAGAGGCCCAACCAGTCCCCATCCACCACCACCCTCCTCCGCCTGGCTGAACTTGTTCTCACATTGAACAACTTCTCCTTTGACTCTACCCATTTCCTCCAAATTAAAGGTGTTGCTATGGGTACCCGCATGGGTCCTAGCTATGCCTGCCTTTTCGTGGGATATGTGGAACACTCTTTGTTCCAGTCCTACTCGGGTCCCCTCCCTCACCTCTTTTTCCGGTACATTGATGACTGTATCGGTGCCGTCTCCTGCTCTCGCCCTGAACTAGAACATTTCATTCACTATGCTTCCAATTTCCACCCTTCCCTCACCTTCACATGGTCCATCTCCGACTCTTCTCTTCCCTTCCTCGACTTCTCCATCTCCATCTCTGGGGATAGGTTATTGACTAACATTCACTACAAGCCCACCGACTCCCACAGCTACCTGGACTACACTTCCTCCCACCCCGCCTCCTGTAAGGACTCTATTCCATTCTCCCAGTTTCTCCGTCTCCGCCGCATCTGCTCTGATGATGCCACCTTCCATACCAGTGCTTCCGACATGTCTTCCTTTTTCCTCAACCGAGGATTCCCCTCTACCGTGGTCGACACGGCCCTCGACCGTGTCCGTTCTATCTCCCGCACATCTGCCCTCACCCCTGCCCCTCCCTCCCGGAACCACGATAGGGTTCCCCTTGTCCTCACCTTTCACCCCACCAGCCTCCACATTCAACGGATCATCCTCCGCCATTTCCGCCACCTCCAGCGTGATCCCACCACCAAACACATCTTCCCCTCACCTCCCCTTTCAGCATTCCGCAGGGACCGCTCCCTCCGCGACACCCTAGTCCACTCCTCTACCACCCCCAGCACCCCTTCCCCTTCGCCCGGCACCTTCCCGTGCACGCGCAGGAGATGCAACACATGCCCTTATACCTCCCCTCTTCCCACTGTCCAGGGCCCCAAACACCCCTTCCAGGTGAAACAGCGATTTACTTGTACTTCCTGCAATTTAGTATACTGTATTCGCTGCTCACGATGTGGACTCCTCTACATTGGGGAGACCAAACGCAGATTGGGTGACCGCTTTGCGGAACACCTCCGTTCAGTCCGTAAGGGGGACCCCGAGCTCCCGGTGGCCTGTCACTTTAATTCACCGCTTCACTCCCACTCTGACCTCACCGTCCTCGGCCTAATACACTGTTCCACGGAAGCTCAGCGTAAGCTCGAGGAACAGCACCTCATCTTTCGTTTAGGCACGCTACAGCCCTCTGGACTCAATATCGAGTTCAACAATTTTAGATCATAACCTCAGCTCCAATCACATTTATATTTTATTTTATCTACCCTTTTATTTGTCCCCCCCACCTTTTTTTTCCTCCTAGAAGCTGGCAGCTGTCCTTCATTCTGCCAGTAGATTTCACACTTCATTCAGCCTTAATCTGTCACATTAACACCACCTCTAGCCTTGCATATCTCTTAATGTCTCTGAATGTCTCTTCATCTCCTCCTTTGTTCCTTTATCCCCTCCCCATACACAGGCTAAGTGAGTGGGCAAGAACATGGAAAATGGAATATAATGTGGAGAAATGTGAAGTTATCCACTTTGGTAGGAAAAATAGAAAAGCAGAGTATTTTTTAAATGGTGAGAGATTGGGAAATGTTGGTGTTCAGAGGGACCTGGGTGTCCTTGTACACGAATCACGGAAAGTTAGCATGCAGGTACAGCAAGCAATTAGGAAAGCAAATGGTATGTTGGCCTTTATTACAAGAGGATTTGAGTATAAGAGTAAAGACGTCTTACTGCAATTATATAGGGCCCTGGTGAGACCACACCTGGAGTATTGTGTACAGTTTTGGTCTCCTTACCTAAGGAAGGATATACTTGCCATAGAGGGAGTGCAACGAAGGTTCACCAGACTGGTTCCTGGGATGGGAGGATTGTCCTATGAGGACAGAGTGAGTAGACTAGGCCAATATTCCTTAGAGTTTAGAAGAATGAGAGGTGATTTCATTGAAACATCCACAATTCTTACAGGGCTTGACAGGGTAGATGCAGGGAGGATGTTTCGCCTGGCTGGGGAGTCTAGAACCAGGGGTCACAGTCTCAGAATAAGGGGTCGGCCATTTAGGACTGAGATGAGGAGAAATTTCTTCACTCAGGGTGGTGAATCTTTGGAATTCTCTACCCCAGAGGGCTGTGAAGGCTCAGTTGTTGAGTATATTCAAGACAGAGATCGATAGATTTTTGAATATTAAGGGAATCAAGGGATATGGGGATAGTGCAGGAAAGTCTGCCATGATCTTATTGAATGGCGGAGTAGGCTCGAATGGCCAAATGGCCTACTCCTGCTCCTATTTCATGTTCTTATGTTCCTGGTTATTAACTGAATCTTGCTCCCAGCATTTGTCATAAGCCTCCTTTTCCTGTTTAATTTTAACTTTTATTTGAGAATTGAATTTGGGAAAATAAAATGGACAGCAATATTGGCAAACAATGATGTAGAACAGCAATGGGAAACATTTAAAACAGTGTTCAACAGTGTCAAAAAAAAATATTCCGCTAAAAAACATGAACAAGATTAGTACTGCCCCTCCCTCAGTACTGCATTGGAGATTTTTGTGCTCAAGTCCCTGGAGTGGGACTTGAACCCACGACCTTCTGACTCAGAGGCAAGAGTGCTACCCATTGAGCAACAGCTGACACCATGAAGAAGTAAAAGTAGAGGAACTAAAAGTAGGGGAACATCTAGGCAATAGTGACCATAATATAATACACTTTAAGATAATAATTGAGAAGGACATAAGTATGATGAAGACCAGGGTAATAGATTGGAGAAAAGCTGATTTTGAGGGGCTGAGAATAGAACTTGGGAAAATAAAATGGACAATAATATTGGCAAACAATGACGTAGAACAGCAATGGGAAACATTTAAAACCATGTTCAACAGAGTCCAGGAAGAAGGCTTCTTTGGCAGCACCTCCCAAACCCATGACCTCTACCACCTAGAAGGACAAGGGCAGCAGGCACACGGGAACACCACCACCTCCAAGTTCCCCTCCAAGTCATACACCATCCTGACTTGGAAGTATATCACCGTTCCTTCATTGTCGCTGGGTCAAAACCCTGGAACTCCCTCCCTAACAGCACTGTGGGAGCACCTTCACCACACGAACTGCAGCGGTTCAAGAAAGCAGCTCACCACCGCCTTCTCAAGGGCAATTAGGGATGGGCAATAAATGCTGGGCTTGCCAGCGACGCCCACAGCCCATAAACGAATAAAAAAATATATAAACTAATCAAACTCAAAGAGGATAAAACCCCTGGTCCAGACAGATTACATCCACGCATTTTAAAAGAATCTAGGGAAGAGATAGCAGAGGCATTACTGCACATATTTAATAATTCATTAGAAAAAGGTGTTGTGCCAGAAGACTGGTGGATAGCTAACGTAATACCGATATTTAAGGGAGATAGAACATGTCCAGGCAATTATAGACCAGTCAGCTTAACATCGGTGGTAGGAAAAATAATGGACTCTACTAAAGGAGAAAATAGAAGAACATCTAGAAACCAAAAATATAATAATGAATAGTCAGCATGGATTTCAAAAGGGAAAGTCTTGCTTGACCAACTTCATTATTTGAAGAGGTAACAGAGAGAGTAGACAAGGGTAATGCAGTAGATGTAATTATCTAGATTTTCAAAAGGCCTTTGATAAGGTACCCCATAATAGACTGATGAACAAGGTCAGAAAATGCGGAGTCAGGGGACAAGTAGCAGAATGGATTGCTGGCTGGCTTCAAGACAGAAAGCAGTGAGTAGGGGTAAAGGGTAGCTATTTACTGTGGCAGAAGGTAGGTAGTGGTGTTCCACAAGGATCAGTGCTGGGACCACTGTTGTTCACAATTTATATTAACAATTTAGACTTTGGAATCAAAAACATAATTTCTAAATTTGTGGACAACACCAAATTCGGGCGGGATAGTTAATATTGAGGAGGACTGCAGCAAATTACAGGAGGACATTAATAAACTTTCAGAATGGGCATATAATTGGCAAATGAAATTCAATACAGATAAATGTGAGGTATTACACTTTGGTAGGAAGAATAGGGAGGTCGCTTATTACTTGGAAAATATGAATCTAAATGGGGTAGAGGAGCAAAGGGATCTCGGAGTACAAATCACTGAAAGTAGCGACGCAGGTTAATAAGGCCATAAAAAAAAGCAAACCAAGCACTCGGGTTTATTTCTAGAGGGATAGAATTAAAAAGTAGGGACGTTATGCTAAACCTGTATCGAACCTTGCTTAGACCAGACTTGGAGAACTGCGTACAATTCTGGTCGCCATATTCTAAAAAGGATATAGAGGCACTGGAGAGGGTGCAGAGAAGATTCACAAGGATGATACCAGAAATGCGAGGGTATACATTTCAGGAAAGGATGAACAGGCTGGGTCTCTTCTCTTGAAAAAAGATTGAGGGGTGACCTAATAGAGGTCTTTAAAATTATGAAAGGTTTTGATAGAGTGGATACAGAGAGAATGTTTCCACTTGTGGGGAAGAGCAAAACTAGAGGCCATCAATATAAGATAGTCACCAAGAAATCCAATAGGGAATTCAGAATAAACCTCTTTACTCAGAGAGTGGTTAGAATGTGGAACTCGTTATCAATGTTCCATGTAATTTTTTCTGGCTGTGCGGCCCTTCAATTTTTCACGCATGCACGATTATCTCCAATGAAAAGCCGGTGAGTCGCCTCACGAGACCTCCAGACCGCTCAGCTCAGCGGGAACGTCACTCGCTACCACAGGGAGTGGTTGAGGTGAATAGTATAGATGCATTTAAGGGGAGGCTGGACAAGCACAAGGGAGAATGGAATAGAGGGTTATGCTGATAGAGTTAGATGAGGAAAGACGGGAGGAGGCTCGAGTGGAGTATAAACACCGGCATGGACTATTTTTGTGCTGTATATTCTATGTAATTTCCTTTGTCATCCAGGGCGCATTAGCTTTGGATGCTCTATCTTTTCTCTTCAAAGGAATATGCCTAGTTTGTACCTGAACTATCTCTTCCCTGAATGTCCCCCATTGCTCCGTTACTGCTTTTCCCTGCAATCGCCTTTTCCAGTCTACCTGTGCTAGGTCCCTTCTTAAATCACTCAAATTAGTTCTTCCCCAGTTGAGCATTTTTACCTTCGATATTTTCTGGTCTCTTTCCATAATTACTTTAAACCGAATGATGTTGTGGTCACTGTTAGCTAGATGATCTCCGACTGTAACACACTCCACTTGCCCTATTTCATTTTCCAGAACCAGATCCAACACTGCTTCCTTCCTCGTTGGACTGGAGACATATTGATTGAGAAAGTTTTCCTGTGCACATAAGAACATAAGAAATAGGAGCAGGAGTAGGCCAATTGGCCTCTCAAGCCTGTGCCGCCATTCAATAAGATCATGGCTGATCTGATCCTAACCGCCAATCTACTATCACAGAACCATCTCCTGAACCTAACAGAATTGGACACACGAAATAGGAGCATATCAGAAATTCCTCTCCTTCCCTACCCTTAGCACTGTTTTTCCCAGTCTATATTAGGGTAATTAACCTCTCCTAATATTACTACTCTATTTTTGTTACACGCCTTTGAAATTTGCTCATCTATCTCCTCCTCACTGTTTGGAGCTCTATAAAAAACTCTCAACAATGTGACAGCTCCCCCTCTGTTCCTCAACTCAAGCCAAACAGATTCAGTCCTAGAAGCATCTAGTAAATCCTTTTTATTTAGAACTGTAACATCATCCTCAATCAATACTGCCACGCTCCTCCTCTTTTTCCTTCTCTCATTCCTGAATACTTGGTAACCAGGAATATTAAGAACCCATTCCTGGCTTGTTTGAGCCATGTCTCTGCTACTGCAACCAGGTCTTAATCCCACGTAGCAACTTGTGGCTGCAGCTCACCGACCTTATTAGTTACACTGCGGGCATTAACGTGCACACAATTCAATACCTCCTTCATCACTTTTGCTATTTTCCTCAATCTGGTCCCTGCAATTTTTGGAATATTTCTAATTTTACTGCAGTTAATCTCTCTGGCCGCTGATCTCATTGCTGCTCCTTTCTGCTATTTTCTGTTTCCCCTCCCACTAGATTACATAAACTAGGCTTGTATTCCCTGGAATATAGAAGGTTAAGGGGTGATTTGATTGAGGTTTTTAGGATTTTGAAAGGAATTGATGGGATAGAGAGAAACTTACTCTGCTGGTGGGGGAGTTTAGGACAAGGGGACATGACCTTAAAATCAGAGCCAGGCCATTCAGGAGAGAGGTTAGGAAACACTTCCTCACACACAGGGTGGTGGAAGTGTGGAACTCTCTCCCACAAAAAGCAGTAGATGCTGGGGCTCGATTAATAATTTCAAATCTGAGATCAATAGATTTTTGCTAGACAAGGGTATAAAAAGATAAGGAGCCAAGGCGGGTGGATGGAGTTAAGATACAGATCCGCCATGATCTTATTGAATGGAGGAACAGGCTCGAGGAGCTGAATGGACTCCTCCTGTTCCTATGTTCCTAACTGTGACAGGTAGATTGCAGAGGATCAAGTAAATTTTTTTCTTCTGTTGGTTCTCTCACCACCTGTCGCAGGCCCAGACTGGCAGCTATGTCCTTCAGGACTCGGCCAGCTCAGTCAGTAGTGATGCTACCGAGCCACTCTTGGTGATGAACATTGAAGTCCCCCACCCAGAGTACATTCTGTGCCCTTGCTACTCTCAGTGCTTCTTCCAAGTGGTGTTCAACATGGAGGAGTACTGATTCATCAGCTGAGGGAGGGCGGTAGGTGGTAATCAGCAGGAGGTTTCCTTGCCTGTGCTTGACCTGATACCATGAAACTTCATGGGGTCCAGAGTCAATGTTGAGAATTCCCAGGGCCACTCCTTCCTGAGTGTATACCACTGGTCTGGTCTGGTCTGGGCAGAGCCCTTTGTTGAGTCCTGATTCGACGCCGAGTGGGTTGTCCGGTTTTATTCTTATTCTTTGCAGGGGTTTGATACTCGCTGGGCTGGCCCCGTTCCCTCTAGAAACATCCTGCCATCCCTCTGTGCTCCCAGCACACTGACCCAGTGTCATACCTGCACTCTGACCTTCTCATACAAACCTGCACACACACTGGAATTGTCGTGACATACTCGGCTCTGCTCCGCTTCGCCTTTACACTGCTCGCCTCCAAATCGTGGCGGAGGGCTGCCACACCTCCGGGCTCGCACTGACACACCAACACAGCCATCGCATGTCGACCAGGCTGTCCATGGGCTCCAGTCTCCATCTACTGCACGGGGAGAAATCAAATCCGGACAATCAGTCGGGTCATTCTGCTTGCAACCAGCACGGTGAGCTGTCTCTGTCTCTGTCCCCCTCTCCGTCTCTCCCCCTCCCCATCTCTCCGTCTCTCCGATTCCTCCACATTCCCACTTTTCCTTCTACATTTCCACAGTCACAATGATCACCACCCCCCCACATCAATCCCCCCCACGATCTGCACCCAGCCCCCGCCCCCTACCGATCCGCCCTAGCTCTTGCCCAGTCTTCTGGACCCTCCCTTTGCTCAGTTGGGATGGACTTTGGACAATGGGCTACCTGGACAGAAAGACACGGAGGGGCAGCGCTCCCTGCTGATCTGCAGGCCGATGTCTCCGTACAGCTGCTCCGCTCCCTCGCACGCCGTTCCGTTGTTCTGGGGCTGAGGACAGGCACAGGAGCGATAACGTGAAGTCGTCTCTGCACCACAGGTTTTGGAACAGGGGGTCCAGGGAGACCAGGGGCACCAGCCTCCGTCCACTGTCAGAGAGAGGAGAGCGCGGCGTCAGAGAGCAATTGTGAGCAGACAATGAGTGTGAGCAGAGAGTGAGTGTGAGAATGAATGTGAACACGAGAGGCATTGTGTGAGCAAGAGCAAGTGTGAGCAGCGAGTGCCAGCAGAGAGTGCGTGTGAGCACAAGAGTGAATGTGAGCAGAAGAGTGTGAGTGTGAGCAGAGAGCAAGTGTGAGCAGTGAGTGTCAGCAGAGAGTGTGAGTAGAGAGCAAGTGTGAGCACAAGAGCGTGAGTGTGAGCAGAGAACAACTGTGAGCAGCGAGTGGGTGTGAGCAGAGAGTGAGTGTGAGCAGAGAGTAAGTGTGAGCACAAGAGCGTGAGTGTGAGCAGCGAGTGTGAGCGGAGAGCGAGTGCTCTGGGGATGAAGTGTGATCAGAGATACATGTGTTAAGGAGTGAGTGTGCGTCATCAGAGGAAAATTTGAGGAAACCTGTGAGCAGAATGTGCGAGAATTAGAGAATGAGTGAGAACAGAGGGTTTGACCAGTACACCATGTGAGTGAGGGGACGGTCAGTGAGTGTGGGGACGGTCAGCGAGTGAGAGGATGGAGGTCAGCAAGATCATAGAATCTTACAACATAGAAGCAGGCCATTTGGCCCATTGTGCCTCTGCCGGCTCTTTGAAAGAGCTCTCCAATTAGTCCCACTCCCCAGCTTTTTACTCCCACACCTCAGATGCCAGAGGCCAGCGAGATGCCAGAGGCCAGCGAGATGCCAGAGGCCAGCGAAGGACTGGACATACTCACCAGCGCAGGGCTGATTGCTGCACGTTAATTCTCCCTTCAGACAGGAACTGAAAACAAGAGAGGGAGAATTTCAGAATTGAGTTCTAACCAAACATTCATCCTGAAACCTTAAACCAGCTTTTCCCCTCAGTGATTGAGTGCTATGGTGGGCTCTTATTACAGATTTCACTGCAATACAAACTTTCAAAACTCAAGACTGAGTCTCAGAATCGAGCAAAAATGGAAAAAGAGCATGGAGAATTCGCACACATACTTTCTATAGCTACTGGCAAGTTTCAATATTTCAGTTGGAGAAAGTACAGACTGAAACACCAGCAGATGTCACCCGAGGACCAGAGCTCAGTCCATCAGGAGATGCAGCGAGTGAGATGGTGCAGGAGAGGAGTCAGATTCCTGGGGCACTGGGACCAGTTCTGGGGCAGGAGTGGATGTACAGCTTGGACTGGCTTCACCTGAAGAAGATTGGAAATAATGTCCTCACTGAGAGTGTGACTAGTGCTGGGGGAGGGTTTAAAGTAACATGGCAGTGAATAAAGGAGCAGAAAATAAGGGACAAGGGGTTTAGGAAAGGAAAAAGAGAAAAAAAAGAGATCAGAAGGAGGAGGGAAAGGAAGAGGGATGAAAACAAGTAAGATTGAGAGAGAGAGAGAGAGAGAGAGAGAGAGAGAGAGAGGGTTCATTTGTATGTATGGAAATTCTTAAGTATTGTGAATAAAACTGGTGAGGCGGAGACACGAGATACTCTCGGGGAAATACGAATGACAGCCGGGAGAGAGACAGGGCTGGATTTTACCTGCCGAGATGAGTTGGGGGCGGGACTGCTGCCTTCCGGGTTCTAGTCCCGCCCCCAGCGGCGTCCGACGCATAGACGCTATTTTCCCCTGATTGGTCTGGTTAAGCCCGCCCTGTGGGCTTGCCGGCCAATTAAGGGAAAGCCAGTGTCAAATGACATCAGTTGATGATGCTTCATCTGCTGGTTTTCTTAAAGTGACATGAACCTTTTACTTTTGATAGATGATCTGTCAGTGTTTAACAGCATTGAGGTGCTGTCAAACACTGACAATCACTGTACAAAGGTGAGCCCTTGCACCCAGGCTCTCCACTGACTCGCTCCTTAGGATTAAACAGATGGCAGCTCCAGGTGATGGTACAGAAGCGATCTGTCACTTCTCCCAATGAGGTGAGGCCACACAAACACTTCAAAGCTTGTCACCTACAGAAAAATCTAAACACTATGGCCCAAAAATTCGTGAGGAAGCCTTCGTGCGAGGGTAAGGCTTCCCCGCGATCTCTCACTGCGCGTTGGCTTTTTCAGTTCCAGCTCGCACGAACTTGATGTTCTGGACAGCTGCTGTGCTGGGCTTGCGTATCCCACAGGCGTAGTTAATTCGTGCGAGCTGTGGGATCACGTGACTCAGTTAGAGCCAATGGCAGCACACCATCTTCCATTCATAACTTTCACATAAGTGCTGTGAAAGCTATGAATACTATAGCCCCCCAAAATAACAGCTAAACCTCAATTAAATTTAAAAAAAAACCATCACATTAATAAAATAAGTATAGTTAAATAAATTAACCATTTTAAATAAAAAATTAAATTTTTGAAAAAATTTTAAATCTTTTAAAAAGTTATAAAAATAAACTTACCTGTCTTTAAAGTCTCTAAAAAAGATATACCTGTTAAAAAAAAATTCAAAATAATACTTAATTCACTACTTACCTTGTTAAAAGTGGGTCTTACTCCTCCTTTTTTTAATGTGTAAAATCTTCCATACTTACCTGCGCGTTGAAACCACTAAGTGCACTGCATGCGCGCAGCCTGTAGCGCGCACGCGGTTCAGCTAGGAACCGCCCCCTTTTCCATTCACCAAGTGCCAGTTTTCAGCGCATGCGCGGTGCATGCAGAAAACCGGCAATTGGAGACAGAATACGCGAGAGTACACAGTGCGTACTCTCGCGTAGCGGCACTAATTTTTAGGCCATTAAAAATGACTTTCCCAACATTTCCTTACCTCTGATACTCACCAGTGTCCCATTGAATCGTTCACACCACTCTGCGGCTGTCATCTATACATAAACATTACAACAGACCCACAGCACGCCTCACTTACCCTGGCGGGGTTCCCAGACGTCAGGAAGCCTGCAGCAGAAATCTCAAAATGGGAAAAAGCCTCTTAACTGCCTGTTAACTACCTGTTAACAGGCAGTTAAGTGGCTATAATCCTCGTCTGGCCGCTAGGAGTCGGGTCCCTGCGCAAATCGGGGACCCGACTCCCGGGAAGATTGGTTGGGAGCAGGTTCGGGACCCGCTCCCATTTTTTTTGACTTTCCCAGCAGTCCCGCCTCCTCAGGGCTGGGAAAATCCAGCCCCCAGACTCAGGACTGGAGCTGGACAGTCCTGGTTACCATGACAGCGACAGGAAGCAGCGATGGAAGAACGGAAGGTTCACTGTACTGGGATCTATTATAAACCACCCAACAGCGGGGAGAAGATAAAAGAAGAAATATGATTAGATTTACGATAAATGTCAGGCTCATAATTCAGTCGAGTCTCCAGCAGAATATAGTAAGTACAGAGGACTGAAAAGGGGAATAAGAGGGACTGAGAGAATCATAGAATGGTTACAGCACAGAAGGAGGCCATTCGGCCCGTCGAGCCCGTGCCGGCTCTCTGCAAGAGCACCTCAGCTAGTCCCACTCCCCCGCCCTTTCCCCGTAGCCCTGCAAATTTTTTTCCCCTTCAGGTACTTATCCAATTCCCTTTTGAAAGCCACGATTGAATCTGCCTCCACCACCCTCTCAGGCCGTGCATTCCAGGTCCTCACCACTCGCTGCGTAAAAAAGTTTTTCCTTATGTCGCCTTTGGTTCTTTTACCAATCACCTTAAATTTGTGTCCTCTGGTTCTCGACCCTTCCGCCAATGGGAACAGTTTCTCTCTATCTACTCTGTCCAGACCCCTCATGATTTATAATACCTCTGTCAAATCTCCTCTCAACCTTTGCTGCTCTAAGGAGAACAACCTCAGCTTCTCCAGTCTATCCACGTAACTGAAGTCCCTCATCCCTGGAACCATTCTCGGAAATCTTTTCTGCACCCTCTCTAAGGCCTTCACATCCTTCCTAAAGTGCGGTTCTCAGAATTGGACACAATACTTCCGTTGAGGCCGAACCAGTGTTTTATACAGGTTCATCATAACTTCCTTGCTTTTGTACTCTATACCTCTATTTATGAAGCCCAGGATCCCGTAAGCTTTTTTAACCGCTTTCTCGACCTGCCCTGCCACCTTCAACGATTTGTGCACATGTACCCCCAGGTCTCTCTGTTCATGCACCCCCTTCAGAATTGTACCCTTTAGTTTATATTGCCTCTCCTCGTTCTTGAGACTATGAGAATAGATTAGCGGCTAACATAAAAGGGAACACTAAAGTCTTTTATAAACATATAAATAGTAAGCGGTTAGTCAAAGGAAGGGTGGGGCCGATTAGGGACTAAAAAGGAGATCTTCTCTATGGGGAAAGAGCGGGGGAGTGGGATTAATTGGAGAGCTCTACCAAAGAGCCAGCACAGGCACGATGGGCCGAATTACCTCCTTCTGTGCTGTATCATTCTATATTTCTTATGGAGGCAGAGGGCATGGCTGAGGTAATAAATGAGTCCTTTACATCTGTCTTCACTGGAGAAGAGGATCTGCCAATGTAGCAGTAAAGGAGGAGGCAGTAGCGATATTGGACAGGATAAAAATAGATAAAGAGGAGGCTCTGGCCACAATCTTCCAATCCTCATTCATAAATGCAAGCCAGCGCGGATTTGTTAAAGGCAAAGACATCTTCCAGTTCGGATGAAAGGTCATCGACCTGAAACATTAAGTCTGTTTCTCTCTCCACAGATGCTGCCTGACCTGCTGAGCTACGTTCTCTTTAAGCCTCGCAGCTCTCAGGACCACTCACCCAGCCGGCTCACCAGCTTTTCAATGAGAGAAACCGTGGCAATGTTTGAGACTGACACTCACCAGTTATTGCAGCCGTCACCTTGCGGTATGACCGTACCCGGTAAGTATCTCTTCCTTGTTATCAGATCGAGACATGTACAGTCCTGTCGCTCAACGCACGAGGTCCCGTTCTCGTTTAACACCTTCCCACTCGTACAGTAACAGCCCGGCTCACAACTCCAGACACAATGCTAGAAAACAGTAACATGCAGAGTGACACAATCAATGTGACACAAACACAATGTAAACCCTGGTCAGTGGCGGGTTTGACCCCGTTCAGTGGCGAGTCACTGCTCTCAACTCTGGGATGAGAGGGATGTCCTATGAGGAGAGATTGGACTCTAGGGGAAATCAAGGGATATGGGGATTGGGTGGGAAAGTGGATTTGAGTTAGAAGATCAGCCACGATCTTATTGAATCGGCTCGAGGGGCCAATTGGCCTACTCCTGCTCCTAATTCTTATGTTCTTAACTTGTATTTATATAGCGCCTTTAACGTAGTAAAACGTCCCAAGGCACTTCACAGGAGCGATATAAAACAAAATTTGACACCAAGCCACACAAGGAGATATTAGCACAGGTGACAGTCACAGAGGTGGGTTTTAAGGAGCATCTTAAAGGAGAAAAGAGAGGTAGAGCGGTTTAGGGAGGGAATTCCAGAGCTTAGGGCCTTGGCAGCTGAAGGCACGACCGCCAATGGTTGAGCGATTAAAATCAGGGATTCCCAAGAGGCCAGAATTAGAGGAGCACAAATGATTGAGGGTTATGGGGCTGGAGGAGGTTACAGAGATAAGGAGGGGGCATGGCCATGAAGAAATCTGAAAACAAGGATGAGAATTTAAAAATCAAGTTGTTGCTTAACCAGGATGTCAGCGAGCACAGGGGTGATGGGCGAACGAGACTTGGTGCGAGTTAGGACACGGGCAGCCGAGTTTTGAATGACCTCAAGTTTACGTAGGGTAGAATGTGAGAGGCCAACCAGGAGTGCATTGGAATAGTCAAGTCTAGAGGTAACAAAGGCTTGGATGAGGGTTTCAGCAGCAGATGAGCTGAGGCAAGGGCTGAGACGGGCGATGTTACGGAGGTGGAAGTAGGTGGTCTTTGTTATGGCACGGATATGTGGTCGGAAGCTCATCTCAGGGTCAAATATGACACCAAGGTTGTAAACAGTGTGGTTCAGCCTCAGACAGATACTAGGGAGAGGGATGGAGTCATAACATAAGAACACAAGAAATAGGAGCAGGAGTCGGCCATTTGGCCCCTCGAGCCTGCTCCGCCATTCAATAAGATCATGGCTGATCTTCTACCTCAACTCCACTTTCCTGCTGAAGTGGGGAAAGAGCTAAAATAACATCTCTGGCAGCTCAGAATGGTGTAAGAGAGACAGTTGCTAACATGAAAGACCACATCCATAAGGTGTGGTCAAGATAACCGACCTTTGAGACTAAAAACAACTCAGTTGAGACATGATGTCTAGCACTTCAGCTGCCCTTAGGGTTTTGTTATCTGGGGCACAATGCTTCCAAGTTATCTTTTAATCAGCGTTCAGCAGTTTGGGCGAATAATTGAGTATGCAGCTTACACATGTTTACCTTAGGACATGTAACCCAATCCGTGAAGGTGCATGCGGGCCAAGATCCAATCAGGTTGCAGGAATGAATTATGCATGAGGCTGCCATGCTTATTTGAATGTATAAAAATGTAGTGTTTGCTGTAACAATTTGGAGAAGTCTGGCTAAGACAGAGCAGACTGTCTCCCCACCGGTGTAATAAAGACAACTTGATTATCGATCTGAAAACCTTGTGTCGAGTGTTGGTTTAAAATACTCCACATCACCTGCACTATCCCCATATCCCTTGATTCCCTTAATATTCAAGCGGTGGCTAGGGAACGGAGTTTGTGGCGGGGACCGAAGACAATGGATTTGGTCTTCCCAATATGGATGAAATTTCTGCTCATCCAGTACTGGATGTCAGACAAGCAGTCTGACAATTTAGAAACCGTGGAGGGGTCGGGACAGGTGGTGAGGTAGAGCTGGGTACCATCAGCGTACATGTGGAACCTGACCGTGTGTTTTCAGATGATGTCATAGAGTCATTACGGCACAGGAGGTCATTCGGCCCATCGAGTCCGTGCCGGCTCTCTGTAGAGCAATCCAGTCAGTCCCATTCCCCCGCTCTATCCCGTAGCCCTGCAAGTTTATTTCCCTCAAGTGCCTATCCAATTTCCTTTTGAAATCATTGATCGTTTCCGCTTCCACCACCATCGTCGACAATTTCTTATCCAAGCTGACACTGACCCTCCTATTCCATGAGCCTCAAGTTTGTTAACCAGCCTTTTATGCGGTACTTTGTCAAACGCCTTCCTAAAATCCATGTAGACAACATCCACTGCATTCCCTTCATCAATCCTCCTTGTTACTTCATCAAAAAATTCAATTAGGTTAGTCAAACACGATCTGCCTTTTACAAATCCGTGCTGGCTCTCCTTAATTAACTTAAACCTCTCCAAGTGCACGTTAATTGTTTCCCTGATTATTGTTTCTAAAACTTTACCCACCACTGATGTTAAACTGACCGGCCTGTAGTTACTAGGATTGTCCTTACACCCTTTCTTGAACAAGGGTGTCACATTTGCCACTTTCCAATCCTCAGGCACCTCCCCCCGCATCTAGGGAAAATTGGAAAATTATGGCAAGCCCTTCCGCTATCTCCTCCCCCACTTCGCTTAGCAACCTGGGATGCAAGCCATCTGGACCAGGTGACTTATCCACTCTAAGCATACCCAGCCTTTCCAGTACATCCTGTCTATCAATTTTCACCCCATCCATTACCTCTACCATCTCCGCTTCTACCGATATTTTGTCAACATCCTCTTCCTTAGTAAACACCGATACAAAGTACTCATTGAGTATTCTATCCTTGCCCTGCGCCTCGAAGCATATATCACCTTCTTTGTCCCTAAAAGGCCCCATCCTGCCTCTTACTACCCGTTTACTGTTTACATGCCGGCAGAAGATTTTTGGGTTCCCTTTTATGTTAACTGCCATTCTACTCTCATATTCTCTCTTTGCCAGTCTTATTTTCCTCTTCACTTCCCATCTCAACTTATTATATTTGGCCTGGTTCTCACTTGAAGAATTCACCTGACATGCATCATACACCCTCTTTTTTTGATTCATCATATTCTCTATCTCCCTCGTCATCCAAGGAGCCCTGGCTGTGGTTCCCCTACCTTTCCCTCTTGTTGGAATGTATCTAGCCTGTACCTGAAACATCTTCTCCTTAAAGATCACCCATTGTTCCGTTACAGTTTTTCCTGTCAATCATTGGTTCCATTTTACCCTGGCTAGATCCCCTCTCATCCCATTGAAGTTAGTTCCAATTTAGAAGTTCCACTCTAGATTGTTCCTTGCTCCTCTCCATTGCTAATCTAAATCTTATGATACGATGATCACTCGTACCCAAGTGTTCTCCCACAGACACTTGGTCGACCTGGCCCACTTCATTCCCCAGCACCAGATCCAGCAATGCCTCCTTCCTAGTTGGGCCGAGAACATACTGATCAAGGAAATTCTCCTGAACACATTTCAGAAATTCCTCCCCCTCCTTTCCCTTTACCCTAGCATTATCCCAATCGATATTTGGGTAATTAAAGTCCCCCAAAATCACCACTCTATAGTTCTTGCACATCTGTGATTTCCCTGCAGATTTGTTCCTCTATCTCTCTCTCACTATTTGGAGGTCTATAGAATAGTTCATAGCCTACCTAATAGAGGGAGGTGCTGATTGGTGGGTAGCTGTTGAGTGTTTCTTGTTATTTCTGCTAAATTACCTCCATAGTCTGGTAAATAGAGGCATGGCAGGGCAGCTCAGTCCCGTGATTTGCACATCCTGTGCCATGTGGGATATCCTGGATGCTTCTTGCGGCCTGGACGACGACGTGTGCAGGAAGTGTCGCCAACTGCAGCAACTCGAGCTCCGGGTTTCAGAGCTTGAGCGGCAGCTGGAGTCACTACAGTGCATCCGCGAGGCTGAGAAATACTTGGAAAGCACATTTCTAGAAGTGGTCACCCCGCAGCCTCAGAATGTGCAGGCAGAGAGGGAATGGGTGACCGCCAGACAGAGAAGGAGGACCAGGCAGGTAGGGCAGGAATCCCCAGAGTGCATCTTGCTTGCTAACCTGTTCACAGTTCTGGAAACTGGTGGGGGTGATGGCTCCTCTGGGGAGAGCAGCCAGAGCCAAGGCCAGGGCACCATGGGTGGCTCAGCTGCACGGGGGTGGGGGGGCGGGGGGAAGAAGAGTGGAAGAGCAATAGTGATAGAGGATTCATTGGTTAGGGGAACAGATAGGTGTTTCTGTGGACGCAGACGTCATTCCAGGATGGTATGTTGCCTCCCTGGTGCCAGGGTCAAGGATGTCACTGAGTGGCTGCAGGACATTCTGAGGAGGGAGGGTGAACAGCCAGAGGTCGTGGTCCATATCAGTACCAACAACATAGGCAGAAAGAGGGATGAGGTCCTGCAGGCAGACTATAGGGAGCTAGGAAAAAGATTAAAAAGCAGGACATCAAAGGTAGTAATCTCCGGATTACTTCTGGTGCCACGTGCTAGTGAGTACAGGAATAGGAGGATAGAACAGATGAATGCGTGACTGGAGAGATGGTGCAGGAGGGAGGGCTTTAGATTCCTGAGGCATTGGGACTATTTCTGGGGAAGGTGGGACCTGTACAAGCCGAACGGGTTACACCTCAACAGAGCCGGGACCAATATTCTCGCAGGGAGGTTTGTTAGTGCTGTTGGGGAGGGTTTAAACTAGCTTGGCAGGGGGATGGGCACCAGCATGTAGGAGTGGAGGGGAGGAATGGGGTGCATGGAAGAGTGAGTGTGTTGGATGGTACTGGAGGAGAAGGTAGTACTGGAGGCGGAAGTAGATTATTAGATATTAGATAGGAGCAGACTAAGAAAGATGGGTTTAGAATGCATGTACGTAAACGCACAAAGTGTGGTGAATAAGGCTGGTGAGCTAGAAGCACAATTAGCCGTGTGGCAATATGATGTTGTGGCAATAATGGAAACGTGGCTTAAAAATGGTGAGGACTGGGCACTCAATATTCAAGGGTACAAGGTGTTCAGAAAAGATAGGGAAGGAAAAAAGGGAGGTGGGGTGGCAGTGCTGATTAAGGACGAGGTCTGGTTTGACCGTCGCTGATTTGTATGTAACTTCCTGTCTTGAACTGAACTCATGGGGAAACCATGAGGCGGGTGATACTCACCGAGAGGTCATCGCAGGAGCGGGGGCAGGAGGGTCCACAATGGCCGTACACGGACCCCTCGATCAATGAACAATCAGTCACTGAAATCAAATGGAGCAAAGGTCAGAAAAACCATGAAATCAGAGTCCTTTGACCCCCACTGACCTGCTCAACATCCGGAGCCCTGACCCTGGGAATTGAATATCTGCAACTCTAACTGCAGATGACCTTTAGAATCAGAGACTGATTCAGCACAGAAGGAGACCATTCGGCCCATTGTGCCGGCTCTTTAGTAGAGCTCTCCAGTTAGTCCCACTCCTCTGCTCTTGCCCCATTACCATACAAATCTTTTTCCCTTGAAGTATTTATCAAATTCCCTTTTGAAAGTTACTATTGAATCTGCTTCCACCGCCCTTTCAGGCAGCGCATTCCAGATCACAACAACTCGCTGCGTAACTTTTTTTTAAATCTCATCTCGCCTCTGGTCCTTTTGCCAATCACCTTAAATCTGTGTCCATGGTTACCGACCCTCCTGTCAGTGGAAACAGTTTCTCCTTATTTACTCTATCAAAACAGTTCATAATTTTAATGAACCCAACAAGGGAACATCTCCATCAAATCTCCTTTCAACCTTCTCTGCTCCAAGGAGAACAACCCCAGCTTCTCCAGTCTATCCACGTAACTGAAGTCCCTCATCCCCGGTACCATTCTGGTCAATCTCCTCTGCACCCTCTCTAAGGCCTTGATATCCTTCCTGAAGTGCGGTGCCCAGAATTTCAATCTCCTCTGCACTTTTTATATTCAGCTTACTTCTCTACGTTGAGAATTATGAATTGTTTCTTCAAATGTTCGCCATTACTTATCTTTACAGGGATAATTGAAGTCTCATTTTCAGTACTCTCTAGTTCTTGCAACTTTCTGTAATTTGCTCCTCTATCTCCTTCCCATTATTTGGTGGCCTATAGAATACACCCAGCAGCGTAATAGCTCCTCTATTGTTCCTTAATTCTAAACAAATAGATTCTGTCTTTGACCCCATTATATATCATCCCTCTCCAGTGCGGTAACAGTATCGTTGATCAATACCGCCCCCGCCCCCACCTTTTTTCCTTCACTATCTTTCCTGAATACCTTGTAGCCAGGAATATTAAGCTCCCAATCCTCCCCTTCCTTGAGCCGGGTCACTGCATCATAGTCCCATGTGGCGACTTGTGCCTGCAGCTCAACAACCTTGTTTACCACGCTCTGTGCATTTACAACATGCATTCTGAACCAATCTTAGACTGCCTCGCATTTGCCCACTGCCTGTTCCCTCCTATTTCCTATAGAAAGTTCACCAAGCACCATTCCCCATTCAATGGTTAGACGGACGCTGGTCACCAGGATAGTCTCACCTCCTCACTGCCTCCAACCCTCAGTGAAGGTGCACGTTTCTGACTGGAGTCACCTGACCTTTACACACAAGGATATTTAGGAACAGCCAAAGCTGATTGGACCCAACGAGCCAATCACGTTCCACAGATTAACTCCCCGACCCAACGAGCCCATCACTTTCCACAGATTAACTCCCCGACCCAACGAGTCCATCACGTTCCACAGATTAACTCCCCGACCCAACGAGCCCATCACGTTCCACAGATTAACTCCCCGACCCAACGAGCCCATTACTTTCCACAGATTAACTCCCCAACCCAACGAGCCCATCACTTTCCACAGATTAACTCCCCGACCCAACGAGCCCATCACGTTCCACAGATTAACTCCCCGACCCAACGAGCCCATCACTTTCCATAGATTAACTCCCAGACCCAACGAGCCCATCACTTTCCACAGATTAACTCCCAGACCCAGCCTCTCACCCATTTAATCCACGACATGATTGTCATTTGGTTCAAAACATTTGTCCTGAATTCTTGATGAGTTTGGCGCAGTGGTCACCCAATCGCTACTGAGTGAGAAGGTTGTGTGTTCACGTCCCATTCCAGAGATTTGACCAAATAATCCAGACAGAAACTTCCGTGCAATGCTGGGGGGAGCGCTGCACTGTCGGAGGGGCAGTACTGAGGGAGCGCTGCACTGTCGGAGGGGCGGTACTGAGGGAGCGCCGCACTGTCGGAGGGACTGTACTGAGGGAGCGCCGCACTGTCGGAGGGGCGGTACTGAGGGAGCGCCGCACTGTCGGAGGTGCGGTACTGAGGGAGCGCCGCACTGTCGGAGGGGCGGTACGGAGGGAGCGCCGCACTGTCGGAGGGGCGGTACGGAGGGAGCGCCGCACTGTCGGAGGGGCGGTACGGAGGGAGCGCCGCACTGTCGGAGTGGCGGTACGGAGGGAGCGCCGCACTGTCGGAGGGGCGGTACGGAGGGAGCGCCGCACTGTCGGAGGGGCGGTACGGAGGGAGCGCCGCACTGTCGGAGGGGCGGTACGGAGGGAGCGCCGCACTGTCGGAGGGGCGGTACGGAGGGAGCGCCGCACTGTCGGAGGGGCGGTACGGAGGGAGCGCCGCACTGTCGGAGGGGCGGTACGGAGGGAGCGCCGCACTGTCGGAGGGGCGGTACGGAGGGAGCGCCGCACTGTCGGAGGGGCGGTACGGAGGGAGCGCCGCACTGTCGGAGGGGCGGTACGGAGGGAGCGCCGCACTGTCGGAGGGGCGGTACGGAGGGAGCGCCGCACTGTCGGAGGGGCGGTACGGAGGGAGCGCCGCACTGTCGGAGGGGCGGTACGGAGGGAGCGCCGCACTGTCGGAGGGGCAGTACCAAGGGAATGTGGCACTGTTGGAGGGGCAGTGCTGGAGAAATTAATGGGACTGAAAGCCGATAAATCCCCAGGGCCTGATAATCTGCATCCCAGAGTACTAAAAGAGGTAGCCATGGAAATAGTGGATGTATTGGTTGTCATCTTCCAAAATTCTATAGATTATGAAACAGTTCCTGCAGATTGGAGGGTGGCAAATGTAACCCCACTATTTAAAAAAGGAGGGAGAGAGAAAACAGGGAACTACAGACCGGTTAGCCTAACATCAGTAGTAGAGAAAATGCTAGAGTCTATTATAAAGGATGTGATGACAGGACACTTAGAAAATATCAACAGGATTAGACAAAGTCAACATGGATTTATGAAAGGGAAATCGTGTTTGACAAACCTACTGGAGTTTTTTGAGGATGTAACTGGTAGAATAGATTAGGGAGAACCAGTGGATGTGGTGTATTTGGATTTTCAGAAGGCCTTTGATAAAGTCCCACTTAAGATGTTAGTGTGCAAAATTAAAGCACATGGGATTGGGGGTAATATGCTGGCATGGATTGAAAATTGGTTAACAGACAGGAAACAGAGAGTAGGAATAAATGGGTCTTTTTTGGGGTGGCAGGCGGTGACTAGTGGGGTACCGCAGGGATCGGTGCTTGGGCCCCAGCTATTCACAATATATATCAATGATTTGGTTGAGGGAACCAAATGTAATATTTCCAAGTTTGCTGACGACACGAAACTAGGTGGAATTGTAAGTTGTGAGGAGGATGCAAAGGGGCTTCAAGACAATTTAAACAAGTTGAGTGAGTGGTCAAATACATGGCAGATGCAGTATAACGTGGATAAATGTGAAGTTATCCACTTCGGTAGGAAAAACAGAAAGGCAGAGTAATATTTAAATGGTGATAGATTGTTGATGTACAAAGGGATCTGGGTGTCCTTGTACTCCAGTCACTGAAAGCAAACATGCAGGTGCAGGAAGCAGTTAGGAAGGCAAATTGTATGTTGGCCTTCATTGCAAGAGGATTTGAGTACAGGAGCAAGGATGTCTTACTACAGTTATACAGGGCCTTGGTGAGACCACACCTGGAGTACTGTGTGCAGTTTTGGTCTCCTTACCTAAGAAAAGATCTACTTGCCATAGAGGGAGTGCAGCGAAGGTTCACCAGAATGATTCCTGGGATGGCAGGACTGTTGTATGAGGAGAGATTGGGTCGACGAGGCCTGTATTTACTAGAGTTTAGAAGAATGAAAGGGGATCTCATTGAAACGTATAAAATTCTGACAGGGCTAGACAGACTGGATGCAGAGAGGCTGTTTCCCCTGGCTGGGGGAGTCTAGAACGAGGAGTCACAGTCTCAGGATACGGGGTAGGACATTTAGGACTGAGATGGAGAAATTTCTTCACTCAGAGGGTGGTGAACCTGTGGAATTCTCTACCACGGAAGGCTGTGGAGGCCAAGTCACTGAATATATTTAAGAAGGAGATAGATTTCTAGACACAAAAGGCATCAAGGGGTATGGGGAGAGAGGGGTAATATGGTATTGAGATAGAGGATCAGCCATGATCATATTAAATGGCGGAGCAGGCTCGAAGGGCCGAATGGCCTACTCCTGCTCCTATTTTTCTATGTTTCCTCATTTTTAACTCATGTCCCTGAGATTTGATCTTTCATCACGGAACAATCTTTCAATCCTCATTGGATACAGGAGTAGTGCCGGTGGACTGGAGTGTTGCTAATGTTACACCACTATTCAAGAAAGGGGAGAGGGATAAATCAGGAAACTACAGGCCTGTCAGCTTAACATCAGTGGTGGGGAAGTTATTGGAAACCATTATCAGGGACAAAATAAACATTCATTTGGAAAGGCATGGGTTAATCGAGGAGAGCCAGCATGGATTTGTTAAAGGTAAATCGTGTCTGACAAACTTGATTGAATTCTTTGACGAGGTAACAGAGAAGGTTGGTCAAGGTAATGCTGTAGATATTAATCTATATGGACTTTCGGAACACATTCGACAAAGTGCCACACAGGAGGCTTGTTAAGAAGATGGAAGCCCATGGAATTAAGGGGAAAGTGGGGGTATGGATATGGAACTGGCTCAGTGACTGGAAGCAGAGGGTGGTGGTGGTGGATGTTTTCAGACTGGGAGGTGGTTTGCAGTGGTGTTCCCCAAGGGTCAGTTTTGGGTCCATTAGTCTTTTCAATGTTTATAAATGACCTGGACTCGGGTGTAGGGAGCAGCATTATAAAGATTGCAGATGATCTGAAACTTGGCAAAGTCGATGATCATGATGAGGCTAGTTATCGGCTTCAGGATGACAGACAGGATGGTGAAATGGGCAGAAGCCGGGCCGATGGAGTTCAATGTGTGAAGTGATGTACTTTGGGAGGACTAATCTGGAAAGACAGTATATAATAAATGGCACGATTTTGAAAAGTGTAGTTGAGTAGAGAGACCTTGGTGTCCAGATACACAAATCCTTAAAGGTGGCGGGCAAGTGTTAAGGTGGTTAAAGAACATGGTTTATTTGGGTTTATAAATAGAGCAATAGAATATAAAAGCACAGAGATCATACTAGAAGTTTATAAATCACTGGTTAGGCCTGAGCTGGAGTATTATGGACAATTCTGGGCACCACATTTCAGGAAAGATGTGAAGGCCTTAGAAAGACCACAGAGGAGGTTTCCCAGGATGTTACCAGGGATGAGGGACTTCAGTTATGAGGAGAGGTTGGAAAAGTTCGGACTGTTCTCCTTGGAACAGAGAAGGTTAAGAGGTGACCGAATAGAGGTTTTCTAGATGATGAGAGGTTTTGATGGAGTAGAGAGAGAAAAACGATTCCCTCTGGCGAGTGGGTCAATAACCAGAGGTCATCGATTCAAAATCATTGGAAAAAGATCCAGAGGGGAGACGAGGAGAAATGTTTTCACTGAGTTGTGGGGATCTGGAACACTCGACCTGGAAAGGTGGTGGAAGCTGATTCCATCAATAATTTTAAAAGGGAGTTGGACGGGTTCTTGAGGGTGAGGAGCTCACAGGGTTACGGACAATACACGGGGATGAGGGACTGAGCACAACGGTTCTTTCAAAGAGCCAGCACAGGCACGACGGGCCGAATGGCCTCCTCCTGTGCTGTAAGTTTCTGTGATTCTACCAAGTTCTCAGGATGAAGGTATTTGATTCTCTTCAATCTGTAAAACCTTAACTATTTCCCCTTGAAATCTCCCTCCTCTTTCCCAAAGAACATGAGGCTGACTCCCTAACTTATCCTCAGGACTGAACGCGATCCCCGGAAGCGCCTTTATTACCCCATCAGTAATAACCCTGCCGTTACTCTGACCAGCAAATCACAACCTTTAGCCATAGGCAGTGAGCCTCTGAGAATGAGACTAAGTGATCAGGCACATCACTACTGCTCAGTCCAACAGCCCCCCAACACTCCCGAGCGAGTGAGTCCCCGACATCTAGCCCATGGGAGGCCTCCCAGCACCCACTCTACCTGCTAATCTCACACTCGCGACCGTTACCTGGACACTGCCCCATGTGGCACGATTCCATCTCAGTGCTCAGACCCTCGCAGAAATCTCCATCTCCCTGTGGAGGTGGGCTGTCACAGACTCGGCTGCGCGATCGCACACCCTCCCCGCAGGTCTTGGAGCAGTCTGTCCATGCGGCCCACTCACCCCAGCGCCCAGCTCCTGGAACAAGAAGTTAGGTAAGAGTGATCTTCAATTCGCTCCAACAAGAAACATCCTTGGGGAGACAAGTATTTAGAAATAAAAGTAACCAATTTATAGGGCAGTGGAGAGAACTTTAACCCACGGACATGGTGGGTGTGGAGCCAGACCGAGGCGCAAACACTTCCGTCAACACCCTGTTGTTCGCTCATCAATGGCCATCGGCAATTCAGCAATCTGGGATCCCGCGTGGTCCTGCTCACTCCCCAAACCCTTTAATATCCCACCCAGTCTAATCCCACTCCCCAAACCCTTTAATATCCCACCCAGTCTAATCCCACTCCCCGTACCCTTTAATATCCCACCCAGTCTAATCCCACTCCCCTCCTCACTCCCCACAGCCTTTAATATCCCACCCAGTCTAATCCCACTCCCCCCCTCACTCCCCACACCCTTTAATATCCCACCCAGTCTAATCCCACTCTCCTGCTCACTCCCCGCACCCTTTAATATCCCACCCAGTCTAATCCCACTCCCCCCCTCACTCCCCACACCCTTTAATATCCCACCCAGTCTAATCCCACTCCCCCCCTCACTCCCCACACCCTTTAATATCCCACCCAGTCTAATCCCACTCCACCCCTCACCCTTTAATATCCCACCCAGTCTAATCCCACTCCCCGTACCCTTTAATATCCCACCCAGTCTAATCCCACTCCCCGTACCCTTTAATATCCCACCCAGTCTAATCCCACTCCCCGTACCCTTTAATATCCCACCCAGTGTAATCCCACTCCCCGTACCCTTTAATATCCCACCCAGTCTAATCCCACTCCCCGTACCCTTTAATATCCCACCCAGTCTAATCCCACTCCCCGTACCCTTTAATATCCCACACAATCTAATCCCACTCCCCCCCTCACTTCCCGTACCCTTTAATATCCCACCCAGTCTAATCCCACTCTCCCCCTCACTCCCCACACCCTTTAATATCCCACCCAGTCTAATCCCACCCTGGTGGTCTGGGGTGCCCGGGGAGGGGTGGTGGGGGGTGTCTTCAGTCTGGTCTCCCGGAGATCGCAGGACTCTGCAAGGCAGCAGTGAACAGAACAGGATTTTATACACAGTCTTTCCCCCTCCCCCCATTCCGGTCTCTTCCCCCCCCCCCCCAGGGCAACACCTCCGGTCCCTCCCCCATTCCCACCGCTGACTCCCCCAACTCCAGTCCCTTGCCCCCGACAGTCCCTCCCCCACCTATTCCCCCTGTCCTGGTCTCTCATCCACCCCACCCCTGCCGTTTCACTGAGGTACTCACTGGAGCATTGCTGGACATTACAGGGCGTGACCTCTTGTTCCGGCCCGATGCAGGGTAGACCATTCCCAGAGGCAGGGGGGTTTGAACAGAACCGGAATCGATGTTGAGTCCCCCCTCCACAAGAAGTGGAACAGTCGCTCCATGGAGTCCAATCCGACCAATCACCATTCACTGTGATAGAAGAACACTGGTCAATCTCCATGGCGACGTACCTGGTGCCTCAGGATCAGAGAGTGGGTTCAATGGGTCGTTAGGGTTAGAGGGTGGGGTCAGTGGGTTGTCAGGGTCAGAGGGTCATCAGGGTGAGTCGTCAGGGTGGGGTCAGTGGGTCGTCAGGGTTAGAGCGTGGGAGTCAATGGGTCGTCAGGGTTAGAGGGTGGGGGTCAATGGATCGTCAGGGTTAGAAGGTGGGGGTCAGTGGGTCGTCAGGGTTAGAGCGTGGGAGTCAATGGGTCGTCAGGGTTAGAGAGTGGGAGTCAATGGGTCGTCAGGGTTAGAGGGTGGGGGTCAATGGATCGTCAGGGTTAGAAGGTGGGGGTCAGTGGGTCGTCAGGGTTAGAGGGTGGGGTCAATGGATCGTAAGGGTTAGAGAATAGGGGGGGGTCAATGGGTCGTCAGCATTGGGTCAATGTGCCGGGAAGGGGGAGGAGGAAACAGATTGTGGGGGAGGGACGAGAGTGAGGAAATGGGCAAGGGGAAAGGTAAATATAGTCAGTGGGGGCGGGGGGGGGGTAGGGGGGAGTGCTGTGGATGGGTAATACCGTCGGGGGGGTTACAGTAAAAGGGGAAATGAAGTGGGGAAGCCTACAGCTAGTGCGGGTGGACGCTGTGAGGGGGGAGTTGGGGTTGAAGGGACTGGTGGCCAGTGAGAGGAAGGGTTGAAATAATCCCCGGCCCGTGAACCAGATTGAAACCCACAACCCCACCCGGGTTGGATTATTGCTCTGTGGGGTCAGGGGTGAGCTTTGGTTCACGGTGGGGTCACAGAGATCTTCCTTGGCAAAGTGTGGTGGGGGTGGGGCTGGAATCTTGCTCACTGGACGAGAGGCGTTTGTGGATTGGGATCTTCCTCTGCGGGGTGGGGGGTGAGAGGCGAGGTCCTGCTTGGGGGGGGGCCTGGGATCTTCCTCTGCACGGGTGGGGGTGGTGGGTTTAAATCTGGCTCACAGGGCGGGGATTATTTCAAGATTGGATGGGTTCCCGCGGCACGTCCTGCGCGGGACTCGCTGATCACATGGTCTCAATTCACTGTCAGCTGATCCTCGGCTTCACTCAGTAACATGAAGGAGGAGAGTAAAGGCGTCTCACCATCACACTGTCTCTGGGTACAGTTCACAATCCGGCCAGACAGGCAGTGGCTGAGGAACAGAGAATTAATGGAAATATGAATATATTTATATACATCCCCGGACCAGACACGGACCCAGACACGGACCCAGACACGGACCCAGACACGGACCCAGACACGGACCCAGACACGGACCCAGACACGGAATCATAGAATCATAGACATTCACGGCACAGAAGGAGGCCAATTCGGCCCATCGTGTCTGCACCGATCAAAAAAGAGCTAACCCGCCTAATCCCACTTTCCTGCTCTTGGTCCGTAGCCTTGCATACCCAGACATACCCAGATCTGAGCATGGACACGGAGCCGTTGCCAGCCAGCGCTCTTGTATAGACAACACGATTCCCCTTTTTCACCTCTGTTTATTGAAGATCCCAAATGGTAACAAATGGGCTTCCACTTACCAGGTGTTGCACCCTCTCACCACGCTGGCTCCAGATTGATAAATCTCCCCTCCATCGACACACGGACAATCAGCGATGGCAACACACTCGCCATTCTGGAACACAATGAAACATGCCTCTAACTCCCGGTGCCACAGATTTCCAGTTACAAGATCAGCACATGTAGGATCCAGAATTGGAGCCGGAACCCCAAAAAGCCCACCTCAATCACTCAACCCCACCTACCCACCTTAAGAACATAAGAATTAGGAGCAGGAGTAGGCCATACGGCCCCTCGAGCCTGCTCCGCCAGTCAATAAGATCATGGCTGATCTTCGACCTCAACTCCACTTTCCCGCCCTATCTCCATATCCCTTGATTCCCCGAGAGTCCAAAAATCTATCGATCTCAGCTTTGAATATACTCAAAGACTCAGCATCCACAGCCCTCTGGGGCAGAGAATTCCAAAGATTCACAACCCTGAGTGAAGAAATTCCTCCTCATCTCACCCTCTTGCAATAAAGGCCAACATGCCATTTGCCTTTCTAATTGCTTGCTGTACCTGCATGCTAACTTTCTGTGTTTCCTGTACGAGGACACCTAAATCACTCTGAACACCAACATTTAATATAAAAACAGAAAACGCTGGAAATACTCAGCAGGTCAGGTGCATCTGTAGAGAGAGAAACAGAGTTAATGGCCCAGAAATTGGATTTCGATGGTTGCCGCGGGGGTAAGGATCCCCCACGATATCGTACTCCGCGCCTACCTTTATGGTTTTGGCCCACACGAACTTCAGTTCCTGGGCCTCTCCCTGGTGCCGGCGCGCAGTGTGTGCGTGTCCCAGAGGCGCAGTTAATTCGATGCGACCTCTGGGATCACGTAGGCCAGTTAGAGCCAATGGCAGCACACCATCTTTCATTCATAGTTTTGACAGGAAGAGCTGTCAAAACTATGAATACAACAAGCCCCCAAAAGAACAGCTAAACCTCAATTAAATTTTTTTAAAAAGCCATCACATTAATAAAATAACTATAGTTAAATAAATTAACCACTTTAAACAAAAATTTAAATTTTTGAAAAATTTTTAATTCTTTTTAAAAGTTATAAAAATAAACTTACCTTTCTTTAAAGTCTCTAAAAAAGATAAACCTGTTGAAAAAAATGTAAAATAATACTTAATTAACTACTTACCTTGTTAAAAGGGGGTCCTTACGCCTGCTTTCTTTATGTGTAAAATCTTCAACACTTACCTGCATGTTCAAACCTGAAAAAAAAACTGCGTGCGCTGCGTGCGCACAGCCTGTAGCGCGCACGCGGTTCACTTAGGAACCGCCCCCTTCGCAATACCCGAAGTGCCGGTTTCCCGTGCATGCGCGGTGCATGCAGGAAACCGGCAATTCGGGATCTAATACGCGAGAGTACACAGTGCGTAATCTCTCGTATTAGGTCTAATTTTCGGGCCATTGTTTCAGTTCAATAACCTTTTGTCAGAATATTTAATAGTTTCTCACCATTTAAAAAAATATTCTGTTTTTCTATTCTTCCTACCAAAGTGAATAACCTCACATTTCCCTACATTATACTCCATCTGCCACCTTACTGCCCACTCACTTAGTCTATCTACATCCCTTTGCAGACTGTTTGTGTTCTCCTCACAGCTTACTGTCCCACCTAGTTTTGTATTGTCAGCAAACTTGGATACATTACACTCAGTCCCTTCATCTAGGTCATTAATATAGATTGTAAATAACTGAGGCGCCAACACTGATCCCTGCGGCAACCCACTCGTTACAGCCTGCCAACTGGAAAATGGCCCGTTTATCCCGACTCTCTGTTTTCTGTCTATTAACCAATCCTCTATCCATGCTACTATATTACCCCCAACCCCATGAGCCCTTATCACAGATGGATCACTTTTCCCGTGGAGTATTTTTATTTCTCAATGAAATATAAATTAGTTGAGAATTTTGGAATATTTCTTTAAATGTTTGCCACTGCTCACCTATCCCTCAATCCCATCTCCCCATCCCCCCCCATCCCCCCATCCCCCATCCCCCCCCATCTCCCCACCCCCCATCTCTCCCCATCTCCCCATCTCTCCCCATCTCCCCCCATATCCCCATATCTCCCCCATCTCCCCCATATCCCCCCATATCCCCATCCCCCCGTCTCCCCATCCCCCATATCCCCCCATCTCCCCATCTCCCCATCTCCCCCCATCTCCCCATATCCCCATCTCCTACCCACCGAGAGATTGAGAGAGAGAGAGAGAGAGAGAGGGTGAGAGAGAGAGACAGAGTGAGAGATTGAGAGAGAGAGAGAGTGAGAGACAGACAGAGAGAGAGAGAGAGACAGAGAGAGAGAAAGAGAGACAGAGAGTTAGAGAGAGGGCGAGAGAGAGATAGTGAGACAGAGAGCGAGAAAGAGAGAGAGAGAGACAGAGAGAGAGAGACAGAGAGAGAGAGTTAGAGAGAGGGCGAGAGAGAGATAGTGAGACAGAGAGCGAGAAAGAGAGAGAGAGAGAGAGACAGAGAGAGAGAAAGAGAGAGAGAGAGAGAGAGACAGAGAGAGACAGAGAGAGAGACAGAGAGAGAGAGAGAGACAGAGAGAGAGAGAGAGAGAGAAAGAGAGACACAGAGAGAGAGACAGAGAGAGAGAGAGAGAGCGAGACAGACAGAGAGAGAGAGAGAGACAGAGAGAGAGAAAGAGAGACAGAGAGAGAGAGACAGAGAGAGAGAGAGAGAGTGATGGCTCATCAACGAATATCTGGTGATGTTAAGACAAAGTGCAGCATTGGGATCAGTCAATGGTTGAGCTGGAAGCAGTACGCAGATTAAACACGGAAATAATGATGAAATGCTTGACCGCCCTGTGTGCGGAGACACTGAACACACCCGACGCCGTACATTGCTCCCACCCTGAAGGATCAGCAGCACTTATAACGAGCGATCCACTCTCTGATGATCAGCACTGACCTGTAGTACGAGCCCCTCATGGCAGTAACACCCGGGGCTGCATCTTCTGCTCAATTCATCGTCCGTACTGAGGTCTGCGCAAGTCACAAATTGATTGGCACAATCCCTCCACACCATCCCATCAGTGCAGTTCGAAGAAACATCTCCTGTTATCACCAGAGAAGAATGAGAATAATGGAAGGGAACACATTCTATCCGTCATCAACACAGTAACAAACCGACACCACACACAGTAACACAAATGTCGTCGACAGTGCTATTGAGCGGCACTTACTCACCAATAACCTGCTCACTGATGCTCAGTTTGGGTTCCGCCAGGACCACTCAGCTCCAGATCTCATTACAGCCTTGGTCCAAACACGAACAAAAAAAGCTGAACTCCAGAGGTGAGGTGAGAGTGACTGCCCTCAACATCAAGGCAGCATTTGAATGAGTGTGGCATCACGGAGCCCTAGTAAAACTGAAGTCAATGGGAATCAGGGGGAAAACTCTCTACTGGCTGGAGTCATACCTAGCACAAAGGAAGATGGTTGTGGTTGTTGGAGGTCAATCATCTCAGCCCCAGGACATTTTTTTTTTAAATTTGTTCCTGGGATGTGGGTGTCACTGGCAAGGCCAGCATTTACTGGCCATCCCAAATTGCCCTCGAGAAGGTGGTGGTGAGCTGCCTTCTTGAACCGCTGCAGTCCGGGCTGCTTTGTCCTGGATGGTGTCGAGCGTCTTGAGTGTTGTTGGAGCTGCACTCATCCAGGCAAGTGGAGAGTATTCCATCACACTCCTGACTTGCGCCTTGTAGATGGTGGAAAGGTTTTGAGGAGTCAAGAGGTGAGACACTCACCGCAGAATACCCAGCCTCTGACCTGCTCTTGTTGCCACAGGATTTATGTGGCTGGTCCAGTTAAGTTTCTGGTCAATGGTGACCCCCAGGATGTTGATGGTGGGGGATCTGGCGATGGTAATGCCGTTGAATGTCAAGGGACGGTGGTTAGACTCTCGCTTATTGGAGATAGTCATTACCTGGCACTTGTGTGGCGTGAATGTTACCTGCCACTTATCAGCCCAAGCCTGAACGTCGTCCAGGTCTTGTTGCATGCGGGCATGGACTGCTTCGTTACCTGAGGAGTTGCGAATGGAACTGAACACTGTGCAATCATCAGCGAACATCCCCACTTCCAACCTTATGATGGAGGGAAGGTGATTGATGAACCAGCTGAAGATGGACACTGCCCTGAGGAACTCCTGCAACATTGGATGCAGCTAAGGCTATGGGCTCCGACAACATCCCGGCTATCATGCTGAACACTTGTGCTCCAGAACTAGCCGCGCCTCTAGCCAAGCTGTTCCAGTACAGCTACAACACTGGCATCTATCCGACAACGTGCTGGAAAATGGGATTAGAATAGACAGGGCTTGATGGCCAGCGCGGACACGATGGGCCGAAGGGCCTCTTTCTGTGCTGTATAACTCTATGGGGGAGAAATTCAGTTACGCCCCATTTGGGGCGCAAATATCAGCCGGGCGCAAAGATTAGCGCCTGGCGCTAATTATCGCCTCCGACTGCAAACTTGACTTTTATCGCCCCTGGAGGTGATTGGAGCGCTAAATCAGGCGCTTCACACCTGTCTTAAGGTGCAAAGGCCGAGGAGCGAGGCGCTACCTCAGAGCGCTGGCGAAGCTCATGTGATGTCAGTCAGCAATGGAACACACACACAATGGCGCCGGCCAGTTCTTAAAGGGGAGGGTTGATCTTGCTTTCCATCCACATCCTGCTCATTGCAGCTTTGAATCTCGGCCTGGAGAGACCTGCACATCAAATCTGCTGGAAAGAACAATGGAGAGTACCAGGGAAACAGCTCAGAGTGAAGCCCCCACATTCTCTTCTAAATCGGTACAAGGAAGGGCAAATCAAAATCAACCTGCAAAGTGCTGCTCAGTACCCAAAACTCCTTCACACAGCGTTGAATCTCTCCAGAAGTCTCTCTCTCTCCCTCTCTCTCTCTGAATGCGTGGTTCAAAAATGTCACCAACAATAAAAGGCAGGAAGCAGTCGCCTTTAAATAGCGCTCCCCCAGTCCCTTCATGACTGCAAAACGCTCCCCTCAACCTGTCGTTGCTAGCGGCAGGCGGTAAGGCAGAGGGCGCCACTCAATATCCGCTCCGGGGCGATACCGGGGCATTGCACACTCGACTGACGTCACGATCTGCCGGCGCAGGAGATCGTGGCGGTAGTGTTTTGCGCCGCCGCAAAATGTCTAGTTAATTTCGCGAGCGGCGCAAACATCGCCGCGCCCGGGCGCTAGTTGCTTTGCGCCCCATTAGCGCCCTCTTAAGGCACTAACGGGAGGCACAACCAACTGAATTTTTCCCCCTATGACTCTATGGGGGAGAAATTCAGTATCGCCCCATTTGGGGCGCAATTATCGTCCGGGCGCAAAGATTAGCGCCTGGCGCAAATTATCGCCACCGACTGCAAACTTGACTTTTATCGCCCCTGGAGGTGATTGGAGCGCTAAATCAGGCGCTTCACACCTGTCTTAAGGCGCAAAGGCCGAGGAGCGAGGCGCTACCTCAGAGTGCTGGCGAAGCTCATGTGATGTCAGTCAGCAATGGAACACACACACAATGGCGCGGGCCAGTTCTTAAAGGGGAGGGTTGATCTTGCTTTCCATCCACATCCTGCTCATTGCAGCCTTGAATCTCGGCCTGGAGAGACCTGCACATCAAATCTGCTGGAAAGAACAATGGAGAGCACCAGGGAAAGAGCTTAGAGTGCAGCCCCCACAGTCTCTTCTAAATCGATACAAGGAATGGCAAATCAAAATGAACCTGCAAAGTGCTGCTCAGTACCCAAAACTCCTTCACACAGCGTTGAATCTCTCCAGAAGTCTCTCTCTCTCTCTCAGAATGCGTGGTTCAAAAATGGCACCAACAATAAAAGGCAGGAAGCGGTCGCCTTTAAATAGCGCTCCCCCAGTCCCTTCATGACTGCAAAACGCTCCCCTCAACCTGTCATTGCTAGCGTCAGGCGGTAAGGCAGGGGGCGCCACTCAATATCTGCTCCGGGACGACACCGGGGCGTTGCGCACTCGACTGACGTCACGATCTGCCGGCGCAGGAGATCGTGGCGATAGTGTTTAGCGCCGCCGCAAAATGTCTAGTTAATTTCGCGAGCGGCGCAAACATCACCGCGCCTGGGCGCTAGTTGCTTTGCGTCCCATTAGCGCCCTCTTAAGGCGCTAACGGGAGGCGCAACCAACTGAATTTTTCCCCCTATGACTGTATAACGTGGAAAACTGCCCAGCTATGTCCTGTCCACAAAAAGCAGGACAAATCCAATCCGGCCAATTACCGCCCCATCAGTCTACTCAATCATCAGCAAAGTGATGGAGTACAGCTCCAACAGCACTCAAGAAGCTCGACACCATCCAAGACAAAGCAGCCCGCTTGATTGGCACCCCATCCACCACCTTAAACATTCACTCCCTCCACCACCAGCGCACCGTGGCTGCAGTGTGTACCATCTACAAGATGCACTGCAGCAACTCGCCAAGACTTCTTCAGCAGCATCTCCCAAACCCGCAACCTCTTCCACCTGGAAGGACAAGGGCAGCAGATGCATGGGAACACCACCACCTCCAAGTTCCCCTCCAAGTCACACACCATCCTAACTTGGAAATATATCGGCCGATCCTTCATCGTCGTTGGGTCAAAATCCTGGAACTCCCTCCCTGACAGCACTGTGGGAGCACCTTCACCACACGGACTGCAGTGGTTCAAGAAGGCGGCTCACCACCAACTTCTCAAGTGCAATTAGGGATGGGCAATAAATGCTGGCCTTGCCAGCGATGCCCACATCCTGAAAATGATTTTTTTTAAATCACATCGCACACACTGATCCAGGTGAGGTGCTGTGCTGGGCGTCTGGTGCTGGTGTTCTTAATGCAGAGCAGAAGGTGAGCTGTTAGGAAGTGAAACTTTACTCAGCCTCAGTTCCTTTGGGCTCGTTTCTCAGGCGTGTTTCTCAATGCAATGACAAGGGGCCTGTGCACTTACCACATGACTGGATGTTACAGTTCGTCAGCTGACTGCTTTGAGTGGAAGCATTCACTCGAGTCCGATTCCTGAAGCCCCCTCCACAAGACACTGAACATTCAGACCAGGGACCCCAGTCACTCCACACTTCTGGGAAACAAGGAGAACAATAAAAAGCATTAGAGCTCCTCCAACTACACAAGTTAAACCAGAACCAGGCCTAAACAGGAGACTCTTGCAATCGCATAAAAAGGCCGTTAGGTCAAACCAGATCATTGCTTGTTGATGGATGAACCCCACCCACACCCCCTCCCACACCGTGTCTCCATTTACAATCAAAGAATGATACAGTACAGGAGGAGGCCATTCGGCCCATCGTGCCAGTATCGACTCTTTGAAAGAGCTATCCAATTAGTCCCACCCCCCCGCTCTTTCCCCATAGCCCTGCAAATTTTCCCCTTCAAGTATTTATCCAATTCCCTTTTGAAAGTTACTATTGAATCTGCTTCCACCGCCCTTTCAGGCAGCGTGTTCCAGATCACAACAACTCACTGCGTAAAAATATTTTCCTCATGTCGCCTCTGGTTCTTCTGCCAATTATCTTCAATCTGTGTCCTCTGGTTACCGACCTTCCTGCCACTGGAAACAGTTTCTCCTTATTTACTCTATCAAAACCCCATTCTAGAGGAGAGGTTTAGGGAAGGAATTCCAGAACTTAGGGCCTCGGCAGCTGAAGGTACGGCCGTCAATGGTGGAGCGATTATTATCGGGGATGCTCAAGAGGCCAGAATTGGAAGATAACAGATATCTCGGAGGGTTCAGGTTTGGAGGAGGTTATAGAAATAGGGAGGGGCGAGGCCATGGAGGGATTTGAAAATGAGGATGTGAATTTTTAAATCGAGGCGTTGCTTAACCGGGAGCCAATGTAGGTCAGCGAGCACAGGACTTGGTGTGAGTTAGGACACAGGCAGCCGAGTTTGGATAAGTTCAAGTTTATGGAGGGTGGAAGATGGGAGGCCGGCCAGGAGTGCGCTGGAATAGTCAAGTCTAGAGGTAACAAAGGCATGGATGAGGGTTTCAGCAGTGGATGAGCTGAGGCAAGGGCGGAGACGGGCGATGTTACGGAGGTGGAAATAGGCATTTATAGTGATGCCGCGGATATGTGGTCGGAAGCTCATTTCAGGGTCAAATATGACACCAAGGTTGCAAACAGTCCAGTTCAGCTTCAAACAGTTGCCAGGGAGAGGGATGGAGTCGGTGGCTTGGGAACAGAGTTTGTGACTGGGATCGAAGAAAATGGCTTTAGTCTTCCCAATATTTAGTTGGAGAAAATTTCTGCTCATCCAGAACTGGATGCCGGACAAGCAGTCTGACAATTTAGAGACAGTGGAGGGGTTGAGAGAGGCAGTGGTGAGGTAGAGCTGGGTGTCGTCAACATACACATGGAAACTGACGCTGTGTTTTCAGATGATGTCACCAAGGGGCAACATGTAGATGAGAAATAGGAGGGGGCCAAGGATAGATCCTTGGGGGACTCCAGAGGTAACGATGCGGGAGCAGGAAGATAAGCCATTGCTGGTGATTCTCTGGCTACGATTAGATAGATAAGAATGGGACCAGGCGAGTGCAGTCCCACCCAGCTGGACAACTCACCATTTCCTCTCTCCAGAAACACGAGTCCCTCCCTCATTCCCTCTCTCCCACCACCCTCCCTCTCTCATCCCCTCCCACCCAATCACACTCCCTCCCTGCCTCTGACCACACTCCCTTCCACCCTCCCATTGCGAGGTTGGATCCAGTGCCTCAGTGAATCGGTGCGGTGTGTGTTGGGCTCGGGACTGTTTCAATCATAGAGTCAGATAGCACAGAAAGAGGCCCTTCGGCCCATCGTGTCCGCGCCGGCCATCAAGCCCTGTCTATTCTAATCCCATTTTCCAGCACTTGGTCCGTAGCCTTGTATGCTATGGTGTTTCAAGTGCTCATCTAAATGCTTCTTGAATGTTGTGAGGGTTCCTGCCTCTACCACCCTTTCAGACAGTGAGTTCCAGATTCCAACCACCCTCTGGGTGAAAAAGTTTTTCCTCAAATCCCCTCTAAACCTCCTGCCCCTTACCTTGAAACTATGCCAACTGGTTATTGGCCCTTCTACTAAGGGGAAAAGTTCCTTTCTATCTACCCTATCTATGCCCCTCATAATTTTGTACACCTCAATCAGGTCCCCCCTCAGCCTTCTCTGCTGTAAGGAAAACAACCCCAGCCTGTCCAGTCTCTCTTCATAGCTGAAGCGCTCCAGCCCAGGTAACATCCTGGTGAATCTCCTCTGCACCCTCTCCAATGCAATCACATCCTTCCGAAAGTGTGGCGACCAGAACTGCACACAGTATTCCAGCTGTGGCCTAACTAGCGTTTTGTACAGCTCCATCATAACCTCCCTGCTCTTATATTCTATGCCTCGGCTAATGAAGGCAAGTATCCCATATGCCTTTTTAACCACCTTATCTACCTGTCCTGCTGCCTTCAGGGATCTATGTACATGCACACCAAGGTCCCTCTGATCCTCTGTCCTTCCTAGGGTCCTACCATTCATTGTGTATTCCCTTGCCTTGTTAGTCCTCCCAAAATGCATCACCTCACATGTTTCAGGGTTAAATTCCATTTGCCACTATTCTGCCCATCTAACCAACCCGTCTATACCGTCCTGTAGCCTGAGGCTTCCCTCCTCACCATTTACCACTCCACCAATTTTCGTGTCATCTGCGAACTTACTGATCATAGCTGCTACATTCATATCTAAATCATTAATGTACACTACAAACAGCAAAGGACCCAGCAACGATCCCTGCGGTACACCACTGGACACAGGCTTCCAGTCACATAAACAACCTTCGACCATCACCCTCTGCCTCCTGCCACGAAGCCAATTTTGGATCCAATGTGCCAAATTGCCCTGGAGCCCATGGGCTCTTACCTTCTTGACCAGTCTCCCATGTGGGACTTTGTCAAAAGCCTTACTGAAGTCCATGTAGACTACATCAACTGCACTACCCTCATCCACACACCTAGTCACCCCCTCAAAAAATTCAATCAAATTGGTTAGACATGATCCCGGAGAGATGGAGGATTTATTTTTTTGGGTTGACTCACCGTCACAGAGTTGTAGACTGCAATACTCGGTGTCCACCGTCTCCCCCTCGCAGTCCCTGCCCCCGACAGCCACAGGGGGGTTTGTGGGAGATCGGAGTCGCCGTCTGGATCCAACGTCACAGCTTTTACTGCAGGAACTCCAGGGCGTCCAGTGGCTCCAAGCACAGTCCACTGCAACGAGAAAACACGGGAAACAGCGGGAAAATGCAGGAATCAATGGGAAAATGTGAGAATTAATTGGAAAATGTGGGAAAACGCAGGAATGAACGGGGAAACACGGGAATCAATAGGAAAATGTGGGAAACATGGTAAAACGCGGGAAACGATGAGAAAACACTGGACATTCAAAACCAAACAATACAGAACTATTGACGAGTGAGGATGGGGCAAAAGCGAAGGCACGAGCGAACGGAGTCAGGTGAGGGTTGAGGGACGAGGCGAGGGTGTGAGGGGTTGGAGGGCTCGGGCTCGGAGTGCGAGCCGTTGGAGGGCGAGGGGTCGGGGGCGAGGGGTCGGGGGGGCGAGGGGTTGGGGGCGAGGGGTTGGAGGGCGAGGGGTCGGGGGCGAGGGGTCGGGGGGGCGAGGGGTCGGGGGCGAGGGGTCGGGGCGAGGGGTGGGTGGGCGAGGGGTCGGGGGGTGAGGGGTCGGGGGCGAGCTGTTGGAGGGCGAGGGGTCGGGGGCGAGGGGTCGGGGGGGCGAGGGGTCGGGGGCGAGGGGTCGGGGGCGAGGGGTCGGGGGGCGAGCTGTTGGAGGGCGAGGGGTCGGGGGCGAGGGGTGGGGGGGCGAGCCGTTGGAGGGCGAGGGGTCGGGGGCGAGGGGTCGGGGGGGCGAGCCGTTGGAGGGCGAGGGGTCGGGGGCGAGGGGTGGGGGGGCGAGGGGTCGGGGGCGAGCCGTTGGAGGGCGAGGGGTCGGGGGCGAGGGGTCGGGGGGGCGAGGGGTCGGGGGCGAGGGTCGGTGGGCGAGCCGTTGGAGGGCGAGGGGTCGGGGGGGCGAGGGGTCGGGGGGGGGCGAGAGGTCGGGGGTGAGTGGTCGGGGGCCGAGCCGTTGGAGGGCGAGGGGTCGGGGGCGAGGGGCGAGGGGTGCGAGGGGTCGGGGGCGAGGGGTCGGGGGGCGAGGGGTCGGGGGAAGTGTTATTTAACACAATGTAATGTTACACATCACTCAGTCACACTCTGGAAAATTAAGGGTTTATTTGCTCAGTACCTGCGCACGGGACGATCCCACAGACCAATTCTCCAAACAGGCAGGTGCTGAAACAAAACAGCGACAGTGAAAAGTAACGGCTCCAACTCCACGGCAAACACTGAACACGCAGACAGGAATGTGTCCGGGGGCAGGGGGGGCACAGATCGGTGGCGGGGGGGGGGGGATAGGGTGGCAACTGGGCATATTTCAGTGCCCAATTAACAAGATATCCGGTATCTGCTGTAGGTGCAAATCTCAACCCAGTCCCAGAATCCACGAGACCAACAATCCAACAGACTCCATCCTTGCTGTGGGGCCACTGTTCTGAGGTCTGGATTAGTATAGAGGGAGCTTTACTCTGTATCTAACCCGTTCTGTACCTGCCCTGGGAGGGTTTGATGGGACAGTGTAGAGGGAGCTTTACTCTGTATCTAACCCGTGTTGTACCTGCCCTGGGAGTGTTTCATGGGACAGTGTAGAGGGAGCTTTACTCTATATCTAACCCGTGCTGTACCTGCCCTGGGAGCGTTTGATGGGACAGTGTAGAGGGAGCTTTACTCTGTATCTAACCCGTGCTGTACCTGCCCTGGGAGTGTTTGATGGGACAGTGTAGAGGGAGCTTTACTCTGTATCTAACCCGTGCTGTACCTGCCCTGGGAGTGTTTGATGGGACAGTGTAGAGGGAGCTTTACTCTGTATGTAACCCGTGCTGTACCTGCCCTGGGAGTGTTTGATGGGACAGTGTAGAGGGAGATTTACTCTGTATCTAACCCGTGCTGTACCTGCCCTGGGAGTGTTTGATGGGACAGTGTAGAGGGAGCTTTACTCTGTATGTAACCCGTGCTGTACCTGCCCTGGGAGTGTTTGATGGGACAGTGTAGAGGGAGCTTCACTCTGTATCTAACCCATGCTGTACCTGCCCTGGGAGTGTTTGATGGGACAGTGTAGAGGGAGCTTCACTCTGTATCTAACCCATGCTGTACCTGCCCTGGGAGCGTTTGATGGGACAGTGTAGAGGGAGCTTTACTCTGTATCTAACCCGTGATGTACCTGCCCTGGGAGTGTTTGATGGGACAGTGTAGAGGGAGCTTTACTCTGTATCTAACCCGTGCTGTACCTGCCCTGGGAGTGTTTGATGGGACAGTGTAGAGGGAGCTTTACTCTGTATCTAACCTGTGCTGTACCTGCCCTGGGAGTGTTTGATGGGACAGTATAGAGGGAGCTTTACTCTGTATCTAACCCCGTGCTGTACCTGCCCTGGGAGTGTTTGATGGGACAGTATAGAGGGAGCTTTACTCTGTATCTAACCCCGTGCTGTACCTGCCCTGGGAGTGTTTGATGGGACAGTGTAGAGGGAGCTTTACTCTGTATCTAACCCGTGCTGTACCTGCCCTGGGAGTGTTTGATGGGACAGTGTAGAGGGAGCTTTACTCTGTAACTAACCCGTGCTGTACCTGCCCTGGGAGTGTTTGATGGGACAGTATAGAGGGAGCTTTACTCTGTATCTAACCCCGTGCTGTACCTGCCCTGGGAGTGTTTGATGGGACAGTGTAGAGGGAGCTTTACTCTGTATCTGACCCGTGCTGTACCTGCCCTGGGAGCGTTTGATGGGACATTGTAGAGGGAGCTTTACTCTGTATCTAACCCCGTGCTGTACCTGCCCTGGGAGTGTTTGATGGGACAGTGTAGAGGGAGCTTTACTCTGTATCTAACCCGTGCTCTACCTGCCCTGGGAGTGTTTGATGGGACAGTGTAGAGGGAGCTTTACTCTGTATCTAACCATGCTGTACCTGCCCTGGGAGTGTTTGATGGGACAGTGTAGAGGGAGCTTCACTCTGTATCTAACCCATGCTGTACCTGCCCTGGGAGTGTTTGATGGGACAGTGTAGAGGGAGCTTCACTCTGTATCTAACCCATGCTGTACCTGCCCTGGGAGCGTTTGATGGGACAGTGTAGAGGGAGCTTTACTCTGTATCTAACCCGTGCTGTACCTGCCCTGGGAGTGTTTGATGGGACAGTGTAGAGGGAGCTTTACTCTGTATCTAACCCGTGCTGTACCTGCCCTGGGAGTGTTTGATGGGACAGTGTAGAGGGAGCTTTACTCTGTATCTAACCTGTGCTGTACCTGCCCTGGGAGTGTTTGATGGGACAGTATAGAGGGAGCTTTACTCTGTATCTAACCCCGTGCTGTACCTGCCCTGGGAGTGTTTGATGGGACAGTGTAGAGGGAGCTTTACTCTGTATCTAACCCGTGCTGTACCTGCCCTGGGAGTGTTTGATGGGACAGTGTAGAGGGAGCTTTACTCTGTATCTAACCCGTGCTGTACCTGCCCTGGGAGTGTTTGATGGGACAGTGTAGAGGGAGCTTTACTCTGTATCTAACCCGTGCTGTACCTGCCCTGGGAGTGTTTGATGGGACAGTGTAGAGGGAGCTTTACTCTGTATCTAACCCGTGCTGTACCTGCCCTGGGAGTGTTTGATGGGACAGTGTAGAGGGAGCTTTACTCTGTATCTAACCCCGTGCTGTACCTGCCCTGGGAGTGTTTGATGGGACAGTGTAGAGGGAGCTTTACTCTGTATCTAACCCGTGCTGTACCTGCCCTGGGAGTGTTTGATGGGACAGTGTAGAGGGAGCTTTACTCTGTATCTAACCCGTGCTGTACCTGCCCTGGGAGTGTTTGATGGGACAGTGTAGAGGGAGCTTTACTCTGTATCTAACCCGTGCTCTACCTGCCCTGGGAGTGTTTGATGGGACAGTGTAGAGGGAGCTTTACTCTGTATCTAACCATGCTGTACCTGCCCTGGGAGTGTTTGATGGGACAGTGTAGAGGGAGTTTTACTCTGTATCTAACCCGTGCTGTACCTGCCCTGGGAGTGTTTGATGGGACAGTATAGAGGGAGCTTTACTCTGTATCTAACCCCGTGCTGTACCTGCGCTGGGAGTGTTTGATGGGACAGTGTAGAGGGAGCTTTACTCTGTATCTAACCCCGTGCTGTACCTGCCCTGGGAGTGTTTGATGGGACAGTGTAGAGGGAGCTTTACTCTGTATCTAACCCGTGCTGTACCTGCCCTGGGAGTGTTTGATGGGACAGTGTAGAGGGAGCTTTACTCTGTATCTAACCCGTGCTGTACCTGCCCTGGGAGTGTTTGATGGGACAGTATAGAGGGAGCTTTACTCTGTATCTAACCCCGTGCTGTACCTGCCCTGGGAGTGTTTGATGGGACAGTGTAGAGGGAGCTTTACTCTGTATCTGACCCGTGCTGTACCTGCCCTGGGAGCGTTTGATGGGACATTGTAGAGGGAGCTTTACTCTGTATCTAACCCGTGCTGTACCTGCCCTGGGAGTGTTTGATGGGACAGTGTAGAGGGAGCTTTACTCTGTATCTAACCCGTGCTGTACCTGCCCTGGGAGTGTTTGATGGGACAGTGTAGAGGGAGCTTTACTCTGTATCTAACCCGTGCTGTACCTGCCCTGGGAGTGTTTGATGGGACAGTGTAGAGGGAGCTTTACTCTGTATCTAACCCGTGCTGTACCTGCCCTGGGAGTGTTTGATGGGACAGTGTAGAGGGAGCTTTACTCTGTATCTAACCCAGTGCTGTACCTGCCCTGGGAGTGTTTGATGGGACAGTGTAGAGGGAGCTTTACTCTGTATCTAACCCGTGCTGTACCTTGCCCTGGGAGCGTTTGATGGGACAGTGTAGAGGGAGCTTTACTCTGTATCTAACCCGTGCTGTACCTGCCCTGGGAGTGTTTGATGGGACAGTGTAGAGGGAGCTTTACTCTGTAACTAACCCGTGCTGTACCTGCCCTGGGAGTGTTTGATGGGACAGTATAGAGGGAGCTTTACTCTGTATCTAACCCCGTGCTGTACCTGCCCTGGGAGTGTTTGATGGGACAGTGTAGAGGGAGCTTTACTCTGTATCTAACCCGTGCTGTACCTGCCCTGGGAGTGTTTGATGGTACAGTGTAGAGGGAGCCTTACTCTGTATCTAACCCGTGCTGTACCTGTCCTGGGAGTGTTTGATGGTACAGTGTAGAGGGAGCCTTACTCTGTATCTAACCCGTGCTGTACCTGTCCTGGGAGTGTTTGATGGGGCAGTGTAGAGGGAGCTTTACTCTGTATATAACCCGTGCTGTACCTGCCCTGGGAGTGTTTGATGGGACAGTGTAGAGGGAGCTTTACTCTGTATCTAACCCGTGCTGTACCTGCCCTGGGAGTGTTTGATGGGACAGTGTAGAGGGAGCTTTACTCTGTATCTAACCCGTGCTGTACCTGCCCTGGGAGTGTTTGATGGGACAGTGTAGAGGGATCTTTACTGTGTATCTAACCCATGCTGTACCTGCCCTGGGAGTGTTTGATGGGACAGTGTAGAGGGAGCTTTACTCTGTATCTAACCCATGCTGTACCTGCCCTGGGAGAGTTTGATGGGACAGTGTAGAGGGAGCTTTACTCTGTATCTAACCCGTGCGGTACCTGCCCTGGGAGTGTTTGATGGGGACAGTGTAGAGGGAGCTTTACTCTGTATCTAACCCGTGCTGTACCTGCCCTGGGAGCGTTTGATGGGACAGTGTAGAGGGAGCTTTACTCTGTATCTAACCCATGCTGTACCTGCCCTGGGAGTGTTTGATGGGACAGTGTAGAGGGAGCTTTACTCTGTATCTAACCCGTGCTGTACCTGCCCTGGGAGTGTTTGATGGGACAGTGTAGAGGGAGCTTTACTCTGTATCTGACCCGTGCTGTACCTGCCCTGGGAGTGTTTGACGGGACATTGTTGGGGGATCTTTACTCTGTATCTAACCTGTGCTTGGGGTGCGGGGAAGGTGAGATTGTAGGTGGAGAGAACACAGGATCCAAGCCGGAGCAGGAACTGCCGAGACCTACCAGTTGTTGCAGGGATCCTGATGAAAACTGTCTCCGGGATGGATCCACTGCCCCTGGTGGTAACAGCCACATTCCTGCAGTGGG